>BKCP01012736.1:2762253-2798509 GCA_008636005.1 Striga asiatica
ATAATAATAATCACAAAAGACATGTCGGGAACATGAGACAAAAATAAGTCAAAAAATTTTGAAAAAAAAAATACAGATGAAGCTTTTGAATATGAACCAGTGATGCAATTCAGGCAGTCAGTCATTATGAACAAATCAAAAGCCATAATTCTTCTGGTTTAGTTAAACTGGTAGAAGGCCATCTGAAGACGAAGAACTTAAAAAAAGATCATAAATAAAGCAAGATATGTCATAGAAGTCTTATGAACAACTCGAGGTATATTTTGGTACAGCAATGGTCTACTGATGCCAAAGCCCACCGATGAAGCAGAAGCAAGCCAAAAGCACTTATTCCGAGACAATACATGAAACCACAAATATGATACACAATTAACTTTCTATGATGATATACCTAAAGAATACACTAGTCTCCACTCTCCAGTCTATACTTAACATAACACTGTCCATTCGCCTCAAGAAATGTTATCGAGTAGCACAAGCATGATTTAGCAAAAGAGTTTAAAGAAATGGGAGAAAATAAAAGAAAAGGACCTGTTGAAAATCCTTAAGAGCGTCTTTAAACTTTCCCATTCCCAAATATGCAGCACCACGTCTGTAATAACCCTGCGTTGGAAGAGACAGACACAAATCAGTAACCATTATATTTGGTTTCTTAACCATTTACAAGCCGCACACATAACTCAGAAAAAAGAAAAAAGAGAAACTTTTTTTTCCCATTTCGCTCACAAAAACACCAATCAGTACACAACGGTACTTGCCTTGGAGTATTTTGGATCGATTTCAATAGCCCTTGTGGCGTCCTGTATAGCACTTCCATACTCCTCCAATTTAGTGTGTGCAAATGCGCGGTTAGCCCAGTACACTGCATTATCCTCATTCAACTCTATCGCTTGGGTATACAAATCAACAGCCTGGGAATATTTATGCGCTGAAACATAACCACCAAAAAATTATGTAAAGGAAATGCATATTAGCACCAAAATGTACATATTATCGTTGATAAAACAGATAAAATCCAATAAAAGACAACTTATCCGTTATTATACCTTTAAAAGCCTCATTGGCGAGGAGTTTGAGTTCTTCAGCTCGCGAGGGGTTTGCAGAGTTTTTAGTCGCCATACTATATATCTAAGTTACTTGCAAAGATTGGATAGTTAGCTTCTCTTCCTTTAATTATATTTTCTCTGTGTCTGTAGAAATCACAGTGACAGAGTCGAGAGGAGATGAGGAGGGCAGAGGAAGAAAGGTCTTCAAGCCCTAGATGATTCCGGGGATGCCACTGCTTAGTTCGAGCAATATATATTTGGGCTGTTACTTTAATTTACAGTGTACAAAAAAATAGACGTGGCCAGTCAACAGTTTAGCAATGTTCTGGAAAACGATTGTTCTTCGAACCGGTGAAGCTACTGGTTAAATAATTCATTGGTCGGACTAGTGATCGAACCGGTCGAATCGATTTAGTTATATATAATTTTTATTTATTTTATATGTATAAATATAATATATAATTATATATATTTTTATTATTAATTTTATTATAATCTATAATAATATTTGTCTATATAAATAAAGGTAAAAAAAGAAAAAAGAAAGACCCCAGCGTGCAATTTCATTTGTAAAACAAAGAGCNNAAAGCGCTAAAAAACCTTAAAAGTTTTAATCTTACACATAACAATCAAGTCCTGAATAGAAGATATAAGAGAGCATAAAGCATAATCTGCAGTAGACTTCTTTTTCATAATTTTGATGGCACCATCATTATTCAAGAACCCATGACACTGTAGCCAGTTCACTTCAGAGCTTGTCACCTTCAACAGACACCATTGGGTAGCTAAAAAGTGCAGCTTCAAGATCAGATGTAACACCATCAATAACCCATGTCCACTGTATCTTGCCACTGTACTTGCTATCATCCTTCCTCTTCAATATGCACTCCACTGTGGTGACCCCCATTTCAGATAATTGAGCACTGATAGCCAACCAAGGCTTACATACTCCCTCTGGATGATTATCTGAATTAGGTGTAACTCTCCCATGAAGTTGTTTCTGCTCCCATTCAAGCCATTCAGATCTTGCACCATCCACAATCTCTTTCTCATGTATCCAATCGCTCTTGAAGACCCATTTATTTCTTGCTTTCTAAATACTCCACATGAGAAAAGCAGTTCTACTTTCATCCCCTTGAAACAAATGCTCCACCACCATCCTTGAAAATCTTCTGAATTTTGAGTAGTTAAGTTCCAAGTCAGTCCACACAATTTCCAACATGCAGCAGATCTTGGACAGTTAAAAAGCATATGAGTTAGGTTCTCAGACTTCTCCCCACAGATAGAACAAATCACATCCAAATGCATCCCTCTTCTGCACAGTCTTTCTTTAACCCCTAAATAATCAAACCAACATTTCCAAATGAATAGTTTGGTCTTAGGTTTCACATCTAGCTACCAAGTAGACTGCCACATTCCCTTCCACCAGTTTCCAGCTGCACTTGTAGAAGGTAAATCCTTGATTTCACCCTTCTCTGCCATTAAAGTGTGATACACAGCTTTGGTAGAAAATTCACCCTTCTTGTTTCCATTCCAAATCAACTTGTCTTGTTTTCTTAACCCAAATAATGGAATTTTTAAGATTAGCTTAGCATCACCTAGGTCAAAAGTTTGAAATATTAAATCCCTATCCCACTCTCTCCCACCTTCCTGAATAAGCTCACTCACTTTCTGAATTCTATTTCTATCCCCCCAAAAACAACATCTAGGTTTAAAGCTGGGTGGTTTATTGGGAATCCATGGAGAGTCCCACACATTAATGCTATTCTCATTCCCCACTTCAAACCTAGCACCCATTTTTAGAGATCCCCTAGCCCCCAACCAGCTTTTCCACAACCAAGAGTCCCCCTGTTTAGCTTTAACCTCCCACAGGCTACAATTTCCAAGATACCTACCCTTAAGGACTCTACTCACTAAAAGGTTAGGAGAAGTCAACAACCTCCATAACTGTTTAACCAACAAAGCCTCATTAAAAACCCTCAAATCCTTAAACCCTAATCCCCTATCCTCCTTATCCTTAGCTAGTTTCCTCCATACAACCCAATGAACTCTCAACCCCCCTGCTCATTTCTACCCCACCAGAAGTTGGCAATATCAGCACAAAATTTGATTGATAATAGCAATTGGAACTCTGAAACATGACATAACATATATAGTAAGAGCACTCAAAACAGCCTTAATAAGGATTTTTCTCCCTGATTCACTCAAATATTTATTTTTCCAACTCAGAATTTTAGATCTCACACACTCACTGATATACTGAAAAGTGTCCCTTTTGGATCTTTCTATACCTAGGGGAAGACCCAAGTATCTAGAAGATCTGACTCTATTAATCCCAGACAACATTCCACAGATTTGTAATTGAGTTCCATCAGGAGTATTCTTGGAAAAAAGAGCAGATGATTTATGAAAATTCACAACTTGAAACAATGTTTTTTTTTTTTGGGTATTTTACATAAATACCAAGTCAACATTTGGGTTTTCCAATTTTACGTGTGAATCAATTAAAGGACAAGAATATAAACAATATTCCAAGCACTTTTACTTATTTTATTATGTTATTTTATGCCACGGTTACCTGTTTTTGTAGGTTTATTAATCTTTTTAATTGTTTTTCACATATCATCATTATATCATAATAAAATTCTTCACTTGTAATTTCATGTAAATAAGTATATTTTATTATATCTGTTTTGATATTTTGAATTTCCCATTCTATGTCAAGATAAATTTTTATTGTACTCATTTTTATTTTAAATCGTTGCCTTGCTCTGATACCAATTTTTTCTTACCGTTTTAAATTTAATTTGTCTCATTTGTTTTAGAATATTTTTAAGAATTAAACCACTCTCTGAAAGATATAGTAGTGCCTTTTTCTTCTAATGTTTTTATTTTATTTTCTATTTTTTCTAGTTTTTCAATAATAAGTTGGTTAATATCAGGTTCTTCTTTATGTTCTTCCATATGTTTTTTGATATCTTTGTTTAAAAAATCTATTAATCTAGTAAAGTTATTTCTAACAATACTTTTCTTTTCAGAATATTTAAATTCGCCATCTAATTGAACTCGACAATTAGAAAGAAATTCTTTTAGTCTTTGTGTGTCTGAAAAACTTGTTTTTCTTTTAGATATTTTTTCTGGTCTGATTTTATATACTCCATTTTTTGAAGACATTTATATTATTGTTTTGGGTGGTCCTATTTTATGAAATTTCTTAAATTTTTGCTTATGCCTTTGTACTTCATAATTTATTTGTTTTAATTTTTGTTCATCTTTTTCTATATATGTATATTGAATTAATTTTTTTTATTAGATAATCTACTTCTTTAATTTCTCTTCTTTTTAGTTCAGCTAATTCAAGATTTATATCTCTCATATCCATTTTATATTTTATTATTTAAATTTATCACTAATGAGCTTAACTCATTTACCTGTTTATTTAATTTTTCTATTTCTATAGTTCCTTTATATAAACTATTGCTACTATGAGGTTCCTCAATTTCTAGAATTTTTAATAAATTATTTCCAGTTAGTTTTCCTAAATTTGAAGGATTACTAAATAATCGTCTACTATGTTCTCTTAAGAATTCCTTTTGGATTCTATCATTTTTAATAATAGTACTGTTTTCATTGAATATTTTTTGTGTATATATTCTTTCTTGATTTTGATAATTCATGCTTAGACTACTATTGCTTAATGCATACGCTATTCTATAACAAACAATCATAGGTATATCTCATGATTCCATTAATGTTTTTTCTTGAAAATTACATATTCCTATGCAGTTATTAATTTTCTTGGTCAAGAAGGGTATAAGGAATTGTAGTGATATGTTAAATTTAATTACTCCGTACCATAAATCTCCTTCTATTTCTCCTAGCTTTCTTGATTCTTTATGCATGATTCTATTATCTTCAACTTTTATATTGACGGGTGTTTTTATTCCTCCTCTAAATGTTGATCGTAATACTATTTGTACTGTGTTTATGTGTATATAACTTATCTTTTTTCTATCTTCTTCTTTTATTTTTTCTAATCTCTTTTCTATTTGAAAATTATAATTTGCTTGTTCTATTCTAATCGGTTGTTCTCCATTCATTATTCCATAATGTATTATGTTTTTTCTATTTAATTTTTCTAATATACTATTATTTATTCCTTCTTTCTTTTCTAAATCTAAATTTTCTTTATTTTTTACTTTTGTTACTACCTTCTTATCTAATAATATATCTGATAAATAAATTCCTTGTTCTTCTATATTTTCTATAACTTGATATTCGTTGTCCTTATTTATCGTTTATTATCTTATATTTAGAATTCTTAGTCTTATTTGAACACTTAGAATAGATGCTTGGTATTCAGCTTTCTTTATTAACTCTTTAATCCTGGTAATTGAAGAAGTAATATCATCGCATATTCGAAAATGAACTTCATCTTCTACTGAATGTTCTTTAGGTGCATAAATTTTCACTATGTTCAATAACATTTGTTCATTTTCTTTTAACATTTTTGTTAATGAAACACTTTGTTCTATTAATGATTTGAGACAATTTATATCCTTATATATTTCTCTATATGACATATACCAAAAATTACTATTATCCATGAGAAACTAAGGGGGGTGTATTCAATTCGGAATTTAAGTGACATTTTAAGACTTTTCGAGATTTGAGACTTTCTAGGATTTTCAGATTTTGAAAGAATTCTATGAAATCTCAAGTCCGGAGGTAGGATTTGAAGTGGGATTTTATATAAGGTTTTTTGTTTAGAAATCCCACAAAATCTTAAAAAGTCTTAATAAATCCTAGTGTCAAAAAAATTAAATACCTCAGGATTTTGTAAGACTTTTGAAAATCCCAATTGAATACCCCAGGATTTTTAAAAGTTTTAAAAAGTCTTAACAAATCTAAATTGAATACACCAGGATTTCTAAAGTCTTAAAAAGTCCTTAAAAATCCTAATTAAATACACCCCCCCTAAGAAATAGATAACAAGTTTTAACAAGATAGATATAAGAGTACTCGATTAAGAAAATTACCTGATTTTGCCTCCTCTCAACACAATTCTGGATTTAGTGGCCTTGACGCATACCAGCTTTGGCCTTTTCACAGAACTTTCAGTGCTCCAGAGAGACTATTGCTAAATCATCTAACACTTTTAATCTTTCTTCTTATATCTTTTAAGTATTTAGTTGCTCATGACGTATGAAACACATCTTGTATTTTATAAGGATGATTACAAGACTCGAATTTTTCATACAGACTTGAGCTCTGCCTAGAATGACAAAGTCTCGGCCCTTAAATAGGCGTAGATCAGGACATGTCCCTGTCTTACGCGTTTTCAATCAGTGATTGTCGTGAAGCGACATGTCACATCTACTTTATTTAGATAAGATAAGATAGGACTATTACCTCCACTTGCTACATTATAATCAATTTGTTTGACAATTACATTCACCTACTCCACTAGCTATATTATTGTCAATTTGATAATTACATTTACCTACTCCACTTGCTACATTATTGTCAATTTGTTTGACAATTGCACCCACCTAATACATTATTCCTCAATGCGTTTGATTTCTTCTTCTTGATTTTGGCAGCATATGTCACATGTGTGATCTTCTGCAAATTCTTCCCTTAACTTGATGCAGACTTCTTGCTTGATTGATTTTGGTATTTCATACTTGATTTGAATGACCCGTTCCATAAATTTGTTTAGTATCTCAATATCTAAAGACATTGGTGGCTTGCTTGAAAACTCCATAATAAAACGGACTGGGATGAATAATTAATTCTTCATTTTACTCTGACGCTTTTTCCGAGTATAATCACATAATTGTTCAAATAATGTGTTAACTCGTCTTCGTACTTTGCTATTCCCAATTGTGGATAATTTCCATTACTAACACCGATTTGGCATAATTGTATTGCTGGCTGTATAACTTCCCCCTCATCAGAAAAGACAAGAATTGTTGCGAATGTTTTCATAAATCCTTCTTTTTTATTGAGAAGCTTACTAGAATACGAGTGAATATCCTGTGTAAACTTAGTCGGGAAATACTGAAAGATATCAGTACTTCTGAAGTATATGCAACTGAGTAATCTGGATTGGAACATCATATATGTCTTTATTGGGTCTGCTTCTGGCAGACTGACTGCTTTTGGTCCTGTAAAATAGCTTTCAATAGGATAAATGCTTGTTGTTTTGTCTTTTTCCAAGTAATTTAGTATAAAATTATATTCTTCTTCAAATAATTTTCTTGTTAGATAGTACTCTCTTCTTTCTGCTGTCTGGTTTGAATTTGGTTGATGGTAAGTTGTCTTGGACTTGGAATTTTTCCAAGTACTGATAACTTCTTTTCCGTCAATGAACTTGATGATGACGGCGTCTGTACTTTTCCTGCATATGTGGATTGAAAATCCCTGAGTGCATCTTTGGCTTCTTGAAGGCTTAGGAATTTTTTGTGGATTACATTGTATCCTGTGATGAAAATTGCTGCCTTCCTCCATGCATCGTATATTCCTTGATTTGGTCCAGTGAATATAACATAATGCGCTTTAGCTCGTTCTTCTTCATCATATTCCTTTTTTTTCTTTCTTTTTTACTTTCTTCTTCATTACTCTCTTTTTCTTTTTCATTTTCTTTTCTACTTTCTTTTTCTTTTCCTGGATTCAAAACTTGATCAATAGCCTGAACTTCTTTTTCTCTTTTGTTGGCCTCTATCTGACACTGCCTCACTGTTTCTTTCAACTGGCTTATTTCTTCTTCAAGCTGGTTTCTTTTTTTCCATTAGAATTGCTGCAACTGACTCCATTCTCGTGTAAGAGTATCTGCTAAATAATTTTCTCTTCCTGGGATATACACATAAAGATAATCAAATTGTTGTGCTTTTAGGCTCCATCTAAGAATTCTACCTTTATTGTAGGATTCTTACAATCGGTATTTTGTAAAATCTTTAGTGTATAGGCTATCGGTTTGAAAGATGAATTTCACTGGCTGTATGTCTATTTTAAATTTTTCAAGTGAATTTATAAAGGCTAGGGTTTCTTTCTCGTGTGTAGTGTAATTGCGTTCAGTTGGCTTAAAAGTTCCTGATACCCATTTGGATAACAGTAATCATTTGCTATTGGTTTTTTTCAATTCCTTTTGCATAGACTGGCTTAAAGGATTTTCACCTTTGTCATTAGATTTCTCTAATTTAGAATCGTAAGATTATCTTTTTGCATCCAAACTATCTTTAGTCATCCGTCGTATGAAGGATTTAACTTCAGATGGTTTGTTGTTCATGATAAACTTATTAAACTCTTCATATGCATCTGGGATGCTTGAAGGATTGCTCCCTAAGTATCCTGACTTGCATCAGTGTTTAGAATAAGTAAATTACTAGGCTTTGGTATATAAAGCCGTGGTAAATGAGTACATAGTCTTTTTAAGGACTGTACTGCTCTAGTTGCATCATTTGTCCATTTCCATGGTACTTTTTATGAAATCATTTTTTGTAGTAACTCTCTTTCTTTTGCAAGACTTTTTATAAAACCTTTTTCTCCGATATATGTTAGACATCCAAGGAATTTTTGAATTTGATTTCTATTTTGAAGCAGATCAGGAAACTGATGTATTTTTTCAAGTAAATGTTTTTGAGGTTCAATTCGACTATTTTCATTCCCAAAAATT
The DNA here is from genome assembly GCA_008636005.1 of Striga asiatica. NCBI lineage: Eukaryota > Viridiplantae > Streptophyta > Magnoliopsida > Lamiales > Orobanchaceae > Striga > Striga asiatica. The sequence continues at coordinate 2,770,978 of BKCP01012736.1, forward strand.
CTGTTACGGTTTTGCAGATTTTTGCTTTTTCTTTACTTAAAATAACTCCTTTGTTGCCTAGCTGTATTAAAACTTTTACAAGTTCTTCTAAATGATATTCTTTTGATCCTTGTGTAAAAATAATTATATCATCTATATAAGCAAGACTTATCGGTTCTAAGCCTTTAAGATTATTATCCATAAATCGTTGATATATGCTACGTGCTTGTTTTAGTCCAAATGGCATTACATTGTATTCATAGTGGTTTTGAGGTGGACAACTAAATGCTGTTAAAGGTTTAGTTTCTTTATTTAACCGTAACTGCCAATATCCTGATTTAGCATCTAATGTACTATACCATTTTGCTTTTTTAATTCGACTAAAAATATAATATTGTCTTGGTAACTTATATGCACCTCCTTTAGTGGCTTTATTCATTTCTGTGTAATTTATGACCATTCTTCGTTTTTCTCTTTTTAACTCATTATGGTTTTCTATGTAGGATGCTGGTGCACTATGTGGACTTGTACTAGGTTGTATAATACTATTTTCTAACATTTTTGTAGTTTCTTCTTGAAATTCTTTAACATCTCTTTCTGTATATGGTATCCTATTTGGTACATTGACTATTTTGCTAGGATCTATAAGTTCTATTTTTACTATCATATTATTCGTGTTTTTATTTGGATCCAATGGATTTTGATTACATATATTTTCTAATAATTGATTAACATATTCTTCTAAAGTTATACTTATTACTTTATAATTTTGAAATGAAACTTTTCTCAATATCTCCCCCTTATGAAAGAAGACCTATTATATATTTTTGTAGTAATTATTTTGCTAGACTGTGTATCTAATTGTGGACATCTAAGACTTATACTATTTAATCTTTGAATAAATGGACTGTATAACTTAAGAAAGTTATTTTCAATTATTAATGGTAAACCTGTATTTTGTTTATAAATACTTGGTAAAGGAAATCGTTTTTCTTCGATTAACAATACTAAATCTGTTGCTCTGTAATCAATACTTATTGTCTTATTATTTGCAATTCTTACTATAATTGGTTTTTCTAATTTCTTCCAATACTTACTTGGTAATATAGACTCTTTTGCTAGACATGTCGTTGCACCTGTGTCTATATATGCTAGTAGAAATTTGTTGAATAACTTAACTTTTATAAATGAATATTTTTACTCATCTTCTGATTCGGATGTTTACAAATCACTATCTGTTTCTGATTCTAAATCATATATATCAAAGTCTAATAATTCACATTCTTCATATTCTTCTTTTATAGGTTCATATCCTAAAGCGAATATCATTTTTAACTTCTTTTCTTTGTCTGGTACGTTTTTAGGGCATTCATTTGCACAATGTCCTATTTCCAACATCTACAATTCTTTTTTCCTTTAGGACAATATTTAGATTTTCCTAAATATCTTCCTTGTTTTCTAAACTTTTCTTTATATTTTGTTTTCCATGGTTTTCTAAATGTCTTGTATCTTCTTGGTCCATATCGTCTATTAAACTTATTGTATTTATAATATCTTTTCTTTTTGTATGGGTTATAACAACCAAATTCTTGTGGTACACTTTCTAATTGTTTGTCACATCTTCAATCGACTTTAGTCATTTCATGATGTTCTATTTTCCTTATACAAAGTTCATCTCTGTATTCTTTTGCATATTTTTTTAAAAATTCCTAGAGTTTTTTCTTCTTTTGTTTCACTAATTTTCTTTTGAATATATTTATTCATCTCATATTTAAGTTTACTGTCAACTATTTCTATTAGTCCTGATCGATCTTTAATTTTATAGAAATTTTCTCTTACCTGACAGAAAAAAATTTCTATGTAGCATATATTACAAAGCTTCATATTTGTTAGAAACCTAACTACCTTATCTTTTTGTGTTTCTTTTGATTTTTGTCCTGTAATCCCCAAAATTCTTTTAATAAATATTTTGCTAATTCTTTTAAGGCTGATATTTTATATTCTGCTCCTGTTTCTGAACCACTGGCTTCAAGATTTAATGAAATTTGGGTATTTTCTAGATAATCAAATAATACTCCAGATGTTTTGTATCTTATATAATTAGCAAAATCGGTTAATGTCATTCCGTTTATCATCGAGTCATTAGTTTGAACTAATAATTTTAATTGATTAGTCCAAGTAACTATTAAATTCTCCGCATTTGTTGCAATCTATATTTAATATTTCACTAGATGAATTTCTTTCTTTTTCTAAATATGCTGGTGGTATATTTTTTTTTTATTTTTCTTGATGATAACTATAATCATTTCTATATATAAAATCTCTAAAACTGCTTTCTACATAATTATTCTGTGAAGTAGATGCTTCATTATTATTTGTTTAGGATTTAGGGTTTAGGGTTTAGGGTTTAAATAGTTTTTTCCGTGTTTTTTCTTTCTTTACTAAATCTCGTAATTCTTTTATTGATCCTTTTATTTCGTATAATTTCTCGAATGTTTCTAATTGGATTTTCTTTATTATGTCCATAAGTGTTCCTATTTGTTCTGAGACTCCTGGTGGATCGTTCATAATGTATAATTATTTTCTTTTATTAGTATTTTTAATTGAGATTTTTATGTTGACTTTGACTATATCAAAATATTGTGTGAATATAATAATTAGAAGGCTTAATTGCATATAAAACCACGACCTTTAAGCTTTTTACATTTTAAGCTCAACCTTAAGGTAATTTCAAACAAATCGCAACCTTTTTAAATTTTTGCAACCGGAACCCAAAGTTGATCGGCAACGAGTTCCGTGCCTACGTGTCCGGCAGGCTGTCTTACGTGTCCTCAGGCTTTGCTGACGAGGATTCCACAGTGTCACACACTCAAATAAAAATGCATATAATTCATTGCTTCTCCATTTTAAACCGTAACCGCCCAATTGTATTTTCTCATCACAATTTCCTCTGTAAAATTAGGGAAGAACACCGTTTCAATTTTCCGCGATTCATCACGATACAAAGACCGTTTCAATTTTTTTCCAGATGTTTTGGTAATTGCCGCGATTCATGAAGAAGGAATTGCCACTGGTTGTTCACGATTTTTGTGCATCGGCAATGGGAAAAAACAGGTAGATCCAAATTTCGTACTCTTTAATCTCATATGTCGGCCCCAAATTTCGTGCTGCAATTTTTTAATTTTATTGTCGGTCCCATGTGTTCATGTTTACCCTTGTTGTCCGACAGCAAACAATGGCAGAATAATATTTTTATGTTTGACTTCATGATAAGTTAGTGTTTCTTTCGAATCTTCATATATTTTATATTAGAGTTTTGCGTGAAATCTGGTTTCCATGTGAATTCATGATTTTTTTTTATTAATATTAGGGTTAATACGAAATTAGGGTTGTATTGCAACCAGGGTTATCACAAAATTAGGGTTTTTTTGCATTTTAGGGTTTTTTAGTTATTTGAAGTTTTATTTAAAATTGAATTTATTTATGAGTTATGTCTATGATATGGGATTGATTATATCCCTATGTTTGATTGCAGTGAAAAATTTTCCCTTTTCTTCAACTATGGTGGTACATTTATCAAAATTGGAGATTCAACTGAATACTTTGGTGGGAATTTCAAGTCTGTGTATGGCTTAGACACTGATAGGTTTGGATACTTTGATTTGGTAGAAGCAGTAGAGAAGCTGGGGGTTAAGGAGTTTGATAAAATAATGTATCAAGATCCAGAGAAGCTAGGATATGCTGGTATGAAAGAGATAGTGGATGACAGTGGTGTTATGGAGATGATCAACACTGGCCATAAGCTTAGACATGTAATACAGGTTTATGTTGCTGCTAGTAACCCTAATAAGGATGATGATGATGGTGTTAATGTTGTTCATAATGCATCTGAAGGGAGTAACTCTGCAAACAGATTGGCAGATGGTGATGGTGATGTGAATGTTGGAGATAATGTAACTAGAGATGAACACCCAGATTCTGATGCAAATATAGATGATGATGATGATGCAAATGATGGAGATAAATCAGTTGGAGGTGGAGTGCTAGCAGACGTGGCTATGTGCTCTGATGAGGATAGTGATGATGAAGAGTATTTCCCAGTGGGTGTTAGCTCATCAGATGATGATCTGACTGATGAGGAACATGCTTCTGATGATGATGAATAACTTGAGGCCAGATAAAATTTGAGGAAATGTAAAAACAAGATGGTTGAAGAAGATGGTGGAGCAAACAATACATTCCCAGATTGTATGCCTCAAATGGACTTGGATGGGTGTGAAGTGCTACAGCATGCTCTCATATCTGAGGAGTCAGGTAGTGAAATGGAGATGGATGATGAGGGAAATTGCATCAAAAGGAAGCTGAGGGTAATTTATGATCCTAGGTGTGATCATAATGCTCTTCAGTTTGAGCTTGGTATGAGATTTGAGAGTATTGACCAATGCAAGAGAGGTGTGAGAAAGGTGGCCATTGTTCAAGGTAGAAATATCCAAAATATGAGAACTAATAAAAGGCAGTTAGAGGTAAGATGTGAAGATGGGTGTCCTTGGAGATTATATACAAGCTCAGTTACAAGAGATGGTATTGTTGCTATAAAGCAACTCCACAAGGAACACACAGAAATGTCCACACAAGGCAAGTAACAGCTGGATGGATTGCTGAAGAGTTTTTGGAAAAGTTTAGAAAAAATCCTAACATGACAATTGCTCAACTGGTAGATGTAATTTCTGACAAATATGCCATTGAACCTAGCAAATGGAAGCTTTACAGAGCAAAGTGGACAGCAATGGAGATGCTTAGAGGTTCTGTGTCAAAACATTATGCTACTTTGAGGAGTTACATGTTGGAGTTGCAGAGGGTTGAGAGAGAAGGAAAGTTTGAGTTTCTTTTGGGTGATCATTCTACATTTAGGTCCTTCTATGTAGGGTTTAGTGCACTAAAAAAAGGTTTTTGACTGGGTGTAGGCCAATTTTGGGTCTTGATGGCTGCTTCTTAAAAACATTCCTTGGAGGAGCATTATTATGTGCCACAGCAAAGGATGGCAATAATCAAATTTATCCTGTGGCTTGGGCTGTTGTAGAAACTGAAAATGAGGAATGTTGGAGGTGGTTCCTGATGATTTTGTTTTCAGAGTTGGGGATAAGAGATGGTTTGGGATACACATTTATATCAGACCAGCAGAAAGTAAGTTATTCTCTTTCTATAATGCTTACTTCTTTTTTCTATATGTAAATTAAATTTAAACTTAATTAGTTGTCATTGTTACAGGGTCTTCTAAATGCATTGAGTGATTTGGTACCTCATGTTGAGCATAGGAATTGTGCTCGGCATGTGTATATGAACTGGAAGAAAAGCTTAAAGGGTGAAGGTTTGAAGTTTATTTTCTGGAGGATTATGCTTAGCACTCATATGGGTGACTACAACATTGCACTGGGAGATTTGAAGGCTGAAGATCCAGATGCCTATGAGGACTTCATTAAAAGAGATCCATCTAAATTCTGTAAGGCTTTTGTTTCTCCCTTACCTAGGTATGACATGATAGAGAACAATGTCAGTGAGACATTTAATGACTTCATTGTCAAAGGTAGAGGGCAACATATTATTGAAATGCTTGAATTTGTGAGGAGTGAGTTGATGAAAAGACAACATGGGAAACTTATGGAGTTTAGTGGTGTTACTGACAAAATTTGTCCTCGAATAAGAACAAAGCTAGAGCAGAACAAGTACAAGTCCAGAATTTGTGTCACAAAGCCTGCAGTTGGAGACAGATTTCAGGTCGCCTATGAAGATGATCAATTTGTGGTAGACTTGAGAAGTAACACATGTACTTGTAGACAATGGGACATAACTGGAGTACCATGTGTACATTCTTGCTCAGCCATACATTTTCAGCACAAGGAGCCAGCAGACTTTGTTTCTGATTACTACTCAGTTGAGAGGTACTTGATGATGTACAACAACTCCTTGGAGCCACTCAATGAAAAGAAGTTGTGGCCAGTGGCAGAAGGCTACCCAATCAAACCAGCTCCTTTCAAGAAAATGTCAGGTAGACCTAAGAAAAAGAGAAGAAGAGCTCCAGAAGAAGATTTGAGATGTGGAACTAAGTTGAGAAGGTTTGGTTTAACTATGACTTGTCAAAGGTGTTTCCAGAAGGGACATAACAAGAAGTTTTGTACTAATCCCCAAGTTGAAAAACCTCCTAAGGTATTATAACTAATTATGTTGTAATTGATTTTCAACTGATTATGCTATAACTGATTTTCAATTACAATTGTTGATAGAATCCAAGAGGGAGGCCAAAGAAAAATCCAGGACCACAATCAACCCAAGAGGAAGTTGTTGAAGCTGGGAGTCAAAATGTTGCTGCAACTACTCAGAGGAGAAAGAAACTACCTGTTAGGAGAGAGATGCTCACAGAAGATGCCTCTTTGATACAAAAGGAATGAGCCTTGGTAAATCATATACAAACTTGTTTATGTGACAAGTCTTGTTTCTTTTTTTTTTTTTTATTCAATTAACTTGTACTCATGTACTTGGTTTGCTTATATTCGGGCTAGGAAAGGATATGGTATTTTACAGTCTGAGGAAACAGAGAATACTTATATGAGGGTATGTTTTACTTAGTTATTGTCTTGTTCATATTATTGATAAATTAGTTGCAGTTGTGACTATATTGCAGTTGTGTTTCTCTTATGTGATGGTATTTGGTCATTTCTTAAATTTTCTTCTGTATGTGACTCTTGCATTTGTCTTCTGAAAGAAGGGTGCATCTCATTCCTAGAAAGGATGCAAGTGGGTCAAGAAGCAAAGCAAGTGGATCAGGAAGCCAAGGTACTAGGAAAAGCAAAAGAGTTGAAAGTAGGAGTTCAAGAAGGAGTTCAAGACTGAAAGTAAGTGAACATGTCTTGGGCACTTAAGAAAGTTCTGCACACAAAGGACGATTGATTTGCCTGTTTGAACAAGTCTATGTATTTAGATAAGATTGTGTAATAGTGCTTCTGTGTGTTTTGGGGTTTTGGTTATGAAGATGGTTTAAGAACAATACTGTGATCATGTTTTGGGGATTTTGTTGTTTGAAATGATGCCAAACATTATTCAGCTTGCAGGTGCCTATGTAATGAACATCATATCATGTTATGAAACAACAATTGGTCTTTTGACAAAATGAGGTTGTGCATTTGTTAATTTTTTTATTTTTTTTTCTACTGCTGGTTGTGTTGTGTTGTGTTCTGATCAACAAAATGAGGGTTATGGAATGACTGAAACCTGTGGCATTGCCTCTCTTGGAGTATCTATTTATTGCAATTTTTGGTTGTTCTATTTAGGTGGATCTGAAAGTTATAAAAGCATTCAACAAAAATTAACAAACATACTAATTCAAACTAATCAGTGAAACTACTGCCAAAACATTATAATGTTACACATAATCCATTAGTTCAACCAAAAATTATTTAAAACATACTGCTTACATTACACATAACCCATGAAATCAAGCAAAAATTGTTCAAAACCTACTGCAAAAACAAATTACATTACACCTTCATTTCAGCATTTCATCATAGGATTACAGCTTCATTTCAACATCTTCATTCTCTGTCCCTTTCCATCCTCACCAAACCAACTCATAACAACAAGAAGAGCAGCTGCAACCAAGCAAAAAATGAGAACATTCATCTTCTTTTCTAAGTTTTGCACATGAGTATCTACTGTGCTCTTAAGAGTCAACATGAGTTCTGCATTTTTTTGAGCTACAACACCAAGCTCATTCACCCTGCTCTGAAGCTCCTCTACCATGTCAAAGTTTTCATCTTTCACATCTTCTGTATGCATTTTCTCCATGCCCAGCTTGCACCTAAGCTGTTTCTCTAAATCCTCTTTGTCTGCCTTCATTCTTAAATAACATGACTTCTGGAACTCGGGCAATGGCGGATCAATCCATTCAAACAAACCGCAATCTAGTGTTTGCTACAAGATAAGTCTGAGCAACAAATAGGAACAAAAAAAAAACTGAAATACTCCATCAACACCACTGTTGATGTCGAAAATCGGACGATCAACCGTAATAAATAATACGAATTGCTTGTATGAAATTGAAGAACAAAAAATAATTGAGAATAGGTGTATTTTATTACTTTGGAGAGAAATCTCCTTTTTTTGTTGTATGGGGAGATGAAAAATGGGAAGAGAACCCCTTTCTCTTTCTTCTTTTCACATATATATACATGTTTCACAATTTTTGCAAGTGGACAATAGAATAAACAAAAAATGGTACATTATTTGACTAATGTGAGATTAATCACCGTGGGTCCCGTTTATGACCTTTGACGGCTTCGATTGACGTCTATCTGAGGCGGCTTCTGATTGATCGGTACCGAGAACCTGTTTGTACATTTATTTATTTCGTAATGTCGGCTCATTGATTATCTGGCCGTATTCTATTATTTTATTTATTATTTAATTAATCGAAGCCGAATTAGGTATCAACAACCACGTATTTACCTTTCTATTTGGACACCTGTAGAAGCCTCTACATGGATTATTCGATCGTCTTCGATGTCAGGATGTCTGCCTCACCATGACGGCATTGCTTTCGGCCATGAAGGTTTGAACTTCCATTGCTCTGAGAACTCTGGCTTCTATGGAAAGAGAACGACATTTTCAGAGGTATGTGGACGAGCAACTCAATTACGTTTGTAACTGGGAACGAGAAGCTCGACAATTGGGAGAGAAGCTCGAAATTAGGGCGAGAAGGTCGTCAATTTGGCCGATTAGGGTTTCAAAATGAGAAAGAAATGAATTATATGCGTTTTTATTTGAGTGTGTGTGACACTGTGGAATCCTCGTCAGCGAAGCCTGAGGACACATGAGACGGCCTGCCGGACACGTAGGCACGGAATTTGCTGCCGATCAACTTTGGGTTCAGGTTGCAAAAATTAAAAAAAGGTTGCGATTTGTTTTTTAGTGGTTTAAGAACACTGAATCACTGAACCGTATAAAAACAAAAACAAAATGCTCACAAAAAGTCAATGAAGTATAAGACTATGATGACCTATGATTGTTGAAGCAACCTTCAATTGAGTCTTTATGCAATCTTATATACAACCTCCTCAAGTTAAGAAGTCTTTAGGTCCTCGTTTCATTTTGAAGTCAATTTCTTTCCTTATGATTGCATCAAGTCTTGGATGAGATCTTCCTATCTTGAAGTTGAGATTCCTAAAACGCATGATCTCCCTACAAATAATCAAAACAAACATTATAGTAATAAAAGCTACATAAATAAAGCCTATTAGATACTAATATACTTACCATACATATTAAAATAGTATCTAGACTTCGATCCCTCTAAACTTAAAAACAGCCTAAAGTGAGATCTCATTGGCGACCAACGGATTAATATTTCATGGATGAAACTTTAAGTCAATGTCCAAGCCTAAAAAAAAGGATTTCCAAGTCTGGATCCCCTCTAACGGCTAGAATAGAAAGTCCAGCTCTTAATTAAATGAAAGAGAGAGACAATAGATCTTCCCTTTTAATTCCTTTGATTGCTAAAACATCAATATATTATTTTAGAACTCTTGCCAAAATAAATCTTACACATGATACATAAACTCCGACCACATTGTACTCATCTTTACTTGAATTCAAATTTAAATACCATCAGTAAATTTATCTTCATCATATGCTAATTACCAGTGTTTGTTATGCATGAAAGATACATAAGGGGTAAACTAGTAGCTAGGAATAGGGATTCTTAGTTGTAGAGGAGTTGGTTAGGAGTTAGAGAGAACTTAAAGGTAGGAGTTAGATACCAAGTGGGGAATGGTCATGCTATTCAAATCTGAGAGTCTCCTTAGGGTCCTAGTAATCCCTCTTTTAAACCTGTTTGTGGTTTTGCTAGAGAGAATTAAGTATAAGTGGGTTTCGAAGTTATTTCAAGAGGGAGGTCGATAGTGGGATATGGACCTAAATATTTAAACATTCAGCCCTAGGAATGCTCAGCATATCCTCAAAATGCCTATTAGCCACATGGGTTTGAAGGATAGGTTTGTTTGGATCTGAAGTAAAAATGGCAATTTCACTGTGAAATCAACCATTCGGGTTACATTGGCTCATCAAGAAGAGAGAAAGAATAGAGAATCTCGAAGCTCTTCACTGGAAGTAATTCAAAACATATGTAAGAGGACTTGGAAGCTTGCAAACAAGAACAAAGTGAAGAACTTCATATGGAGAAGCTGACATGGGTACCTTAACACAAACGTTCAGATAGGAAAAAGAGGAATGAAGGTGATGTTAGATATGTTGTAAAACCTTGGCTTTCAGATATGAACAATTCTATTTTGATCTGACAATCATGTTTTAGTCAAAGTACATATGCTTGCAATTTATTTATTTATGCAATCATACTTTTTATCTTACATTGAGGTAGTGTGGTTCGTGGTGTCTCGAACAGAAAGGTCACCTTTCGGTTCCTTGTAAGACTTAATTGCTTGTTCACAGTCTAGACTGGCAGTGAGACCCCACTTGGGAAAAGACCGTAGTGTATTCTTAATTCAGTTGACCTTGACTGGAGAATTACACTAGTACTTATGTTAAGTATTGAACAGGACCGCCGGAAGGATAAAATTATCAGACTCACTGATCGTTGTTATAACTATACCTTCAGTGATTGACGCGTTCTCTAAAGCTGTAAGATAATATAAAATAGGCGTATACATTCATTACTTGTTTATTTGATTTACCAAGGGTGATTCCTATTTTGTTAGGATGACATACTCGGTATTTTGGTAAAATAGAATGTTTATACAGCGTGCTATTCTAAATTATTTATGGTCACCGTGTTCCAGTGTGTTGGATTGATGACGTCTCCGAAATGAGCTCAGAAAGGAATATTGTATTAAACCCTGCATGTGGATGTTTATCCGACACAATGATTAAAGTTCTGAGTGGTACTAATTTCGGAAATAAATAAGAAGTTGATTAATTATCTTGTCAGTAATTTAATTAATCGACGGACGTTATATCTTAAACATGGGGAGGTAAATCGGTTAATTTGATTAATATTTATTAATCAATTGGAGGTTTGATTTAATTGATTAAATTGGAGCTAAATGGGGAGAGCAATAATAATATTCTAGTGGAATATATTATTATTTAATTCTAATTAGGATTTTAGGAATTAATTTTATTCCATAAATAATATTCCATTAAGTGTGAGAATGTTCCTTCTAGAATATTACCTAGGGTTAGGAGACTAAAGAGTCTTCTAGAAGGTGATGTTAGGAAGAAGGAGTTATATCATAGAATGGATTAGCTTATGGAGTGGAATTAGGATTCCTTCATCTAATGGGATAAGCCCAATATTTAGTACCTCCTTAAGGTCCCTAATGAAGACTATAAATACACCAAGTCCCAACCTCCTATACATGACTTTGAGCTACTCGATTTTTCCATCTTCATAAGAGAGACAAATTGTGATGATTAAGTGTTTGGGAAATTCAATTAATTGCTCCACCAAGATTAATTGAATTAGGTGTTTAGGTAATTTATTAGAAGGCTTTAAGGTGATATTTTATCAAACCCCAAAGCTTCAAATATTGCGGTCATCTTCCTCAGCCGACCGCCGCCGTCAACCACCGCCAGAAAACCGCCGCCGTCGTCGATCGCCGCCAAGACCTCGCCCGAGCCCAGCCGCGCGCTATCTCGAGCACTGCCCGCAACCGCGCACAGCCGAACATCGTGCCTAGGTCCCAGCCGCGAAGCCCCGCGCCTCCTGCCTGCTCGTGTCTTGCCGTCCCTGCTCCCATGCACCACCGTTGTGCGTGATCTGCTCGACCCGCTGCCTGCGCTCGAGATCCACGCGCACGCCCTAGAAACCCAAGACGACCGCCCCCATGTGCCCAGTTGCGAGACCCTGTTCGCATCGACCTAGGACTCCAGTCCAGCACGGGCACGCGCCCCGCGACCTGCTGCCAACCGCGCGTCACGTCCCAACGCGACCAGCCAGCATCCGCGGTACGCGCCACACGGTCCCGACCAGCTTCCGTCCGCGACCTGAAACCGTTACCGAACCGCTGCGACCCGACCCGAGACGTGATCCAAACCTACCCAACCGGCCCGTGCCCAAGAAGTTCGTTCCAGTGATCCGTTCGTGATTCAACACTCGACTAGAGTCGATAAAGGCCAAACTCTTCAACTGATTGAGTTGTGGTAGACAGACGATCTCCATCAAAGGAAATCAGAAACGTCTCTGAGTTGGAAAAAATTTTAAAAGGAAATGTCATAATCCTAACTATAGATTCCACTGTGTTAGGATTTATTTCGATAAGTTCAATACTGTGCATGTCGTTGATGTTCCTCATAGAACCCAATAGGTGAGACCAACCTGTGACATATGTGGAGAGGAGGATCAAGACCATGAACATATATTTTTCGGATGCCCAAGAGTTGTGATATGTTGGCAGTTGGTTAGAGTGATCTGAACTATGTTGGTACACAAAAGCTGCAAGTTCAGAGACAGGTGACTAGAGGTCTGCAATGTAAAAAAGTCAAGTTACATGGAATACCTAATGAGCCTATCAATATACTTGCTATGGTGGTCCTAGAAAATAAAGAATGACTGGAAATTCAGGAATGCAAGGATAGAGAAGACATTTATTAGAAGGGAAAAAAGAAAAATAGATGGAATTCAACAGTATATGTGTTGGGAGAAGGTAACATCTGGCACTCTGAACGGCTGGAAATCGATTAGACCTCTCCTTCCTCGCCGGTAGAACGACGAGTACCTGCAACAACTCTCACACCGGAGGGGTTTTTCGGGAGCCTCCGATGCTTATGTAAGTATATATCTCAACTCAATTCTCAAGAATATATTAGAAATGTCATGCTGAAATCGTAAGTCTCACCCCTATATATAGGGGTGAGGTACATGTTTCTAAGAGACTGCCTGGATGAGCTGAGTTGGCTACCCCAAGCTGCCTGGACTGCCCGGTTGTACAACACACAGTGAAAGTGTGTTAGAGACGGTTATGCGATATGGACCAATCAGATCGTGCCATGTGTCCTCTTCACGTGGGGAATTGATTCCTCTGAAATATCCTCGAAGGCTCAAATGCTCGACCAACTCTAGGTCGATTTGAGGTGAAGCATTGACCGCTTCACATTTGAGTTCTAGTTATTCGGACGACCATCTGCTACTGTAGATCGAGTTCGGCCAGGCTATTCGAAGGCTCTGGCTCGACCTACTCTTCTTGTACTGAAGTCCTCTTTAACCTGTCTCCCGACCCAGAGCCTCTTGTTCTCGTGATATTCGACCCCGACCACCCCATTCGAACTTCGCTCGACTAAGATGGTTCGACCGGTTTACTCAACTGGTTTACTCGACTGGATTATTCAACCGGTTTACTCCTCTAGGTATAGTATCCCATATCATCTAGCCCCCCCTCCACTATGGTCGAGTTTGAATGACTCGATCCAAGAGTAAATTTTCCTATGTCCTTCTGGCTGCTGCAACGCTTGCTACCCTTCGACCGCTCGTCACGTCCTCACTTGTTTTTTTGACATTTCCTTCCTTCGGTCGCCACATTGAATTTTAAAAACCTACCACTTATCAAATCTGTGTCTTCGTCTGTCAGGCTGACATCATTACTCTGTGAATAGCGCCACCTCGTACTTCACACCCATTAAATGTGACCGTTGGATTCGTCTTTAATCCAACGGCTTCTTTGTCCAACCTTTCAACTCACCCCGCAATCTAAACCGTTCATCATGCCTTTGATCCAACGATTGCGATCGTTCAACGCTCCTTTCGCATCTACACCTTACATCTGTCCGTCGATCTAACGGTTCGTAATTGACCAGCTTTTCCACTTACCTTTCTCATCTTATATAAATACTCTCATCGCCGACTTTCACCGGTTTCCCGCTCTTGCAAATTTCAGATATCTTTGCCCTAATTCCCTCTTGCTTTCGCGCTCTTGCGACCGACTTTCCTACAACTTGGAATTTCCCAATTTTTCTGGCGACTTCTCTAATTCGCGACAATGTGTAAGTTCTCTGATCTTTAAATTTACATTTTTTACTTGAATTTTCTGGTTTTCTGTTTTCCAACTCCCCTTCGAATTTCTGTTTAACTTGCTAGCGAAACACTTCCTCATTTTTCTTTTTCTACTCCACTCGAAACCCTAAAAACTTTCTCTTTTGGTATTTTTTTTTTCTTTTCTGTTTTTTAGATTTTTCCACTTCGAGTGAAAACGATCGTTTTTCTTGAAAAGACATGTCTTCTCCGTCCTCTTCGACCACTCCGCCTATATCCCCCTCTCCTGACAACTCCGTTGAACAAATTCTCTAGCCTATGCCAATCTCTATTGTTCGACCTACCATCACAGTCCAAACTCATCGCGACCATCCTCCTCTTCTCTAATCGTATCGTTTTTTCGATGATCTAGATGAAGATATTCTCGACAACATTCCTCTCGCTCACCATTTTCATCGGCCCTTTGGTATGCACGACGCTGCTCATACAGTAGTCAAGGGGGAGGACCACATGGTCCACCACCCTAATCCAGTGTCTTCGACCACTCCTCCCCCTGCTTCAACCCTACCATCATCTATTCATCCTCGTAAGCCATCAAAATCGGCCCTTCGACCAGCCATCCTCATCGTCGAACCAAAACCTCTCGCCCTGTCTCTCACCGCATTAAATGGCAGAAACTTGACGAGGTTGGGCATCCTTTGGGCTGGGCCTTTATTCATCTAAGCGATGATGATACCTTCGACCATCCTAGTAAGAACTATTACACCTTTTTCGAGATCTAGTTCAACCTATGTGTCAGCTTTCCTCTCTGCCCAGAACTGGTCGATATGTGCGGGATGGCAAAATTGCATTTTATGCCCTGTAACTAGGGGTGTGTGGCAAATGTGGACAATTTCTTTTTGGTTTGGCAAAAATGCCCTGAAACTTGTTAAAAGCCGAAATCCGTGCCCAATTTGGGCATAAATTTTGAATTTTAACAAGTTACTGTCCAGTTTTGCCACACGAAAAACTCGATCAAATTCGGTAACTTGTAGGTAAATTGGGCACAAATTCCGGGTTTTAACAAGTTTTAGGGCATTTTTGCCAAACCAGAAAGAAGTTGTCCACATTTGCCACACATACATAGTTACAGGGCACAAAATGCAATTTTGCCTGTGCGGGATATTCGGCTTGCCTTTAAATCAACTCCCCCCAAACTCCATCCGTTTCATGACCATCTTCATCATCCTCTCTTTTGTCCGTCTAGGTCGAATTGACCTAGACTTCTTCTTCTACTGTTACATGGCCTCGAAGTAGGCAGGTGGGCTCTACTCGAAGAGTCGGAATAATGCTCACTTTATTTCCGATGTTCCCAAGAACGTCCCCAAGTAGAAGCACAAGTTCGTCTTTGTCGAACCGAGCACTTCCTTCCCTTGGGCTTCGACCCCTTGGCTGAAGTCTCTCTCTCCGAGGTTGAGGCTCCTCCACAAAACCTTATATTCGACCTCTGCATTGCTGTGGCATACTCACCCATAAATCGTATCCTCCTTCTCTCGAGCAGACCCTATTCGGGTTGGCGATTATTAGGTAATTTCGATCTCAAGGCTCGACCATTAAATATTATTTCTGTGCTAATATTTGTTTTACTTTCAGCAGACTTCACAACCAATCCTGCACTTTCACTCAGCAAGAGGACTGTTCCTCTTAAGAAGAAGAAATCTACCAAGAAGACGACTCCACAATCGTCGGAGCAGAAAACTCGATCTCCACCAACTTCTTCCCTACCGAGGGAGCAGGAGCTCCAACCTTCTCCGGTTAAGGAGCACGGGCCTACCGTCCCTTCGACTGAGGAGCAAGGTAACGCCTCCTTCCCTCTTAAGTCGATCAACCCAACGGTCGAACAACCACCATCTCCACGGCTCGAGCAATCACTCGACATCGCTCGCTGGAAATGCCCCTTCCTCGAGGATGAGAAAAGCAACAAGAGTCCTCTCCTCGAGGAAGATCTTCGTACTATTACTTCTTCTCCTTCCCTTGTGAAAGTCAATGGGAAGGAGATAATTTCTTCTTTTAAGGATGTTCTTCCCGCCGACGACCTCTAGATTAGTAAATCTGATCTCAGATTTAAAGGCGATCACATTGCCCGCTCGTTGGCGCAGGTAAACATTCGACCTATGTTCTTGCTTTTAATATCGACATGTGTTCTTTATACACTAACTCCTTTTTGTTTGCGCCTAATGTAGAACTTAGTCCGCCTGGTTCCTCTGCTCGATACTGCCTTGTCAGGCTCAGGTCGAACAATTCCTAATCTTAAACAAGGCATGAAAATGCTAGCCGATGAGAATCGACAACTTACCAAGGTGCGCCACGAGCTAGCCTAAGAGCTGAAGAGAGAAAAACAACGCTATAAGGATGATCTTCGGGATAAGGAGCGCGAGCTTGAGGAAGAGAAGGCTGGTTGAAAGGAAGACCAGCATCGGATGATGATGGCTACGTTGGTTGCGTTCGGCAACTGATCTGGAAAACCCACCCCGACCAGGGGTTCTAGAGAGAATACCGTGAGCAGGTGGTCGCCGATTACCTGCAATCGCCTTTATTCTTGAAGGAGTTTAATACTTTGGGCTCCGAGCATTACTGGGTTTGCATGGAGTAGGCCAGCGCGCAGATTGCCGACAATGACTTCGACAATGAGCTCGACGTCGACCAAATTTGGAACCCTCTGCCTAAGGCGCCCGCGGATTTCACAGGTGACACAAACTTGCCGCTTACCCATCCGTAGTGGTCGGAGACTCTAAAGCAAAATTTAGGTATAGTATCCCATATCAGGAGAGTTCTCAGGCATGGTGTAGCGCCCCGTTTATTTATGGATAATTTTAGGATTATTTATTATTATTTATTAATATTATTATTACCTATTGTTTGTTATTAATATTATATTATTGTCATTATTATTATTATTTTTATTATTGTTATTATTATTTTATTTAAATGCCTAATTGTGAAATAAATGTTTAACGTGTATTATTATTATAAATAATGTGTGAAATATATTTTATTATAATAGCCGAACTTTTGTTATAAAATATCGTGCGAATCGAGCCATTTTATATTGGCTAAATCAACCGATTTATCGAGCCCGAGAGATTGAGCCCGAGAGAACTGTATGCTTTGGATCGAACCTACGACTTAAATCTTTCAAACCCTTGGCCCATTTAGTATGCGACCCGAACCCGTCTGGCTTGAACCTGCGCGACCCGGCCCATCTCTCTTTTACGCGTGTGATGAGATTTCTTTTAACCTAGCGCAGCTTTTATTTTTCCCTCATCAGATTTTTCTTCCCTTCACGATCGCACCTTCATCATCAACCCTCTCTCTCGTCAAAATTCTCTCGTCACCATCAATCTCCTATCCCCTCTCGCGATTGAAGCCCCTCTCCCTCAGCACCTCCGGCGACCTGCAAGCCCCCTCCGCCGCGCGCAGGCCCTCCCTCCGGCGAGTCCTCCACGACCAGCGCCTGCAAGCCCTCTGCCTGCAAGCTGACGAGACTTCTCTTCCGGCGAGCCCTTCTCCAACGCCGCTCCTTCTCTGAAAACCAGCAAATTCCGGCGGCCTCTCCTCATCGCAGCACCTCTTCCGACGTGAGCAGCAACGCCTCCCGAGCCGCTGCAAGCCGATGACCCTCTTTCTCCTCAGCGGCGAGTAGCTCTCTTTTCCCGGCGAGACGAAGTTCACCGTCGAGCCCGTTCGAACCCTTTTCGCTCGTTTCTCGAGAATGGTATCGAGTCTCGACTTCTCGTTTATTTTACGTGATTATCGTTTATGTTATTTACGTATATGTTTGATTTGCGATTTGTTATGCGAGATGTGTATATTGTGCGAATGTGATCAATGTGATATTTCGTGAAGTCGTGATTTTATGTGTAATCGTGTTGTTCGGGATCTCTTCGATTATGAGAAATCGAACCAGGCCTCGAAACTCGTGTAAGTCAGTGGATATTGGAACAAAGTCGAGTCCTTGGCCTTATGGGAAGGCCTCGGATGAGAAATTCAGTGTTATGAATTAATTGTTAGATTGTCGAGCTTATGTGTCGCTGTTTTGGTGTTTGAATTATTAAAAATCGCACAATGTTCGAAATGACTTGAAATTTTGAGGGATATGTTATCTGTTCATTTCCAGCCTCGTGTAAAAATTTCATAATTTTTAGAGGCCTGTAGATATTTTTAATAATTAAAGTGAATTCTGATCAGAATAGTGTTTAATGCTTAATAAATTGGTTCGTAATTCAAATGAGCTGAAATTTTGATATGTTGTGCCTCTGATGCGTTTATATGCTGTGTTAAATTTTTAGAATTTTTGAAGTTGATTTGATGTGGTAAATATTTTATTTATCGAATCTGCAGAAACATTGTTTGAATTTTTAAAAATCGGTTACTGCATGGAAAATTCTGAAATTTTACTGAGAGTCATATTTTAGGTGTTTGATCATGTTTGTAAAATATGGGAATTTGTAGAGTCCGTTTGGTTTCATTTTGGGTTTAAATTCGATAAACTGCTATTGCTTGTTTGAATTTTTAAAAATAGCAGCAGATATCATTTAAGGCTGAAATTTTTAAAAGTGGACTTTGGCATACTGTATGTTGCTATGTAAAATTTTCAGGTTCAGTTTCATTCAGTAGATCTGAGTATGAATTAATGTGCCCTTTTTGCTAAATTACTGTTCGAATTTTATAAAATAGGGTATTTTGAGTTTAAAGCTGAAACTTTGTGGTTTTACATGTTCCTGGAAGATGAAATTTTGGGTAAATTTTCAGAGCTTAATTCGTAGGGTAGCTTGGCCATCTATTTTCATGCGATTAAATGATTTCTATTTCCGAACATGATTTTTTATGAAATTTTGGGAATCGACTTGCTTTTAGTTTTTATGTGAGTTTGACTTGGTCAATCCTCAGATGGATTTATATGATCTGGTGTATGTGTTTTGATCAAGTTAAGAGCTGAGTCTTAGTGTTCCAATTCCACAGGACTTCACGAACTACTTAGTCGAAATAAGTTCGACTAGGTCTGCTTTTGTGATTTTCGATTAAAGTCAAGATAGATATTCATTGTAGGATCTTGACATAATGTAGGTAATTGAGGAGTCCAGCCTCGACCTACTACCAATTGCTTTGAGTTATTATCAATCCGGAATCCAGGTGGGTTATTAAAAAATTATCTATGCATATGTGTGATTTATTTATGATAAAAGTTTGGTGTGATCTATGTATGAAAATGAACATGTAGCCTATCGATGTGAGCTTGATGGCCATCGATACGGTTGTCCCCGTATGATAAGATACGGTTACCCAGTGAGGTAAATCTCATTAAGACCTATGAGAAGGCCGTGTCATTGATGTGGCACGCACTCCCATGTTTCACTGATATGGCATGGCTTAGCTTTGATGAGCATAGATGTACATGAGTGAGTCTTTGATGAGACTATAGTCATTGATGTGGCTAGAGATGTGACATGATTTTATTGTTTATGTTCATGCTGCGACCATACCATTATTATGTTATTCATATGCATAGTGTGAGTACGATAGTTAACTGTACTCACTCCCACCTGCTCGTAACTGATGCAGGTTAAGCAGTTGGCGGATGACGAGACAAGACGGGTGGTGGTTATGTCATTTGTTATTGCTTATTTAATTTTGTTTCCGCTTAGTTTATGAACTCATGTTGAAAATTTTGGATATTGATTATGTCGTTTTGAATTTGAGAATTATGAATTGTATTTTATGATTTGGAACTTAATGAATGCTAGTGAGGTTTATGATTTAATATTTGAGCATGCTATCTTTCGTTTTTAAGGTGGTTGCTTTTTCGGATAAAGGCTTTTGGTAAATTTGAGTAGCGGCCACTGAGTTTTTAATTAAATTAAAGTTTGCGAAAAATTTATTGTGATTTTTATTAAATAAATTCGATAAATCCTTTAAAATAAAGTGGGGCGTTACAGTTTGGTATCAGAGCCAGTCTGCGTTTCTGTAGACTGGTTTATATGTGATTAAATGTTTAGAAATTGTATCCGACCACTCGTCTTCGTCACGCCGCGCTGCTTAAAGGTATGTTTATATAAGTATCGATGAAAATACTTATAATGTGAAGATGTGAAATTTTATATTTTTACATAGGCAGTAATGAAACTGCTTATGTTATGACTTATTGACTTTTGGGGCTTAGGATCTATCCACCTTCGTTTAATGTGAACTCTAGTGTTTGATGTTGAACTCTAGTGATATAGAGTTAAGTTCGGACTCTAGATGTTCCTCGTTATGAGGTTCAGTATGTTGTTATCGAGATAAGTTATGCCCATAGCGGTTTTCTTTGCTATATAATTTTATTCAATGTCTTCAAGTGAGGACCCGGTCAATGAGAACCGAGAATGTATTCTCCCTCTTCGGACCTTTGTCAGGTTTCGAAAATTATGAGATGAGTCAATATCTTATAGGCTGTCATTTTTATGGATGTTCATGGCTTCTGTTCAACCTCTGGTATGTTATGTGTTTAATGTCTCTTATGCCTTAGTAAGGGTGAGTTCATGCTAGCTCGAACCATGATTAGTTGGGCAAGAGATAAGGATTATGTAATTTATTGATTCTCCATTATGTGATATGATGAGATAGGTGTATTAGGTTGAGAATCTCGTTTATATCATGATAGGTTTGGCGGGTTCATGTGATGCATATGTGATCTTCGATGATTGAGGTTGAATTTATGTATTAATGTGAATTGTTATATATTATCAAACCAAAAGATGTAATAATTTAAGTGAAAGGCATAAGACTTTATTTTCTATCTTGTTTAATAAGACCGAGTTGGACCTCGGACAACGTGTTTGATGATACTGATGTGTAAATCTTAAAGTATTGATATCGAGGCTTGCTTAATGTGTAATTTACGTGATTCTGAAACCATCTGGTGGTACAAATATTTTAAGTTGTCAAAGGCATGAAAACTAAATTTTTCGAGCTTCATTTAGGCTCTGTTTTTGTCAAACAAGATGATGTTTCTTGGACAAGTGTTCTTCATGAGATTTGTAGTGCTTTGAATGAAGTTTCTGTGAGTTTTGGAATTTTGTGATTTGGGGTTAAAATGAATTTGTTATGATATTTTTAAAGTTCGTCGAGCATGCTGTTTTGATAAACTCGGGCAGAAGGATTTGATTTTAGTTCATGGCTATTTATGATGATCTTAACATGCCTGAATGGAAATGTGTTCTTCATGACAAATGTAGTATATGATATAAGCTGCCCGTAGGAATTGGAATTATGTAATTTCGAATTTTGGTTGATTTTATATAATTTTTCTAAGTTGGTGTTATGCCCAGAATTTTGAAGCAGTGACTGGGTGTATACATGAAATGTATGCTCTAAATTGATGCCCTTAACGTGATGATATGTAAACATTCTCTTCATGAAATTTGTAGCTTTCCTTGTATAGTTTCTGTAGGTTTTGGGTTTATATGATTTGGAGTTTGAGTTAATTTTATATAATTCTTTTTCTGAGTGGGATGTGCACCCAGTTTTATGAAACCAGGATTTTGGTTAAGTATCGAATGTGTGCTCTGCTTAGGTGACTTAAACGTGTTCTTATGAAACAGTCTTCTTCATAAAATTTGTATATTTTCATGTGTAGATCATATAGGTTTTGAGTTTGTATGGATTGGAGTTGTGTAGCTTGAATTGTTGCTATTTTACTAAGGTGCTGTATTTTCGAAAAATTGTTTTCCGGCTGTTTTTGCAAACTAAACGTTTTATATTCAAACTTATTGATAATGTTATAATTTGCCAATGGGGTCTTCATAGAAGTTATAGAGAATCGATTTAACTACCTTGGGGTTTCTGAATTTTAGTAATATCATGTCTGTAGCTTTGGTTATTGTGAATACAATGAGAACCTGTCAAGCTGTATATTTTTATTTATCCACCACCCATGTTTTGTATGTTGCTGTATTATGTGCCTTTAAATTATTTATCTGCCTGAGTGTTCTTCATGAAAGTGATAGAGGCATGAGTTAGGGATATCTTCCAAGTGGTTTCATCATGATATGATTTGTGGACTGAAAGCTACATGCATTTGTAATTCACCATGCATGCTGAAAATTTGTGCTAGTTCATGTTTAGGTTTTCAAAATGAATTGTGAATTTTCAAAAAATTAGCTTTTCGTCAATTTTCATGTACATGTGCACTATGTGTCTTAATCTGATTGGTATTATGATGTTAGCTGGAAACACTTGCGAGGGAAGCTTTACGCTAAACCTCGAAGTGTGGAGACTATAGTTGTATATGTGGTCGATCTCGTTTAGGACCGCCGGCACGATTAGCTACTTGTATAAAAGCTGTCGTGACGGCCGACATTGTTAGTCGGAAGGGTCAAGCGAGCTAACCATTCTAATGTTCGGCGATGACCGCTGAGGTTAGGATTTTTCCGGGCAGTGCGCCAATGTTTGATTCCTATGGAAAATTGTAGCTCAACAGTAATGCTTAAGCTGTTGTAGTTTGAGGAGTATTGTAAGGAGGCCTTTTTCCTATCTAAGTACCTAGGATTATGAACCGGAAATTGAAATTTCTGGTGTGTGTCTTAACTGAACGCCGAACCTGGATGGTGTAGCCACGTGAAGTGGTGGTCGAGCCGCATGCCCGTGCTGGGAGACGTAAGGCCAACTGCAGTGGCCGACCGTTGACTCGCACGAGAGCTGCCGCCGCCATCACCAAACGCAGGAACTCCTCAAGCAATGTGTACGGCCAAACCTTGATCTTGCAGCTGGTCGCTGAACAGATGCATGCACACGTCCTGGCGCCCCGCTTATGCAGCGCCTGTGTGTGTGTCATCTCTCAGGTGACAGTGCATTAAACCCCAAACTGAACCGTTGTATGAAACCCCTAATCAACGACTCTCGATATGTGAGACTTGTCGATTAGTTTTCCTTTGTCTTATGCGAGATTTAGGTCCCTCATTATTTTCGGGCAGTGTCCCGAGTCTCGATTGGAGACTATGTATACTTCGTAGGGATCGAAACCTACGAAGAGTGAGAGAGTATTGGTGCTAGATCGTTAGTATGGGAATATCGAGCATCCCTAATCGTGAAATTTTGCGATAGGAGATTGTTTTCGAACGTCTAGTCGATATTTCCTAAACCGCATTCGAGGTGATATTCGAGTCGGCGAAGGAAGAGTTGTTGACAACGGTATCAAACAGAGCCATGTGTTCTGTAGGTATCGGTGTTGAGGATAGTGTTATTGTGGATTGTTAGCCCATCCTTATGGGATTCTGTGGCGGCCTGTTTTATAAGGACGCACAGATCATGTCGTTGTAGTAATCGAGTTTTCTACCGTGGCCCGGGCACGAGATGGAAGCTCGATACAACAAGTCAACCCTATATGTTGATTTTGTTGGAGTATGCTATCGAGACACGAAAGGACCGGTTAGGGTCTTGTGCATTGATAGATGAGTAGAGTGTGAGAATTCCTTACCATGCGAGGTGGCTGGTACGGATAGAGGTGGAGTATGCCGTTGTTTTGGTTACTACCACGAGTACGCAGCCCTATTTTGATTCTCGACCAAGTCGATGACTTAGCCTGATAGTTGACTCCACCACCGGAACTCGCGAGGATGCATGACACGTTCTGTGCCTCTTGATGGAGGAAACGTGTGCGTGATCTCGGAGTATATGTGAGATGCGACGAGCTGCGTGATAGGCAGAACCCTACCTGTATGGAGGTACCGGTGACCTATTGGATCAGAGGGTCCATTAGGATAAGGCTGGGAAGGGTACTCGTCAAGTCCAGTGGGAGGGTGGTCAAGGCTAGGCGACTTGGGAGAGGGAGACCGAAATTCGGAGGTAGCACCTGAATTTCATGTAGTGATGCTGTCTCCTCTTATTTCTCGTTAGAATCTCGTCGTAGTTTGTTGTTCGAATTCCGAGGACGGAATTCTTTGTAAGGTGGGTAGACTGTAGCGCCCCGTTTATTTATGGATAATTTTAGGATTATTTATTATTATTTATTAATATTATTATTACCTATTGTTTGTTATTAATATTATATTATTGTCATTATTATTATTATTTTTATTATTGTTATTATTATTTTATTTAAATGCCTAATTGTGAAATAAATGTTTAATGTGTATTATTATTATAAATAATGTGTGAAATATATTTTATTATAATAGCCGAATTTTTGTTATAAATATCGTGCGAACCGAGCCATTTTATATTGGCTAAATCAACCGATTTATCGAGCCCGAGAGATTGAGCCCGAGAGAACTGTATGCATTGGATCGAACCTACGACTTAAATCTTTCAAACCCTTGGCCCATTTAGTATGCGACCCGAACCCGTCTGGCTTGAACCTGCGCGACCCGGCCCATCGATCTTTTACGCGTGTGATGAGATTTCTTTTAACCTAGCGCAGCTTTTATTTTTCCCTCATCAGATTTTTCTTCCCTTCACGATCGCACCTTCATCATCAACCCTCTCTCTCGTTTTTGAACCCGTCGCCATAGACATATCCAATCGCCATCCTAGCCGTCATCTTCCTCCTTTCCCTCTCTTCCCGTCGCGATCATCATCCTCGCCCTATCTCGCGGACAGAAAACCAGAACCGCCGCTCTCCTCCTGTCGCGAGCCCTTTCCGGCGAACCTCCATAGCCGCTGCAACCCCGACGACGAAAGCTCTCCAGCAGGTCCCCAACCCTCGATCGTCGTCACCGCTCGCGAGACCCGGCGGATCTGCAACTTCGACGGCCTTCCCTGTCCGCGCGCCGCCGCGAACCAACAGCGCCTCCTACCGGCGAGCAGAGCCATCCCCGGCCGCGACCCACCTCTGCGAGCAGGCTCGAATTCCGACGACTCTCCACCGCGAGCGACCACCGTGAGCCGCCACAGCCCTCCACCGAAGCTGGCCACCGCTGCTCCTCCGCGAGCCCCGCTCAGTCCACGGCCGTCGTTGCTCCTCCTCGCCGTGAGAAGCCGTCCTCAGCCGCGACTCGCCGTGAGCCAACAGCAACTTCGCAGCGACCTCAGACACACCGCTGCAGCCCCTCTCGCAAGTCGAGCGTAGCCGTCGAACACCGCCGCTCGCCGCCGCGTAAGTGTCGTCCGTTCCCTCCGTACGAGCAGTGAACTCCGGCGGCGACCTAGCAGCAGCAATCCCCTTCTCAGTCGTTGTCCTCTTCGCGAGACGACGCTTGCTGTCGAGCTTTCCGCTAGCTCGCCTCGTCTTTCCGTTTCGTTTTCCGAATTCCCGAGAACGGTACCTAGTCGTTTCCGTCTCGTTTAAATCGTTTGTTATTTATGAATATGTGTGATTTGCGATTTGATATGAGAGATGTGTATATTGTGCGATTGTGTTCGGTATGATATTTGGTGATAGATATGATTTTATGTGTCGTTTATGTTGTTCGGGATCTCTTCAATTATGAGAAATTGAACGAGACCTCGAAAGTCGTGTAAGTCAGTGGATATTGGAACAATGTCGAGTCCTTGGCCTTATGGAAAGGCCTCGGACGAGAAATTACGTGTGTTCAATTAATCGTTAAATTGTCGAGCTTGATTGTCGCTGTTTTGGTGTTTGAATTTTTAAAAATAGCTCGCTGCTCGGAATGACTTGAAATTTTGAGGGATATGTTATCTGTTCATTTCCAGCCTTGTGTAAAAATTTCGTAATTTTTAGAGGCCTGTAGCTATTTTTAATAATTAAAGTGAATTCTGATCAGAATAGTGTTTAATGCTTAATAAATTGGTTCGTGATTCAAATGATCTGAAATTTTGATATGTTGTGCCTCTGATGTGTTTATATGCTGTGTTAAATTTTTAGAATTTTTGGAGTAAATTTGATATGGTTAATAATTTAATTTCTGTTTCTGCTGAAAACTTTATGAATTACTATAAATCGGTTTGTTCATGAAAAATTCTGAAACTTGGCTGAGATGTTTATATTTGGTGTATATTCATGCTGTTAAAAGATGAAAATTTTTGGAGTTCATTTTAGTGCTGTTTTGATTTAAATTCGATAATTGCTGAATCTTGTGTGAATTTTTAAAAATAGCACATTTAATGTCCAGGGCTGATATTTTTACATGTTGTCCCTATCATGCTGTAGCTTGTTGTGTTAAATTTTCAAGTCCTGAATCGTTCATTTGGTTCAGATATGAATTCATGTGCGTTTTTGCTGATTTCTTGTAAGAATTTTATAAATTAATGTGCTTTGAGTTTAAAGCTGAAAATTTATGGTTTTACTTATTACTGGAAGATGTAATTTTGTGTAAAATTTCAGAGCCTAAGTCGTAGGGTAGCCTGACCATCTATTTTCATGTGATTAATGATTAATATTTTCGAAACATGATTTTGAAATAAAAGTTGGGAATCGACTTGCTTTTCGTTTTGATGTGAGTTTGACTTGGTCAATCCTTAGATGGATTTATGTGAACTCCCATATGTGGTTTGGTCGAGTTTAGTGCCGAGTCTTAGTGTTCCAACATCCACAGGACTTCACGAACTACTTAGTCGAAACAAGTTCGACTAGGTCTGTTTTGTGTTTTCCGTTTAAAGTCAAGATAGATGTTGATTGTAGCATCTTGACTCAATGTAGGTAATTGAGGAGTCCAGCCTCGACCTACTTCCAATTGCTTTGAGTTATTATCAATCCGGAATCCAGGTGGGTTATTCTAAAATTATCTATGCATATGTGTGATTTAAATTGTGATGAAAGTTTGGTGTGATCTATGTATGAAAATGAACATGTAGCCTATCGATGTGAGCTTGATGGCCATCGATACGGTTGTCCCCGTATGATAAGATACGGTTACCCAGTGAGGTAAATCTCATTAAGACCTATGAGAAGGCCGTGTCATTGATGTGGCACGCACTCCCATGTTTCACTGATATGGCATGGCTTAGCTTTGATGAGCATAGATGTACATGAGTGAGTCTTTGATGAGACTATAGTCATTGATGTGGCTAGAGATGTGACATGATTTTATTGTTTATGTTCATGCTGCGACCATACCATTATTATGTTATTCATATGCATAGTGTGAGTACGATAGTTAACTGTACTCACTCCCACCTGCTCGTAACTGATGCAGGTTAAGCAGTCGGCGGGTGACGAGACAAGACGGGTGGTGGTCATGCTTTTATTTATCGCTTATTTATTTGCTTCCGCTCATTTATGTTAAGATATTATGACTGTGTCGTTTTGAACTTGGAATTGTGAATTATCTTTATGATTTGGAACTTAATGAATGCCAGTTTGGTTTATGATTTATTATTCGTGCATGTTGTCTTTATTGATACGTTTGCATTTTTGGTTAAAGGCTTATGGTAAATTTGAGTAGCGCCCACTGAGTATTTAATTAAATTAAAGTTTGCGAAAAATTTATTGTGATTTTTATTAAATAAATTCGATAAATCCTTTAAAATAAAGTGGGGCGTTACACATGGGCATGATTTGAGTGAGAGAAGAAAGCATGAAGAGAGTTCTTCCAAGAAGGTAGGACA
>BKCP01012736.1:2808831-2843524 GCA_008636005.1 Striga asiatica
AAAAAAAAAAAAAAAACAAATTTTCAACCAATCATCGGAGAAGAGGTTAGTTTTTATTTTAATGTAACGTAATATTATTTTTTGTTGTTTATGAATGTTTAAGATATATATTTGGTTGATTGAGTATTGTTTATAAAATCTTGAATGTTGATTTAATAGTTGAGTTAAATGGTTATAATTTGTTATTTGCTATTGTTTAGAAAATCTTGAATGTTGGTTTAATGTATGTTGAATATTTATCCGAATTGTTTATGAATTTATTGTTGGATTATAGTGATTAGGGTTTTGGTGGTGTTTTTGATAAATTTAATTGACAATTTTGTTTTTTTTTTGGAGTAAAAATATGATTAATTATATGTTGTTGTTGGAAATGAGTTTTAAATTTTGATTGGTAAAATAATAATTGAAATTTTCTAGGGTGTTTGATTAGCCATTATGTTGTTATAATTTATAAAATAGAAATTTTATTTTTGTGCAACAGGTTATAAATGGCATCTAACGGTCCCTACTTTATGGAATTTTTCGAATTATATGTCTCGTCCGGATTGTTCATTTATTATTAATGGAATATTATCATATGAACAATTGGTAGATATGATTTACGAAAATAGTGGGTTTCGTGATAGTTGGACAATTTCGGATATTACTTTGATACTTTGTCTTCTGGGCGTTCGACCCCGCCATTCAAACCTTCCTTCTTTGCCCCCCGATCATTAGCATCGACGGCACGCACCTGCGAGGTTCGTACAAGGGGAAGCTACTTTTTAATTACAAATTAATTTTTTATTTTCTAATTTACAATAGTGTCTGATAAAAAAAACATATGTCCAACTGAGCAGGTTCGTACAAGGGGAAGCTACTTGTTGCCATAGCACAGACCGCGAATAAGCGTCTATTGCCACTCGCGTATGCGATTGTGGACGAAGAAGGCACGGCTAGCTGGTCCTTTTTCCTAACACATCTGCGCCATCATGTCGTCCCCGACAGACCGATATGTCTTCTTTCTGACAGGGACAACGGCATATTGAGTGCCGTTGATTTACTGGAGGCTTGGCACGAACCTCATGCATTTCATCGGATATGCCATCGACACCTTCGGAGCAACGTGTTTTCAAGGTACCGGACTAAGAAAATCCGGGGTTTGTGCTGGAGGTTGGGTTCACTGTGTTCTCGCCGCAAATTTGAGCAGAGTCGACAGGAACTCCATGACTGTAATCCGGAAGCATACAATTATCTTTTCCAAATTCCTTTGGAAAAGTGGACCCTGTACGAAGATAGAAGACGTCGATGGGGCACTCTGACAACTAATATGTCAGAGAGTTACAACAACGTCCTCAAAGGTGTTAGGTTCATGCCCTGCAGAGCGTTGGTACATGCCACAATGAACAAGACTCTGGATATGTTTCAACAGGAACAGAAGAAGTCCAGAGGATGCAGGAGTCACATTCCTACCGACCTCTATGCCGCCTATCTGGTGTTGGATAGGACAGCGGCGACTCACGAGGTGCAATGTGTGGACGCCGACGGATCCTAGTACAGGGTGACAACCGGTCTACGCGCCAATGGAAGAGGGCAAAACAAGTATGTATTTCTGAATTGGATTTTTTTTTTCCATTCAAATGATTTTTTTTTTATTTATATATATAAATCATTGTGGAAAACAGGTTTATGGTTTATTATCAGCAGCATCGTTGTACATGTAAGAAGTGGCAGACATTTCGGAAACCATGCTCTCATGCATTGGCCGTGTGTCGTCACCGGGGTGATCAACCGCACTTGTTGTATGATTCCCACTTTTGGACGGAGAACTGGGTTGCTCAATTTTCTAATTGGAATTTTGCTCCAATTGGAAATCCTGACACGTGGCCGCAGGTGGGATGGAATTTGATTCCGCATTGGGAAAGGATCATTTCGAAGCCTGGACCCGGCCGCGCCCAAACGAGACGATTTAAAATGCAAATGGATCGTCGAGCGCGCCGCAGAAGAGTCCGGGATCAATGCAGTAGATGTGGTGATCCCGAACATTTCGCGGACCGTTGCCCGTATTCGCATCCTCCCACCGATCGAACTAGACTCCGTGATGATTGGGGGAACTAGATTTTTTTATATGTATTTTGACTGAATCGTATTGTTGAGATAAATATTTTGTATTTGGATGATTTATATAATGTATTTGGATGATTTTGAAATTGAACTCGAATTAGTACAATTGGAGTCAAATTAGTACAATCTCGGTCAATTATAGTAAAATCGAACTCGAATTAGTAAAATCAAAGTCAAATTAGTACAATTGAAATCAAATTAGTACAATCTCGGTCAATTATAGTGAAATCGAACTCGAATTAGTACAATTGAAGTCAATTACAGTGAAATCGAACTCGAATTAGTAAAATCGAACTCGAATTAATACAATTGAACTCGAATTAGTATAATCTCAGTCAATTATAGTGAAATCGAACTCGAATTAGTAAAATCGAACTCGAATTAGTACAATGTCAGTCAATTATATTGAAATCGAACTCGAATTAGTAAAATCAAAGTCAAATTAGTACAATTGAAGTCAAATTAGTACAATCTCGGTCAATTATAGTGAAATCGAACTCGAATTAGTACAATTGAACTCGAATTAGTACAATCTCGGTCAATTATAGTGAAATCGAACTCGAATTAGTAAAATCAAAGTCAAATTAGTACAATTAAAGTCAAATTAGTACAATCTCGATCAATTATAGTGAAATTGAACTCGAATTAGTACAATTGAAGTAAAATTAGTACAATTGAAGTCAATTATATTGAAATTGAACTCGAATTAGTAAAATCGAACTCGAATTAGTACAATTGAACTCGAATTAGTACAATCTAAGTCAATTATATTGAAATCGAACTCGAATTAGTAAAATCAAAGTCAAATTAGTACAATCTCGGTCAATTATTGTGAAATCGAACTCGAATTAGTACAATTGAAGTCAAATTTGTACAATTGAGATCAGAACGTCCTCCCAGATGTCCCGGTGGATCCCTTCCTGCAGCCGGCAGAGGGGTACATTGATTGGTATCACAGTAGGACTGTGAGACTATTCAATGACCCTAACAACTACGCGGCGATCTCACAGGACGCCGGGTTTCAGCCATATGCCGACCGGGAGAAGTGTCAGGTAAGTGTCTGCTAATTTGTGATTTTTACTATTATTATTATTATTATTTTTAGTATTTGATAGTTATTTCAATTTTATTTTCAGAATTCGTGTATGGAGGGGGCGTATAACATGCTATCGAACATTGAAGACATTGATACGCTACTTTCCCGAGCGCAGACACAGTTCCAGCAAGCCCAGGAACTTCTGTACGCTTCACTGACTGTTGGGGGTCAGTCGGTCACACAAGGGGCATCGTCGGAACAAATTTTATCTCAAGAGGAGTACGCCACACCCCAGCAGACACAGTCCCAGCGGGCGAGGCATAGACCGACGTCCCACATTGGTGGAGGGAGAAGACGTCGTGACCGCGAACCCGCCGCTGCATTCCCCGGGAATGAAGAAGACGAAGAAGGTGAGATTTATTTATTTAACTACAAATATATATTTTTTTTGTTTGTTTTTATTTATCCGGTCGAATTACTGATTTTTTCCAAAAATTAATTAATTAGGTGAAGAAGAAGAAGAACCAACCACGCCTGGACGACCGCAGGATCGTCTTCTTCGATACTACGGCCTCGGAGAGTGTCCCGAATACGTAGGCCTAAGCATTCATATACTCCTAGTTAGTTAGTTTGTTTTGTATCTGTGATTTTGTGGACATTTTCTTTTTTCTTTTATTTTTTGTACTGGATTTTCATATATTTATTCTTGATGGTTTTGTATACATATTTTGTGGTTCACTTTTTTTTTTTTTATCGGTAATTGTGGTTGACTTTTTGTATATAGTGTTTCGTGTATGTATGCATGCTAGATTATTATTTGACGAATGAATTGATATTAAAGTGATATTATTTCGTGTTCAAAATGTTAAATCAAAATTTATAAAAAACCTTCATATTGAAGGATAAGAATAAAAATTCATATCAAACGCGGATTTTCAGAATCCGCGCGTTTTAAATTTGTCCACACCCTTTTTTTTTGCTTTATTTTTTTCACCTAATTTTTGTTTATTTTATTTAAATAAATGATTCACACATAGCTTCTTGTAAAAACTCCATGTTAAAATATTGGGTTGGACACAAAATTTTATATTTGTTGGCCAACTCCATACAAGTTCCGAATTCATAATCAAAATGTAACATAAAAGGGTGTTTTGGATTTGAATCACTAGACACACTTTTAATTTTGAGTTGAGTTTCCGTTTAAAATTATTTGGACTACAATCTCAATTGGCAAAAAAAGTTTTTTAGTCCCTTAACAGATCCTTTTTTTTGTTTTTGGTAAAAAAAAAGTCCGTTTATTGAAAATGGTCCTGTAAATGAAAAAAAAAGTTAGTTTTTTGGTCCTGTAGCAGGTCACCGTAACCGGCTAGCCTATGTAGAAATTCACTTTTTTATTTGTTTATTTATTTTTTTGCTGATGTGGTAGTTAGGTGACGAAATTGTCAAAAAATGACCAAAACAAGGTTTCAAACCCTGGACCTCTTGCTGACGTAGTAGTTATGTGAAATAATTGACTTCAATTATATAATTATCAATAACGTTCTAATCCAAAAATAAAAATTAATAATAACTCAATTTATGTCACTTTTAATTATAAAACTTATACATAACTTATTTATTAAATGTGTAATAATTAGGAAATTAAAATCTGTAAATTGAAAAATAAGTAAGTAAAATTATATTATTTAATTACCTTTTTTTTATCTAACTTTTACTATTAATTTATGTTGTTTTTTATAATAATTTACCTTATTTAATTTTATATCAATTTTATTTATATATTAAATAAATATATACTAAAGAAATAAATATATTAAATTTTAATTCCTTGTTTGATTGAATTCTACGTTAAATTTTTATTGTTTGTTATGTCTTATTTAATATATTAATATTTATGAATTTTATTAATTATTATTCAAGTACAAAAATTTTTTTTACATAATAAATAATATAATCACATAGAATTAAATAAAATATATAAAATTAAAAATATAATAAAATAAATATTATTATAAATTAAATATATTTATTCTTAGTTCGTAATTAATATATATATATATATAATTACAAATATAATTTAAATAATAAATTAAAATTTAAATAAGCAAAATTAATTTCAATAATAAATAAAATAATATTATGTAAACTTATTCCAAATAAATAATATAATGTAAAAAGAAATAGTGAAAAATTTTGATACATATTTAATAAAAATAAATCTCAGAAAATAAAATAAGTAAACAAATAATAATACATTTTTTATACTAATTTACCTTATTAGATTTTAATTTTTTTTTTTACATATTAAAAAAACTATTACCTAAATACATAAAGATATTAAATAATTTATTAAGCATATTTGATGTAAATAACAAGATTAAATAATAAAATATTATTTATTTACTTAATTAATATGTAATAAAATAAATTTTAGATATCCTAAATAATAATACAATAACATAATATTAATTATTTATTTAGTTTATTTATTTTTTATTTTATAATTAGTACATATTTAATAAATTTTTCTTTTAAATAATAAAATTATTATAAATAAATACTAAATATTGTATTTTTAATTTAACATTTATTATCATTTTTTAATATACCATATTTCATTTTAAATATATATAATATATTAATTTATTAAATATATTTGTTTATTTATTATTAAATATATTTATTAATTATTTAATACATTTATTTAATTAATAGAAAAATAAAATTTAACTAAATATATTAATTATTTATTATTTATTTAATTATTTAAAATTTATTTTTAGATGTTTATTTAATATATATTTATTTATTATCACGATCATTTAATATATTTATTTAACTAATATATATATATATTTAATTATTTAATAATGTATTAAATATATTATTTTATATATATATTTATTTAAATATGTCAAATAAAATTATGCTATTTAATATATTTTTTTATTATATTATTTAATATTTTTATTTATTAAGTAAATATTTATTTAATGTATAAAAATATTAATTAAAATTTAAGCACTCTCCTTCCTCTTTTCTCATCTCCATCTGAGGCCGAGGTGATCTCTACACATGTCCGGTTGTACCGAGCAACATCTATACTTATATTAAAGGGAGTCCTATTAACCAAATTTAGTACCTAGAAAAGTCAACAGCATTTATTGCTATTAGTATTTCCGTATTATACAGTTTAATTTAATTTTTATTTTTCTGTTACGATTTTTAAAAACAGATATGGTCAAATTCTCTCATCATTAATTACTTTCCATTAATTATAATTTTTTTATTTATTATTTTCTTAGCAAAAACGGACCAATATTAATTGATTTCCTTAAAATGTGAAAGTTGTTGCTTTATTTTTGTACAGAAAATCGAGCTTCATTATAGAAATTTGTTCAATTACACAATGAATTTGCTATGATATAATTATTTTTTATTGGAACTTTTTTTTAACAGAAAAATATGGCATTTCAATAAGATTTTTGATTTTTTAAGACTGATTGTTATCATGCTATGAAATTGAACATTCTAATATACTTTGACAAAATATACACGTGGTGTATACATCAGTTAATAGAAATATATAATACTCATATTTTTATATATATGTATGTAATTTTTCTATTACCAAATTTAATTAATAGTTGTTGTGTTATGAGTTTTTTCATAATTGTTACTTGGTTGTTGTGATATTTAGTTTGGTTGGTGTCGCAAAAATTCTAATCTATATATATAATAAGAATAATCATTACAATGCAAATTAGAAAAATATTGATATTAGAAGAGATTAAGTTCATGGCTTTTCTTAAATCAAAGTTTTTTAATTAGTATACAAAATTAAATTCTAAACAAATATATGTGTATATTTTGTACATTATTTATACACTATTTAATTTTAAATTTATTTACATATTTTAAATTGATTACTTATATAAATAATACCAACGTGCATTAAATATATTTCATTACATAAAATAAAAAGAACAAGAAGACGTGCAACTTGTATAACTTTATAAATAATAATGACATTATATGGCAACAGAGTTTAATAATTAACTATTATATAGCGAATAAGAATAAGTAAAATTTTTATTTTCTCTTATATCAAGGAATAAATATATATAACAAAATTAAATTTATATTAGTATAAATGTGTTAGTGAGATAATATATTAATTATTTTAAAAGTTAGCCCTAACATGCTCACGTTTAATGTTCTGACTAATAAAACAACGCTGATTAAAAGATGTGAAAAATAGATTACAACCCTATTTCTTTAGACTTAACGGTGATTAAAAGAGGTGGAAAATGGATGATAACTCTTTTCAGACTTAAACAAGACTTAACGGTGATTAAAATAGGTTGAAAATGGATAATAACCCTTCTCAGACTTAAACGGACATAGCCTGTGAAAATAATTCATTTAATATCTCTCTCTCGTGCATCGCACGGGGTACGTACTAGTACCTACTTAAGGACTCTCCTTCCTCTTTTCTCATCTCCATCAGAGTAAGATATGTTTTTTCCTGGCTACAACACTCACATATTGATTCAAGAATCTCTCTGGAAGATCTTCGAAATCCCTGATTGACCCTGGGGGAAGATGGTGGAATCAATCCAACATCCCTCCCCTCAAGGTCAACATGAACGCCCTGCAGCTTACAACGTCAAAGTACCCATGCGAAACAGACATATTCTCAAACGATCGCACATGCCTTGATGGGTCAGTCGATCCATCATACGCAAAACTCGTCTCCTGAAAGGTTGTTGGTAATGTTGCCTCTAAGATTTTTGCCAAGAAAGGATGTCCTCGAGGCAACTACTCGGCCATCGTCTCCAAGGCTCGATCTCTCGAGGCTCCTCCTCCTCTAAAGCTCGACTCGTCCTTTGTATCATGTTGATGTGTGCCTATCACTGTGGTCGGAACCGTAGTGGCATGTGAGTATGATTAGTGGACTGTTGCACCGCCTCTATCATGACTGCGTTAGAGATCATTCTTTCCATCTCCTCCCTAGTCATTGTACCAACTGCTGACCAGCTCATTCTTTGTCTGCCCTTGGTGGCCCAGTCACCTGCGCTATCGCTCCAACTGGTTGAACTCCTGCTAGATCTGGCTGCGGTTGCCCCTGCATCGCTGCTCCCTGCGCCGCTTGAGCCTCCTGCGCCCTGCTCGAGCCTACCTCAGCTACAAAAACCACCGATGAACTCCAAAGCCTGGAGGAGAAGACATCGGGGTCATCGGAGCTGTAGAAGGTCCAGAGAATCCCGGAGGAGGGCCATCTCTAAACGGACGCTTGGTCGTCCATGCATCATCGAACGTAATCTCAAGATTTTTTCTCAGGATTCCGTCCACCATGTTTATGGTGAATACAAGCTTTTTGAATGAAGTCCCACAGATTACGCCAAAATTGTATAAAAAAGACCTCCGACCACCTTGAGCGAGCTAGAAACGTCTGGATCTCGAATTGGTTGCCGGTTGAACGTCCTTGAACCTGAAGAGCTCTCACACCAGAGGGGATCTCCAGTGAAGAACCTACGATGCTTAAATGAGTAAATGTAGAAGATGAAGTACAGAGAGAAATCTCTCTGTAATATAATGTATATAAAGAGAAAAATTATGTGTTTCAAGGCATACCTCACCCATTATATAGGGAAATGATAACTTTTGGCCGAAGTTTGGCGCGTGAGCTCCCGGGTAGTAAGCGCTTGAGCTGCTCGATTGCCAGAGTTTTGGACACTTGAATGGTGCCATGCGGTTTTACCCATGTGGGGGATTAATTCCCCCAAGATTCCTTCTTCTCCCCTTAGTTTACCATATTAGAAAGTTTACTCCTACACTTGTCCACGATTTCTTCAAGGCGATCCCATCCTACTTATCTGGTGGATCCCTCGACCACATGCTCTTTCGGAGTGTGCTACAACCAGATCCTTCAAGAATCCATATTTGACCTATGTGCATTCTCTGCACCTTTAATATCTTCTTCAACCTGAGGGTTCTTCGACCAGGGGGTTCTTTGATCTGAAAGATCTCTATCCTTCCTTCATCCTGGTGGCCCGTTCGGCCCGGTTCGATTGTTTATCCAGTCCAATCGACTTGGTGTGGTTATTCCATATCAAGATGTAAGCCATGAAGAGCAAATATCTCTCACATTGGGATGTGTTAATGTTTCAAAGACTCCAGTTATAGTTGAGGAGTTTTTTATTCAATTATAAATGTTGTTGAAACAACAGGAAATACCACTTTAATGAGCTTAGTCTATTTTGAGTATATTGAAATTATATTTAAGTGACTTGAGAAGAAAGTCTAGGATAATGGTTCAAACATGAAAGGGCAATACAAATGAATAAGTAGTAGAGTGCTAAATGAGTATTCTCGAGCATTTTACACTCCATGTGGTTTTAATTATCTTAATCCGACTCTTTGTGATATGACGATAAGCTCAATTTAGGAAAAATCATTTTTTGGAGTGATACAACGAATTTATATGTTGTTCTCTACTTCAACAAAGAGGTGAGATATTTTAGAATCCTTTATAAAAAGTCGTAAAAGAAGAGGGATACACGCTGAGCTCATGATCAGATACACACTGGGAGAGTCGTGTTGATAGTGTCAAGGTTGTAAGATTCCAAGCACCTCTAATCAGAGACGCATTACTGCATCTAGTGGAACACGATGGTGATGCAAAACGGCTGGTCATGCTAGATCTTTAGCGGACTATAAACTTCAGAGTTTTGATTTTCTTGTGGGGATAATAATCTGGTTTGAAATCTTGCAAAAAGTGAATTCAGTTAGAAAGCTTTACAGAAATGATATGGTCATTGGTGAGAGTATAAGTCTTTTACAAGGCTTGATTGTGTTTCTGGAGGAATACTGAAACTGTGGTTTTGAAACTGCAAAAGTTGAAGCTCAATAGATTGCATCGGAGATGGATGTGGAACCCGCCTTTCGTGAAACTCGGATCCGTCACAAGAGTAAGTTTTTTGATGAAAATGGTCGAGACGAACCAATTCAAGGGGCCAGAGAATATTTTCGAGAAAATTATTTTCTTCAAATTGTTGTTAATGCTCTTTCTTTTCTCCAACTAATTAAGGTTTGTGCAGTTTCAAAAGTACGAAGAGATTTTTGGATTTCTATTCAACTTGGCCAAATTGAAAAACATGGATGATGGAAGTATGAAGCATTCATGTGTTGAACTTGAGAATGTTTTGAAACA
Source organism: Striga asiatica (assembly GCA_008636005.1). Taxonomy (NCBI): domain Eukaryota; kingdom Viridiplantae; phylum Streptophyta; class Magnoliopsida; order Lamiales; family Orobanchaceae; genus Striga; species Striga asiatica. Next base: position 2,819,187 of record BKCP01012736.1, read on the forward strand.
TGAAGATAGTTATGATAGTAATGCACTCGAACTATTCTCGGAGTTGCAATTACTGAGAAAGGCACTACCGGGTGGATTAACTAAACCAGTTGAAGTCTTGGAATATATCAAAAATTTGTATCATGGTTTTCCTAATGCTTGGGTAGCTTACAGATTTTTGTTGACCATCCCAATTACTGTTGCATCTGTTGAAAGGAGTTTTTCCAAGATGAATTTGATAAAAAAATTATCTTCGGTCAACTATGTCTGAGGATAGATTGAATGGTTTGGCGATGTTATCCATTGAAAAATAATAGTTGTTAAACTTGAATATGGTGACTTGATTGATAATTTTCTGCAAAAGAAAACGAGAATGTTGTAAGTTTGTATAATTGATTCTATTACTTATTTTTGTCATATTCATGGTATTTTTTGTATTTATTATTAATGCTTATTATTATCTGTTCAATTAAAAAAATAAAAAATATAAATATACGATTATGGGTCACTCTTAAAAAAATTGTCTGGGGCCTCCAAATTTTTGGAAACGACCTTGCTTGGAATAATCTAGAACTTGTCCTATACTTGGCAGCACTTCATTACTTCTTACTCGATGACAAACCTTAGTGGGTACATGATCGTACTGCATGTACCCTTAAGGAGTTAAGGTGACCTGCCATATGTGAATTTCATCCTTGTCTTTGGTTATTATGTTCAGCATATTAAAGTTGCTAACAACAAGGCACAACTAGAATCAACTTGAATTTCATTTGTAGGTCAACGAACTTTTGGGAATCTAAATAAATTTTGCGAATTGTATGCATAGTTTGAGCTTGTATTAAAAAGTTCCGCTTGATTTATACATAGAATTGGCTCATGTCAGTTCAAAGAGACTAAAAAATTGCTTGGATATAAAAAATTTTGATTGAATTTTTGGTTTGGGTTGGTTAAATTTAAAAAAGTTGACATGGTTAGTTGTTAGTGTGTATATTAGAATAATATCTATACTTATATAATAAGAATTAACATTTATCCAAAATAGTAGGTCAAATTATGGTCAATGTCGGATTTGCATTAAATATTTTCCAAAACTGGTAAGTTTTTTTCCTTTTCACACTTCTCATTAATTATGTTCTTTTTACACTTCTCATTAATTATGTCATTTTCACACTTCTCATTAATTATGTCCTTTTCACACATCTAATTAATTCATTAATTACGACATAATTATCATAAATCATTCCATCTGAGCTTTTATCGTTAAAATGTATAGCGATATGTTATGACCTTATCCTATTGATATTTCCATGAAGTGTCCTTATCGCGTTCTATTTTTTGGTAACCACTCTATATCAATAATTGAATATTTGGTTAATGATAGCACACGTCTTTATTTCAAGGAACAGATATTCTTTGACCTTTAATTAATCTGAACTGATTGTCTTGACTTTTCAATTTTCAAAAACTCTTTTTTCAAATATTTCGGCTTAAGATTCGGATTTCATTATACAAGTCATCGGATTGTTTGAATGAAAATGAATGAAAAGAACACCAAAAACAGGTAGCCTTATTCATATAACCAATCCTAAAATATTAGTTTGTTCACCAAAAAGAGACAAATCCTAGAAATCCTAAAATATTAGTTTGTTCACCAATCTTAAAATATTAGTTTGCTCACCAAAAATATTAGCTTGATTTTTAAGATTTGTCTCTTTTGAAAATATTAGTTTGTGATAATGAGGAGTTACCAAATAATCAAACTCATAATATTGTGTACAAGGAGGTTTTTAATAATATATGATTGTTACCGAACTTTTTATGATTCAACAATGTTCCTATGTATTTTAATAATTTTAATTTCGATCCTAATGCACGTGAGGTTATATTATTCTTCCAAATTTTACATCCCGTGCATCGCACGGGTTACGTACTAGTTTAAAATAAAATGATTAAAATGAAATTGATGTAAAAGTACTCAGAGAAGATGTGATGTGATGGTCAGTTAAAATTGTGTGAGTTGATGAATAGTTAATAAAGGTTGATGTTGTGTGTAAGAATGATTGATTGATATATTTAATTATATTGATAATATTGATGATAGTGAGGTTGAGTTAAAGTTGAGTTAAAAAAAATGGTTAAGTTAAAAATAATTGGATTTTTTTGGTTGAATTTGTATCCAAGCATGCTCTTAGAAAGGAATTTGTTTTTTATGTTTTCTTTTTTATTTTTCTCTATTGGGGTAAAATTTTGCAAAATGGTAAACTCGGTGAGTTAATTGAGAACATGAAATGTTCTTATGTTTTGTTCTTTTCTTGACACCATTTTGGTGAAAGCTTGCGTACAAATTGTCCAAGTCTCATTCATTATTAGCCCCTCTCAAAGGAACCTCCCATCACCTCTCTTCCTTTTTCCCATACCTGAGAATATGAATGATGGATGGACTTCTAAATTTCTAAATTGTCAACAATGCCCTTCAATTTCCTTTTTCTTTCTTTTTTCTTTTTATTATGTTATGGTCATATTTCGATTCCCGGTAAGGCAGTTTTTTACCAAAATTAAGAAGTCGTCAAACTACAAACTAGGTTGAACGATTCAAACGTTATGTGAAATTATAATTCATTAGTTACTTTTATAATCTAAGTTATAAGTTTATATAAGATGTAATAGTTTGTATTTTTTAGATAATTAAGTGATAGGTCAAAAAATGTGCGTATTTTGTATGTTTAATAGTGTATTTTTATATACTTAATTTATTTGCACGTTTATATTTTTCGACTTATTTATTATTTGGATGAATCCATACACATTGATATTTTCATATCTATTGTCAGCTCATTGGAGTATTTTGTGTACGCGAAGCATTGGACGGAAGTTCACGCTACCAATTATCGGGCATCAATACAATACTAATCTAAGCCCAAAATACATAAAATTGACGTGGGTCGGATGACAAAAAGCTCAATTGTGATTCATAATGTTGGAAATTGGAAGTGGAACACGTGAATGAAAAGAATGTGGGGTAATTAAATGTCTATTTATAACTACACCACAAACACACACTAAAAATACGCACATTTAATAAAACACTCTCAAGGTCGCGGGCGTCGGTTGGCCTGGGTGCGGCGCGAGGCAAATTGATACTCTCGACATCGCGGACGAATCCGCGCGTGCGGACAGGCAGTGGGGCTATACTCTCGATCTCGTGGCGAAGGGCGCGGGGCGCGGACGCATGCTAGGCAGGACACTCGCGACGTCGCCATAAGAGTCGTGCTCACGGGGCGCGCTGGGAATGGACTCGCGACGTCGCCATTGTTTTCGCGGGCGCGGACTGCTGGATTCGCGGGCATTGAGCGCTGGAGCTGGAGAACTCGCGAGGTAAGCGAATTTCACGGGCGCGGGGTTGCCCGTGAGTGCCAATTCGCAGCGAGTGGACTCTGGCCTTCTCGCACATGCCATTTCGCAGGGCGCCAACTCTCGTTCGTGGTGAGTGCCACGCAAAGGACCTTCCCGCTTCGTTGGTCGCGGACGCCAACTCGCAGCGAGTGTGGGGCGAAGCTTGGACACCATTGCAAGCGGTTTTGCAGGACGCGAATGCACTTTCGTGGCGAACGTGGGTCTCGACTTAATTCTTCATTCGGGTAACTCAACCGGAAATCTCTCACACGAAAACTCTTATGGCTCGATCAATTGGCTCGACTAACTTGCTTCGGAATGGCTCGGCATCAAAATCATGAACAATGGCTCAGAAAATGGCTCGTTTCCCAAATCATGCATAATGGACCTACACACACCAAAATAGACGCGAAAATACGACAAAGTACCAAACTCACATAACGGAAACAAAAACACATAAAACATGATAAAATGGACCGGTCGACACAAAAACGAGCCTAAAAACACTAAACGAAAACACATAAATCACACGAAAATAAACACAAGAAACAACTCCCCACACTTAGCTTTTTGCTTGTCCTCAAGCAAAAAATCAATAAGTAGTTCGAAAATAAATACTGAATGGTCCAAGGTTAACAATCATGCGAATATGAGACTCTCCTTATCATCCGGTAAACCAAAGAATCGAACTCAAATTCGAAAACATGTTCCCGATGAGATGAATCCATACAAAACAAAAACCCGTCCCAAGTTATCCTACACATGATTTTCTCAATCAAAGCTTCCTCTTAATACATACACGTGCAAAAAGCCAAATGTGGTCCACTAAACATGTAAAAACAATAAGCACGAACCAATAATCCAACTTCCATTTTATTTTTTATTTGCTTTTTTTTTTTTTATAGTGAGTTTCTTTTTCCGAACGAGGTTTCCTAGACAATGCTTATTTAATTTTACCCTCGATTAGTCAACTCGAGTTCCCTAAACCGGTTTCCCGAGCTCATTATCCCATTTCACGAGGTGAATAGGGATAATCCGTACTGTTGTGACCATTTTTGTTACGTTTTTCTGTAATATTTTGTCGTTCCTTTTCCCCCGTTTTAGGTATTTTTGTTAGTTTTTAGTTCATTTTATGGTTTATCGTGTATTTTGGCTTTTTATGTGTTTTTCGTGTATTTTGTCGTTTTTCTACGTTTTTCTTCTTGTTTTTAGTGTGTAGGACGGAAGCCCCGTGAGGAATCGATTTAGCTCAAAAATGGGTCTGAAAATCATGGTTTGATATAAGAGTTCCTTAGCTACACATAGGAAAAAGCAGAATCCAATTTCGAGTTTGAAAGAATCCGAACGGGCCAAAAATGCGAAGTCGTGCGAAACACGTCTTTGGTGTGCTGGTCATAAGCTTTTGGAGAATAGGATTTCAATAATAATTTATCTATGCAAGCAACATTGAATAGAAGAGTTCGTTGGCTACATGTAGGAAAAAACAGAACTCAATTCCGAGTTCGGACGAGCTCAAACGAGCCCAAAACGTGAAGCCGCGCACTGCAGTCCGCGAGGATTTTTCTGCGCGCGAAAGTCACGGCCGCAGAGCTGCCCTAGCGCCGCTAGCACCCCCCTAGTGGCGCTAGATCCTGTTGGCAGACAAAAACTCCTTCTTTTCCTTAAATTTTGTCCTGTTTGGATGGTGCTCGATTATGAGGGGGCTTGGGACCGAATTTTTCACCTAAAAACCTGGTTGTGGTGTTGGAAAAGAGTCCACTACTCATGCTGTTCTATTTCTTCTACAAAAGGGATAATCTATCACCACCATTGATGAACTTTTCATCCCCCCTCTACACCATTCTTTACCTTCCTTCCATTTTTCTTTCTTAAGTGTTGTATTTGTTGTATTTGTTTTGTTGGATTGTTGAAGACATTGGAGTGTACTTTGGACTAAGTTGCATTTGCTCTTGGACTTCTCATTAATAGTAAGTTATCTTTTCATCTTGTTTATGTTAAGAATGACTTACTTAAATGTAGATATGCATGATAATATTATGAGCAACTAATCCTCTAGCTAGGGTTAAGGATAATCATTCCGGTTTGTTCTCGTTTACGTGCATGACGATAGCTCAATCTTGACGAGTTATTTTAATTATGAATTGATAAAATCATACTTGATAAATGGTTATAACCTAAGAGTGACACTTAGGTTAACTTATTGATATAATCAAAGAGTGACACTTTGATTTGTGAGTGAATATTGATTTGTTGAGTTAGAGTTTGTTAATTCTACGAATTGCGACTTTTAAAACCGAAAGGGGAGGAGTCGTAGAGATAATCGATTTCAAAACCGAGAGGGGAGAAATTGGTGGAATTTGGCTCGTTTAGAGTAGACATGTTCGGAGACGTATTGTCTATGTGTTAATTGTTTCGTTAATATGCTCTTTTATGTTTAACCTCATATTACGAGAGTTAGTGAGGTTAAACTGCTAAATGAGTTAGTTAGTCGAACCACTTAACTGAGTTATTAATTGCCGTTAAATGTGTGTAGAACCGGAAGCGATTATTCCCGATACCCTAGCTCGTTTATCTTTTTATCGTTTATATTTTTAGATAGATTTATATTTCTTGTTATTTCTTAGTTGATAATAAAAAACCAATCCTATATTGATTAGAGTGTTTAGGATTTTATTTTCCTTTTATGTGTTATCAATACCATTTCTAAATTCCGAACCGTCTTCCTCGAGAGATCGACCCGGGAAACGAATCATTCGATTTGGCGCTCGGTAAAAAAAAAAAATAATTTGCTACAACAAATTTGGCGTCGTTGCCGGGGAAGGCAAGTAGGATATTTGGTTTTGGTGTTGATCTTATTTTCCGTATTTCTCTTGTTCTTGTGATATTTGCTTAATTTAAGTGTTTCTCTCGATTTTCTTATTTTCCATTTCTCTTGTTTTTGGTATATTTTTGAAAAATCATATATATATATATATATATATTTCGTGGCTACGCGTGGTTGTTCTGTTCTTGTGTGCAGGGATTTTGAATAGAAGAATCAATGAACCCGAGCAACATGTTCCCCTCCTCGCAAATCCTTTACTGGAATAATGGGCCGAGCTACGGTTCGTGGGAGTATGGCCCGGCATGTGCCTCTCCGTACGAGCAATCGTCGTATCTGTTACCTTTCGAGCAATCATATGAGTTCCCCGTGGACTCCTCGGATGAAAATGCTAAGCTCGATTTGGTTCTCGATTTTATGACCACCCAAGCAGCCCGAACGAAAAATCTTGAGGCCGAAAAATCGAGAACCTAGCGGAACGCATTCGACTCTTGGAGAATCGAGTTTACAATTCTTCCCCCGGTTCTCTCATGCTTAATGGACTTTGGGGGGACGCTTTGACGGATGATGAAAAACTTGATCTCATTTTTGCTCGTATGTCGGCCCAAACAACTCGAATAGAGAATATGGAGGTTGTATGCACTCGGTTGGTGGTGCAGCTTGATGGCATAATAGAACTCGCTCAGTCCGTCAAGCCACAAGTCGATGAGCCCATTATCCATGTAAATCAAATTCACGAGGGCGAGACTGAAGAAGAGGAGAATACGCTCAAAGAGATTGAGGGTGATATTGTGATGGAGGAAACTGTTGTGGCCGAATTCGAGAGTCCCTCACTCGAGCCATCTCCCCGCACCGTCGAGAAGGCCCCATTTGGCTTAACATGCTCCACGGACATTCTCGTATTCCGAGAGGTTGACTGTGGAGGTTTGGTGAGAAAAGCTTTGGGTCGTTTCGTTACCATCCTTGGCGCTTACGCTCGGTTCCACAAGAAAATTACCACCCGAGCCTACCAGGTTCGCGATCATGCAACCCTTCCCTTGCTGCCACTTCTCGAGAATACGAAGGCATGGCACGATCGTCACTTCTTTTTGGATCCTGGTTGATTTGTACAGGTTTCGTCAAGCTAATGACGTTAAACAAGCGCTTCTTGGGAGGCAACCCAAGTGATTTACTGCTTTCTTGTGTGTTTCGTTTACGCTTTTTAGTTTATTTTTATTTTTGAATAATGGGAGGTTTGGAGTTTGTGATTTTCTTGCCAAGGATGAGCTTGTAGTATGGAGATTAAGCTACGCGAAAACGACCACAGTCCCGAGTTGATCATGGGCGAAAGAATTGCACGTGAACGCTTATCCTCATCGACGCACCTTCGGTTTGCACACTCTTTTCTCTTTTTGTTTTGGTTTCTTTTGAGTTTTGTGCTATTCTATCGATGCTAAATTGGTTTATCATGTGAAATTGCTAAGTCTCGATATTTGAACTTCCCGGTTATGTGTGGAAACAATTAGGACATTGCTTCATTTTAAGTGTGGGGGAATCTACGTGGATTTTGCATGCTTATGTGGTGGACCGGTCTAGTATCTAGGTTGTCATGTTGTCGAGCATGTGGTACTGGTGAATTATATGACTTGTGGATGATTGTTTGATGAAATTGGGAAGTTGTGATGACGGGCGTACTTACCATTGCCTTGACATTTACTTGATTGCTTTAAGTGACTTCTATTTACCTTGTGAGGTTTTGATCCTTACTTTTCTTTCTTGAGAGATATTGGTCGTATTTTCGAATGATTAGAACTTGCCTTGAGTTTATTTGAAAAGAATCGGTTAAAGTTTGAAAGTTTGAAAATGATTGAGGCGTTTTGTTTGTTAGCTCATTTTGCCTTGTTCTTTGATCCTAAAATTATATTCACTATGATATGGGATATTATATAGCTGAGGAATAGACCGGTTTGCATCATCGGTCGAGCAACCTCGAAGTGGAGAAACTGAATTGGTAGAAGGATGATCGACCAAAAGGGAAGAGATCGAGCAGAATAGCAGAACTGGTCGAGGATCGATCAAAAGGGAGGAGATCGAGCAGAATAGCAGAACTGGTCGAGGATCGACCAAAAGGGAGGAGATCGAGCAGAATAGCAGAACTGGTCGAGGATCGACCAAAAGGGAGGAGATCGAGCACTCAACAGGTGAAGAGCAGTCTAGAGCGTGGCTTGAACGCGAGAAGGCGCATGGATGGCGTTAGAAGATCCCAACGGCCTGCGCAGAAGAACAATCTCCATCAGCTCAGAGGGACACGTGGCGAGAATATATTGGTGCAGAGTGATAGTGGCGAAAACCACCCCTGACATCTCTGACACACGCACACTATGTGTGTACGGACGGGCAATATGGGCAGGAAAGCTCATCAAAAGCCGGGCAGTTCCTAGGGCAGGTATCTCACTCCTATATATATGGGAGTGGGTCTTTTCTTGTGACCTACGATTTATCCATTCTTTACTTTGGAAAATTGAAAAAACACATACTGACTTAAGCATCGGAGGCTCTTCACCGGAAAACCCCTTCGGTGTGAGAGTTCTTTGCAGGTGCGCGGCGTTCTACCGGCGAGGAAGAGGAAGGCAAACCGATTTCAAGTCTGTCGGAGTGTTTTGCGTTACCACACTAGTAACCCGTTTGAGCCTTGAGCCTTTTCTTGTCAGCCGTACATATACGATGATTGGTAAAGACAGAGTCGTTATTGAATGAGATGGAAATCGACTTGCATTTTATGCTTGACAATAATAAAAAAAAAAAAAAACAAATACATGAGAGCTCGCAAGACGAATCGACTGGATTCTACTCCACTTACTTGTTATTCATTTTAACGAGCAATGAGTATTGGAAAACCACTTTAGGGCACTTGGATGACCTCCAATGTTTAAACCTAAGGAATATTGTCCTTACGATTCGAGCTTGTTCGGAAATAGTAACTCTCTAAATAAAAAAAAAATAATAAAAAAAAATGTGTGTAATAAGTCAAGCAAAATTGCGAGTCGATTGGAGCATTTATGTGTTGTTTGTGGAGACATTGGTGGATGGTATGTATGCTATCTTGTTGATTTTGGTCGAGTGGCGGACATTCGAGTATTCTGTTGAAAATTTTGATTGTTCATTTGAGCTTCTTGTCCATATATATATCCGTACCTTTACCTACAGCCACATTACAACCCGAAAAGTCCTCTTGATTCAAAAATTTTGAGCTTTGATTGATTCCGAGTAATTTAGACGATTGACAAGCATATGTTGAAACGTGAATATTGACCAATTTTGAGCGAACCCATCACATATTCATATAAGAAAATGAGTGAGGCATATATAATGACCGATGTGTTGAGAGTTTGTCATTTTAAGGCCAAGTCGATATTTCAGGCACATGGTCGTACGGTCGCTGGAATTCGACCCGATTGAGTTAATCATTTTGAGTCATGTCTTATTTGAAACCGTAACCATGTTCGTGTTTTGTTTTCTTTTCTCTTTGTTCGGGACGAACAAAGGTTTAAGTGTGGGGGAGTTGTTGTGACCATTTTTGTTACGTTTTTCTGTAATATTTTGTCGTTCCTTTTCCCCCGTTTTAGGTCTTTTAGTTAGTTTTTAGGTCATTTTATGGTTTATTGTGTATTTTGGCTTTTTATGTGTTTTTCGTGTATTTTGTCGTTTTTCTACGTTTTTCTTCTTGTTTTTAGTGTGCAGGATGGAAGCCCCGTGAGGAATTGGTTTAGCTCGAAAACGGGTCGAAAAATCATGATTGGATAGATGAGTTTCTTAGGTACACATAGGAAAAAGCGGAATCCAATTTCGAGTTCGAAAGAATCCGAACGGGCCAAAAATGCAAAGTCGTGCGAAACACGTCTTTGTTGTGCTGGTCATAAGGTTTTGGAGAATAGGATTTCAAAAATAATTTGTCTATGCAAGTTGAATAGAAGGGTTCGTTGGCTACATGTAGGAAAAAACGGAACTCAATTTCGAGTTCGGACGAGCTCAAACGAGCCCAAAACGTGAAGCCGCGCACTGCAGTCCGCGAGTATTTTTCTGCGGGCGAAAGTGGCGGCCGCAGAGCTGCCCTCGCTAGCGGCGCTAGCTCCTGTTGGCAGACAAAAACTCCTTCTTTTCCTTAAATTTTGGCCTGCTTGGATGGTGCTCGATTATGGGGGGCTTGGGACCGAATTTTTCACCTAAAAACTTGGTTGTGGTGTTAGAAAAGAGTCCACTACTCATGCTCTTCCATTACTTCTACAAAAAGGATAATCTATCACCACCATTGATGAACTCTTCATCCTTGAACCAAGGGGGGTTCTCCCCCCTCTACACCATTCTTCACCTTCCTTCCATTTTTCTTTCTTAAGTGTTGTATTTGTTGTATTTGTTTTGTTGGATTGTTGAAGACATTGGAGTGTACTTTGGACTAAGTTGCATTTGCTCTTGGACTTCTCATTAATAGTAAGTTATCTTTTCATCTTGTTTATGTTAAGAATGACTTACTTAAATGTGGATATGCATGATAATATTATGAGCAACTAATCCTCTAGCTAGGGTTAAGGGATAATCATTCCGGTTTGTTCTCGTTTACGTGCATGACGATAGCTCAATCTTGACGAGTTGTTTTAATTATGAATTGATAAAATCATACTTGATAAATGGTTATAACATAAGAGTAACACTTAGGTTAACTTATTGATATAATCAAAGAGTGACACTTTGATTTGTGAGTGAATATTGATTTGTTGAGTTAGAGTTTGTTAATTCTACGAATTGGAACTTTTAGAACCGAAAGGGGAGGAGTCGTAGAGATAATCGATTTCAAAACCGAGAGGGGAGAAATTAGTGGAATTTGGCTCGTTTAGAGTAGACATGTTCAAAGACGTATTGTCTATGTGTTAATTGTTTCGTTAATTTGCTCTTTTATTTTTAACCTCATATTACGAGAGTTAGTAAGGTTAAGTCGCTAAATGAGTTAGTTAGTCGAACCACTTAACCGAGTTATTAATTGTCGTTAAATGTGTAGAACCGGAAGAGATTATTCCCGATACCCTAGCTCGTTTATCTTTTTATCGTTTATATTTTTAGATAGATTTATATTTCTTGTTATTTCTTAGTTGATAATAAAAAACCAATCCTATATTGATTAGAGTGTTTAGGATTTTATTTTCCTTTTATGTGTTATCAATACCATTTCTAAATTCCGAACCGGGAAACGAATCATTCGATTTTGCGCTCGGTAAAAAAAAAAATAATTTGCTACAAAGGGAGGTACATAAAAGTACATCATAATGTAATCACATAATCGCACAATCGATTGAGTTGCACTACAAATGAGTAGCATAACACGTTTACAATGACATCGAGCATAAGGTAAGTCTATCTCAAGTCGATCAATCGAGAACCACAATGGACAAAACAATTCCAAGAATTCAAATGCGGGTCCCACATTTAACTAACTATCATTCAATTCAAAGGTACATCTAAATCATCAAGTTCATAAAGCACGAAAGTTAACAATGACGCCAATCAACATGTTTATCTCACCACTGAACTCTTTTGAGCTCTTAAACGCACATCAAACTTCATGAAGGGGGAATCGATATAAACACATAAAAAAACTCAAACAAAACCGGTCCAAGACACGAAAATAAAACACAAAAAATAAAAGAAATATCGCCCAAACATGCACAATCGCGAAATCTGTCCCCCACACTTAAAACAAAGCAATGTCCTCATTGTCATGCAATAAACGAGAAGGAACACAATACAAACAAACAAAAGAAAGAAAACACAAAGACACACAAGAAGCAACTAAGAGAAAAGGAAAATAAGAAAAGAAAATGCGTACTCTACACGGTGGTGCACCACCGTGTGTCCAATGGTGTTCGTCCCGTAGGCATAGAGCAAATGAGCCGAAGGTCCTCGAGCGATAATCGAAACCATCCTTACGGTTGGACATTGAGCACACGAAACAATATAAACAAGGGCCACATGTATGCTTCTCAGAGTGATAATATCCGTGAAATCACAAACTCGACGAAAACGCGCATAAGCTTGAAAGCTCAAAAATCGGGCCTCGGGTCACTCCATTAAACTCGCCACAATGACACGGTCAACTCCTCATAGGTTCAACGCACGAAACAATGTCCGATACTAGCCGTATGTAGCAACCTACAACTCCAAAATCCGGCAACAACAACACAAAAATTGGCACGCCCGGCAAGACGTGCCTATCACACGAGTTGAACTCCAAACACACAACACGACTACACCGACAAGAGTAGTAATCCAAGCTCAATTAAAATTGAAATACAAAAGGAGATCAAGCCATGATACCTTAGAAATTGTCGAGGAAAAGGATGCCGGAACTCGTAAGGAAAGAAAAAGGTGAAAATCGGAGTTCCGGTCACCGGAAAATACACCAATCGCCAAGGAACAATGGCACGTGCAAGGAAAAACGCGAGAAAAGCTAACTGGAACTTGGTGAAAGCACGTTCGCCGGAAAAAAATGGTCGCCGGAAAAGTTTTCCGGATCCAGAGACGGTGGCCGAAAAAAGGTGCGGCTCGGCGAGAGGAGTCCGGGAGTGCTTTCGGATTTTCATAACTCCAAGTGAGTCGCCGGCAATTTGGATTTGAAGGTTGAGTAGATTTGTAGATCTAGAGCTTTTGGCCAGAAATCGGAAGCCTTCCCGCCGGAATTTTTGCTTGAAACTCGGATATATAGGGTTGAGTTCACATGAGAATGGTGCTTAGTGAAAGAAATAAGAATAAATCGTAGCCACTAGATTGGATGATTTAATGACTACAAAGAAAGCCAAAATTATACCTTCATTAAGGATAATGTGGTAACTTTCCATATCGCCCATGCCAACACATCTACACACATGCCATGTCATCACTGTTACACACAAAACACACGCACCCACACACAGAGCACACACACACACACAACACATCACACATAAAATACACACACAGAAAAATGCAGTCACACATATATACACACACACAAAAATGCCAGCCGACCAGAACTCCACTGGCTCCGCCTCACGTCGCCCCCGACCTCCACCCTGACTCTGCCGCACATCACTGACCCTAACTCCCCCGACGAATTCCAGCTTCCCCGCAGTCACAGAAGCTTGTCGCAGCCCGCCTCCTCTGCCAATCGCGTCGGTCATCTCCGCCCAGTGCTGTCGGGATCTTTGCAACAATACCTTCCGACGCGGCCCAACCTCTGTGGAACTCCGCTGCTATCCTCTCCTTTTTCTTCCGCTCGTCAGCCCGCATTTACCATCCGCCATAGCTGAGCGATTCAAGCGTTTTCGAGCAGATTTCACAAACAATCAGTTGGACGTGCGCAACCATGCATGGATTCTTCATCGGCTGGCATTGCGAGTAATCTCATACCAGGCGTTTCACGGCGGCAAGGGCGAGGTTGAAGTTTCCTGAGAACAATGAAACGTATTTTGTGATTTAGGGACTCAGGTGGGAAAATTTGATATGTCACAAGGACCCAATTGCAATTTTTAGTTTTTAATATATTTCAATTTAACCCAAGGGCTAAATCTGTAATTTTTTTTAAAAATACATAAAAAAAATCACTTTATATAACCCATGTTTTATACACTTGAATATTATATTATTTAACCAAAAAACATGCAAAAAATATTAAAATGCTAAATATACATTTATAATAATAATTTATAAAATATTTAATTTGTTTAGAGTAATTCAATAAACCGACTGAATAACTCAATTGTTTCAGTTTGATATTTAATTGGATTTAATAAAAAATAATAATCGTACAGCAGAATGCACGATATTACTAAACATTATGCACATTAGTGAATTTCAGACTGCACGATAGTATTAGACCAAATGCACATTAGCATAACAATGTATTTCATACAGTAACAACGCGTGATTAAAAAAAAAAATCTATTATTTATTTCAACAAATAATAATATAAAATATTAAATAAAAAATAAAATTACTAAATATAATGTTATTATATAAATAATTTGATAAATTCAAAATAACGTCAATTGACAACACATTATTAAATTTTGTAAAATTGAAAGCAAATAAAATATAACCCGGTCAATGTACTACATGATAATGTTATACGAAATGCATACATTGCCTGTGGGAGCCCACATTATTGATTTTTGATATTTTATTATTATGACGTTTTAACCAACAATAGTAAAATTATTAAAAATAAATATTAAAATAGAAAAAATAATATTATAGTATAAAATATATATAACCGTTTCGATTAATAGTTCAAATAAATCAATTATTTTGGGTTTACTTTTATTTTTGGTTCGGAGAAATAATTAAAAACTTATACGATTCGAGTGCACAATAGTATTAGACTAATTGTACATTAGTAACTATTACACTGCACAATATGGAAGCAACCAAAAGTTTTTATTCGGCCATTAACATTTTATATATATTTTCATGTGTTACGAATGCACATTGGAGAAATATGAATTACATATTAATGACTATGAGGTTGCACCTTATTGAACGAACTCCATCAAACTAAAAATTTTCAGTTCGAATTTTAAATTTCAGTTCGATTATCCTTTTTACGTTTAAATAACCGCAACACACGAGCGATGGAATTATATAAAGTGTTNTTATTATTACTTAATTACAATCATGATTAATTATAAAATATAAAATACTAATGTTCATGTCCTAAAACAATCTTGTGCATCTTATGTATCATATTGTGCATTTGATAATTTTTCCTTAAATTACATTTCTATCTCATGTACTAATGTACAAATATACCAAAAGTTCATAAATTGCATATTAGCCCTATGAACATTTCTAATTTCCATATCATGACCCAGCCCTAACAAAATACACAGAGTCACCGTCAAAGTTCAGCGTCCCCACTCGGTCGCCGCTGCCGCTTTCGGACACTGTCACAACCACCGACGAACGTCGTCACCACATCCGACCCGCGTTCGGCACCATGTCCTACTGCGACTGTGTGGGTCCTCATCGTCCGCCATGTCTTCGTCCTCGCCGGCGGCCCCTGACCTTTCTGATCATCGGCGGAGAGTGTTAGAATGGACAACGGCTGCGGCGTGGTTGTACCTGCGACGAGATCCATCCGCTAGACGGCGACGCTGTTCTTTCTGCTGGCCAGAAATTTGCTGTTGAACACGATGAGGGCAAGGGCGGCGGTTGAGACGGCCAGGTTTGTGATGGTTCCGTCAAAATTTAAATATGTAAGTCAAACAAGCAATGGCAATCCTGTAAATATGTGTATATTTAGTGATCAAATATACACATTTAACCACTAAATAAGGATAAATCAGTAATTACACACTCATTTACATTACATGTGGGTTCAACCACCAACCACCAAACTCCCCTTCTCTCACCTACCCACACATACATGTCCAATGTTCCTGCCGCCTGCATAATTTCCTACTACCACTCGCCACCACCTGATGCCGCCCGCCACCACTCGCTGCAGCCGTTTGCCACCCACTGCAGCCCTCCGCCGCACGGTTTAGACATCGCGGTCGACAGCCCCACAACCGGTACAGTCATCGAATCTAATAGCCCCGCCGTGAATAACACTACAAGAATAATCATTTTTAGTGACGATAATTTTTGTCGTTATGTCGTCAGAAAAAATACCGTCGCTAATAATGTCCTAATATTGTCGCTATATGTTCGAATGTCGTCACAATAATACCTCTTATTGTGACGGTATTTTTTGTGACGACATAGCGACAAAAATTATCGTCACTAAAAATGATTATTCTTGTAGTGTACCATTAATATGTTGGATCCAATAGTATAGATTTATTCTCATTTCTTTCACTATTTACTATTCTCATGTGATCCCTTCTCTCTCTCTCTCTCTCTCTCTCTCTCTCTCTCTATATATATATATATATATATAGGGTCACGATCCAGTGAGAAAGGTTCTCAGTGAAAGAAATAAGAATGAATCGGACCCATTAGATCGGATAATCTAATGGATGATAAAAAGCCAAAATTGTAAATTCATTAAGGGTATTGTGGTAATTTTCCACACAATACACTTACAGGTGGACCCACTCTATAATAAATACACTGCCAACTGCCACCCACCAAGCCGTCACTCACCCTAATCTACTCCACCCCTCCCATTATCTCTCTCTCACGCACACAACACAAACCATCTCTCTCTCTCTCTCTCTCTCTCTCTCTCTTGCACACAACACACACTATAGCACGTCATTCACCGCCTGTAAAGTTCCACCTCAGCCAGCCGCCTGCCACCAGATGTCCGCCAGCCCTCCATCAGACACTCGTGCCGTGAAGATCCACAGAAACACGCACCAACACACACACTGTAGCACATCACTCATTGCCGGTAAAGCTCTATCGTCAATCCGCCACCCGCCACCAGACGCCCGCCCACCCTCCACCAGACAGCCTCGCCATGAAGATCCACAGAAACACGTCGGCCGCCCGTCATCCACTGGCTCCGCTTCACATCCCCGTCCGACCTCCACCCTGAATCCGCCCATATCGTCGCCGTCTACACTCTCTCTGTTATACTACAAAGAGAACTTCTTCTCTCTGTACTTCATCTTCTACACTTATTCATTTAAGCATCGGAGGCTCTTCACCGAAGACCCCCTTCGGTGTTAGAGTTCTGCAGGTTCAAGGACGTTCAACCGGCAACCAGCTCGAGATCCAGGCTTTCCAGCTTGTTCCAGCCGGTCAGAGGTATTTTCGATACCAGGTACTATTCAGAGATTAAAAAAAGTTCAAAATTGTACCAAAATTTGGAGATCACTAAAATTCAGTCCTTGGAACCATAATAAAATATTAGTTCGGTTCGGCTCGGTTCGGAGATTTTTATTTTTCGCTACGGTTTGGTGCGGTGTTTGGGACACTTTGAACAGTTCAGTTTGGTTCGAAGCTCTGGATATTTCTAATTGTTTTTAACTTTTTTTTTTTTAAATGACCATCTAGTTATATTTAAATTTTGAAATACTCTAAAAAAAATCCAATATTTATCAATGTTTAACCATATTAAATATTTCATCGGAATCAACTTTACAAAATATATAAATAACTCAAAATTTTAGATAAGCTTAAATTTGTGCAACCATATTGAAAAAGGACTAATTATCCTGAGCGGCACAAGTAATATTTGGAGCGTTGCTCTTCACAATTCTTTTAGGCTAAGTTTGGATTGAAGTATTTACTGAGGGATTTGAAATCCATAAATTTCAAATTTACAAGTTCAAATCCTCATGCATGTTGGGATGGTAATGGATGTTGGAGGATTTCAAAACTCATGCTAGAAGTTTTTTAGTCATTATTTTGAAAGATTTGTAATGATTTCTCAAACCTAGTCATTTGAAATCCACTATTTATCACCGTTGACGACCACGCCATCCGCGATCATTTAAGTTCATCACCACCGCAAGTCAACATCATCGATGCGAGCTAGACAATTGATTTATAATATTTTCAACGCATCCATTCAAGAAGTGTGCAAATAAATTTATATTTCAAAAATTTTGAAACCAAGAGATTTCAAATCCCTCAAAACAAACAGAGCCTTATAGTAATGCTTGTGAAAAATTTAGCCATGCAAATATAAAAATTTTACCTAGTGCACAAAAATATCTCTGAGAAATAAAACTATATATTTAAATTACTGAATAAAAAATTATAATACAACCCATGAGTGTGTTTGAAAGGTCTATTTTGAGCTATAAATATCTGGTGAAAAAACTCCAATTCCATTTTTGCTAATTCACTCTTTTGTGTCCACAATAATATATATATATATATATATATATATTACAGTTGTATAGCACAGTGAAATTTACAAGAAAAAAGAGAAATTCTTGTTCATACTCTCTCCTCCCTTATATATCTATATATATATATATATCTATATATATCATATCATATCATCCTCCTTTTTAACTCCTTTCACTTGTTTTTCTTACCAGGTTAGTGTCTTAACCAACTGCAAACATAAACAATGTATTTAGCATATATATAAATCCATGTTTAGCTTATTATAGATGCTTTTCGTAAGTACTCTACTTGAACTTCATCATCCCTTTCAAGAAACAAATCAGCTTTGATAACGATTTGTTCTTAATTTTCAGCTTTTACCAATAGTTGTGATCGATGGATCAAGAATGGGAATCGGGCCGAAAAAACGGGAGAGGCAAAATTGAGATCAAGAGGATTGAGAACACCACAAATCGGCAAGTGACTTTTTGCAAACGAAGGAATGGGCTGCTCAAGAAGGCCTACGAGCTGTCGGTATTGTGTGATGCCGAAGTTGCCCTTATCGTCTTCTCTAGCCGAGGCAGGCTCTATGAATATGCAAACAACAGGTCTCAATAATATTATTTTATATTTAATAGTTTAAAGTTTTGTCTCAAAATCATCCTTTTGTTTTTGGAGTTTAACTTCGCATGAATCTAGTTGATCATACCAAATCTTAGCTTTATTTTTTAATTATATAGCTTTTATGTGAAAATAAATAAATAAATAAATTTTCTTTTATTTTTAATAAAATAAATATTTCTTGATTTGTTATAGATTTACACATTAGAAAAGAGTTGGGTTCTCACATGGGAAAATCCGAACCGGTATAGTTAGCTAGGAAAATGATTATTGCAGCACCTAATTAGGTTAAGGCCTTTCTCTCGGTAAAAACATAAGATCCATTGATTATTCTTGGTTTATTTGTTTTTATGTTGGCTTACATTTATAAGCTTTGTCATGTTCTCGTTGGTTAATTCCCGTGATAATATTAAGTTTCTTGTCATGATGACTTCTCTCTTAATTTGTAATTAATTAATTAATTAACTAATTAAAACTCTACTGGAGTGCTGTCAAGTTCTCATTTGCTGAAACCCCTCTTCTCATTGACTGTTAATATTATGTCTGTCCCAAAGCATCAAAATAGAAATCTGACCTAAGAAGAAAAAGTTAGGAGACTAGGGTTTGCAAAACTCCAAAAGGGCGTAACAACGCGTGAAAGTCCCATTTCAAGTTACAGCCAAACACATCTAAAATTTCACAACACTTTGGATGTGCCTCTTTGTTTTACGATTTTACCCTTTTCAAGAGTAAATGAACACGTTAGGGCATGGACTATGCTTAGGGTTTGAAAATGGGTCTAAAAGTCATATATTTTTATCTTTTTAACTTCAGAATCTTTTGGTCATGATTTTTCTGACCACTTAAAGGACCCCAGGGGTGGTGTGGGGTGGGGATTTTCGTACCACTTCCTTTATTGAGTGCTATCTTGCATCATTTTTTTTTTTTTTTTAAAACATGTCTGGATGAATTTGATCTCGTGAGGACTTCTCCGCTACAAATTAAGATATCACTTCAATCTCGATTAATATTTTTAATGAATACATGGTTAATGTTATAGTAAATAAAATAATCTTGTCATAAATATTGTTGTATTTGATTATACTTTTGTTAAACATATATTGGCAAATTATATAAATAAATATGTAATATAATATATTTACTAAATTATTGATATTAAAAATAGTTTAAAATAATGAGAATAAAAGAAAATTAATTGTATGGATAAAATACATTGGCGACAAACTTGATTTTTACTCTACTCTAATTTAGTAAATTCCACCCTAAAGTGGTGATATGAGTTAGAAATTACCCAACTCATTTTCATTATTTTCTCAATTTTTTTTTTTCCAATTTATGAAAACTATTGGAAAAAATAAATAAGAATAGAAAAAGAGAGAGAGAAAGAAAGTAAAAGGGGGCAATTGGAGAAGTGAGGTGTTTGATTATGATGGCATGGGAAAGAGCGATAGAATTGAGAGGTGATAGACAAACAAGACTCTTCCATATCTATACATAGATTCCTGCTCATATAAAGTTCGATTTTCTTGCGAGTGATTAAAAAGGGAAAAATATTTAAAAGCGAGAGCAATATCGGGATTTTGAGTAAATCGAAGTTGGGTATTGAGGGGGTAGCCGATGGATATTAACCGCGGTGCACAAGGGGCCAGCTGACACGTGGCGGGATCCCGTAGCATACTTACCTATAGCCAATCATATTGTGGGATCTCGTGCCACCGTGGCAGAGGGCAGCCAATCAGGGCGTCGACGAAATTAAGGTTGTACCGTGTCCCTACTCAAACTGCATTTATGTGTTTTCACTCTGATGTTACCTCTTAATAAGGCTGGTAAATTTTATATATATATTTATATTTATATTTGTTTAATGTCTAATAATTAGAGCAATTGTCTCACTATTTTTTATTTTATTATTCACTTTTATATAAGCTTAAAAGGTAGTTTCGCGCCCTTCGTAATCTTATGTGGCTAAATATTATGCTTTGTAATATAGCTCGGATAAGAATTACTAATTTGTTATACTAAAATAACTTAGGTTCGGATTGTCATGTATATACATATATTTAATATATTTAAACTATTTCATATTAATCTATTATAAATTGTTATATATTGTTCCTTATTTATTTTATCAAACTTCAATAAAATATATAAATATTATTTTATTATTTTTTTGTTGTACAGTAAATTATTTTATCAACCACATGTACAGTACACGGATATTATACTAGCTATTATAAAGTTTGAATTTGAATGAAAACAGTAGCACTTAAATTCTTAATAGGTGGCATCTTCATGAAGTAATGAGGGAGCAAAGTAACTATATATAGGGCAAAATAATTTGAAGTAAGATGTGACGAAGATAATGCTATGAATTAAATAACTAAAACAAATGATAGATACATAAAATGCATACATATATATCTATATATTTCATGGGGTCTTAATTTTGATTAAAAAATAAGTCATCTTTTGCTATCTATATCTTTTAATAACCTTAACAGACTGAGATGAAGCAAAAATATATTCATTCAGCTAATTATTTCACGCAAACACACAGCAAGGTGTCATAGGCTTAGTTTTAAACCCCGCCCAAGAATCGACACGTACAAGTCTTCAGGTCATCGGGTTACCTGTTCAACCGTGAGGTCACTAGGTTTATTGCTGAGCCGGATAGTTAATTTTAAAATTTAAAAATTATATATATATTCTATTTTTGTCATATAAATATACCTAAAAGTAATTAAATAAGATGTTTGTAAATAAAATTTGTACATTAAAATGTAATAATATTGTATCTCATAATAATTATTTACCATATAAATATGGGCAAAAATCCAATTTTGGTCCTCTAATTTGTCCATTGTCTACTTTTGGTACACTATCTTTCCCCTCATAAAAAATGGTCCATTATGTTACATTTTTCATCAGTTTTAGTACGCCACTCCAGTTGGCGGGATTACAAGATGACGTGGACCGGGATTGGAACTACGTGGAGGGATAAGATATTGACGTGCTAGAATAAAAACCTGATTTGGCATCTCGTAATCCCGGGCTACGGGATTAGTGTACTAAAACTGATGAAAAGTGTAACATAATGGATCATTTTTTATGAGGGGAAAGATAGTACACCAAAAGTGAACAATGGACAAGATAGCGGACTAAAATTGAATTTTTTTCCTAAAAAATATATTTAAAGAAAATAGGGGCCGGTCAATAGGGTTGACCTGACCGGGTCAATGCCTCCGGTCGAGTGGGTCAATGTCTGGTTGGCCGGGTTTTGACCAGATCCATTGTTACCTAGTCCGAATAATCCACCTGGATTGAGTCCGATCATTCCGGGTCGATCGGGTCTCGGGTCGACCCGTCAGGCCGATCCAGATTGAAAAACTATAGTCTTCGGACTCGACGCTACACATGATTGATTTTTGACTGCAAAATAATTAGGAAACATTTAATATAAATGCATATAGTACATTTACATTTATTAATTTGAAAGTATTTTGAAATTTTGATGTGATAGCGGAATCAATTTTTCTTAAAACAAGCTATATCTCCTTGTTCTCATTGGCAAAAATTTAATTTTGGTCCGTTTATTTATCCAACGTCCTTTTTTGGTACACTAACTTTCCTCTCATCAATAATAGTACATTATGTTGCAATTTGTATCACTATTGAGACATTATCCCGAAAATGGTTCATAATATTTGGGGATTAATATTCTAAAAATGACACAAATTGCAACATAACGTACTGGTTTTGATGAGTAGTGCTCCAAAAATGATACAATTTGCAATATAACTTACTATTTTTGATAAAGAGGAAGTTAGTGTACAAAAAATGGACTTTAGACAAGTAAACGGACAAAAACTGTTTTCCGCCATTATGAAAATACGAGCTTTAGTCAGAAACTTTACAACTTCAACTACATCTCTAATTACTTAGGATTAGATTTACTAACCAAAATATATGACCAACTTGACAAAGTTTACACTAGCTAGTTGTTCTTGTGGGATTTGAAAAGTTTGTTGAACTTACTAAATTACATGTTTATTTAACAATTACCGGTATAGTAGTAGTAGGGAATGATAATTAGTTAATTATGATTTAATAAGGCAGCATATAATTTGCTTATCGGTTTTTAAGTGAACTATAAAATTTTCGAATACGCTGAGTGACAGACTCGTACGCTTCGTAATCTTATTTGACATAAATTAGTGTTCCGTATTGACACATGTACATGTTTAGTTTTAATTATTAAGTTTGAGAATTACCATAAAATATTTTACCTTCCATTTTTCTTAAATTATCATATACTATACTCTTGCATTTTCTTATTTAATTTATTTTATTAATTATTATAAATATGTACTTATTTTATTTCTAAAACTTTATAATTTTTTTATTTATATTTTATTTTTTATATACGGTATTTCTAAATAATCATATTTGAACGATTTTCAATTTGACATCCATATTGAATATATAAAATAAAAAATAATTTCATCTATCTTTATAAATAAAACTAGTTTTATCATCAAATCAATCTAAATTAAAAATAACAAATAACAATATAAATTATTTTATAAAATAATAAAAATATAATTCATTAATACACCATACAATAATTATTTTAATGTGTTTTTTCATAAACTTTGTATAAAATATGAAAATTAAGTATTACATAAAATAAATTTTAAGAAATATTATAAAATATTATTTCTCAGTAGAAATAGATTATATTATGAACTGAATGTTATTGTGTCCTTTAAATAATAGATATAAAGAAAAATTATAATTTAAAATAATAAAGTAATTTATATTTCATATATCTTGAAAATAATACAATCTGCATAAATTAATATTCTAAAGTATTAAATATTATGAATATAAAATACTTAAAAAATTATAAATGAGAGGCACCGACTCTATAAATATAAAATAGGATCACAATACAATAAAACTTGTTTTGTTTTTTAAGGAACTGTGAGTATTGTTGGGTGTGAGTCAGCCTAAAATGGACAGTATTGAACTTACAAAAACGAAACACCTTCCCTATCTTGAAAACAAATAGAAATGTTACTTTTAGCCTGCAAGGTTTGTGCGATTCATTGCTTATCAAGGAATATAGTTAGATCAAATGCTTTCTCAGACCAAAACCATTGCTTGTAAAATATTGTATTTGCAGTGTTAGGGCAACTATTGACAGGTACAAGAAAGCAAGTGCCGATTCATCTAATTCTGTCTCCACTTCTGAAGCTAATACTCAGGTAACTTTGAATCCTTATTTTTCTGTCTGTATGAATAAATTTACATTTCAGAACATTCCTTTCAAACAATTAACTATTAATTCCTTTCAAACAATTAACTATTAATTACTTGGTTTAATTAACAGTTCTACCAACAAGAAGCCAACAAGCTGCGCAGGCAAATACGAGAGATACAGGTTTCAAACAGGCGAGCTCCCATTAACCTAACAATATCACAATTGAGTTGATTATCGGTTAATTATCTATCTTAAATTAAATGGCGAATTGGCAGACAAATACTAGGAGAGGGTGTTAGTAGTATGTCCCTCAAGGATCTCAGGGGCACAGAAACTAAAATTGAGAAAGCCATTGCCAGAATCCGTACCAAGAAAGTAATATTTGTTGTCAAGTATTGTTTTATCATCTTCTGTGCGAGTATATGTATATATGTATAATCTATGTATGTGATCTTCAATCTCCTTGTT
>BKCP01012736.1:2843568-2855619 GCA_008636005.1 Striga asiatica
CTTCCTGTCGACCGCAGAACGAGTTGTTGTATGCTGAGATAGAGCTCATGCAGAAGAGGGTAACTTTATATATTTTGGGTCAACATTTCTTCCAAAAATCTATGTCATGAATCTCATTAAGTATTAAAGTTTCTATGATCTTTATGCTTGATTATTTAAAATGTTGGGTTTAAATCTGATGAATCAGGAGCTAGAGCTGCACAACGCCAACATGTTCCTCCGAGCAAAGGTCATCATAACATGAATCTTGATGCTACATTAATTGAAGACGAACAATTGAACCAATTAAAGTCCATATATACATTTTTTTTTATTATTATTAATATTATTGGTTTGATATGGTGCAGATAGCTGAGAGTGAAAGAGCAAAAGAGCTGCAAATGAACTTGATGCCATCAGGATCAGAGTATCAACAGCAGCCCACCATAACATCTTCACAGTCTTACGACGTTCGTAATTTCCTTCCAATGAATAATCTGATGGAAACCAATCACCACTACTCTCCAGATGACGAAACCGCCCTCCAGCTCGTGTACATTGACTATATCTATAATGCCTCTTTATTTTCTCCCTTGTATACATTACCTCACATGTATAGTCATTCCAAATAATACTTCAAGTTTAATTTTGCAGCTAATTGAAGGAGAGTTCTGCTTTGGATTTGGCACTCAAATTCCAGACGGGAGATCTGATGTCTTGATGATCAATCTGTACTTTCTTAATTAAGGCCTTGTAATATGTACTATAGACCCACTGTATATGTAGGGCTCATCAACTATGTTTTGTTCAATGTAAAAGCTAACTACTTTGTCTCTGACTACTCAATTTGGTCCATGAATCCTTTGAAATATGGTTGGTTTTGGTGTGGCTAACAGATTTTTAACTTTTTCCTATTAAGTACTGATTGTGCCTATTAATATTATGCACACGGCAAAAAAGAATAGGGGTATACTATATTTGTCCTTCATTGCATGGCCACGCATCACGTCGGTAAGTAAGAGTCGATTTTACGAATTAAATTGAGGCAATTTCGTATTAATTGAATAAAACTAAAAAAAAACAACTAGTTAATATGGACGGGGGGATTGATTTTTTATGTTCCTAAGTGATATGGAATATCATACTAGACCGGTTTTAATGGATAAGAAGGAATATATTGGAGAATAAACTTATACATGGGCTAGGACACATGACATAATGGTCTTGGTCAAACCCAACTTGGGCACTAAGGTACACATCCCCTACAAAAGGGGCCTAAGGTATCTCAAAAACTCATTCTCTCTACATTCATTACTACATTTTCATATTGCACTATTTATCTCTGGCCAGTGCTGACTTAGGCATCAGAGACTCAACGTTGGGACCCCTCCCGGCGTTGAGTTCCTGCAGGTACGAAGGTCGTTCGAGTTGAAGGAAATTGGGTGAAATCTATTTAACTACCATTCACGCCATCTGTGGGAACCATTCAATGAGCCAAAAATCGACCGTGCAAACGAAGTTCCGACTGAAAATTCCAAAAATTTTCCAGTTGCCTCCTTCATCTCCTCCGGCCGCTGCCAGCCGTCGGTCAAAGAGCTCCAATCGAAAAAAAATTTACATCGTCGCAAAGCACTTCTTGTGCTCATCCTCCTAAAGTTTCAAGCGAAAATTCCACCGGGAAGGCCGTTATTTTGCCGGTCAATATTTTTGGATCTAAGAATTTTTTAGTCAACTCCGGTCTTCTTCCCCAATTTTTCGGTAATTTTCGGCGATCCACTTCAAACCGACGGCACCGTCAAAATCTTCTCAACAAGGCTCACCCTCGGCCGGTCACGTTCGCCTGAATCGGCAACATCTCTCCAGTGACATTTTTTCTGATGAGTCGCAGTCCCTGTTCGTAGCCCACCATCGCATACTTTTCTTGTGCCCCTCAGCCTGCACCTGGCCCAGTGAACGCGGACGATCCACCAATGACGCGACCCAGCGTCCTCGATCCAACAGCTAGGGGGCCCAACAGCCGCACGAGTGCGGCCTACTTCGCACATGGCCCAGTGCGAAGAGAATGGAAGAGCGCAGGCCGCGTCCAGCCCGCGTAGCTCGACTCCAACTCGCGCCAGCCCATGCCTCAGTCCGCGCCCAGCCCAGCCTCAGCCCGCGCTCTAGCCCGTAGCTCTCCCAGTCTGTGACCCACGCGAGCCCCCGTCCAACCCGCGCTCAAGCCCAATTTCCACAGCCCGCCTCCTTGGCCCAGCGAGCAAATTTGGCTCAAATCGGGATCAGTTTGAGAGAAGCAAGCCCCAGACCGGTCCAGACGGTCCAACAGTGGTCCAAATCAGCCCGGCTCGGTCCAGCAACTCCGGTTCGAGCCCAAGGCGATTTCGAGACGATTCGAATTAATCGGTGATACAAGACGAGCAACACGGTCAAGGTGAAGTAATTTGAGATAACATTCTCATGATGCAGGTATGTGGTTAGTTAAATTATGGGTCCAAATGATATTTAGAATTGGTGAAAATTGAAAAATTGGTTGGTTTTATCAATGCATTTAGAGAGGCAAGCTATATTTTACAAAGGATTAATTAAACAAGTTTGGTTGAAGATAAATGTGGGTCATAGTTTCAAATTGAGGATATGTAGGGATTGTGTTTATCAATTTCTATCGGTGGATTACAAGACGTTGGTTAGAATTAAATTAATGATCTTGGTATTGGGAGCAACTCATCTAAATTTCCGTTTGGTGAGCAAGTAGTTTGAATTCAGGTGTTTTGCAAGCAATCGGAAACTGTAGTTTAATTTGATTTTTATGGTCTTGGTATATGGTCAAAACTGTGCATTGGTTTAATTGTTGTTTGTATCTGCGAAATTTAGTTTGTTGCAATTTTTTGTTGAATTTATGGTTCTGTGAAATTCTGGTTGATTGTGCCTTTGAGGGGGTGTTTATATGATTACATATCGTGGTAAAGAGGCTTGTTTGTAGAATAAGGTGTGGTATAAAAGCACGTGGACCAATTTGACTGCTTTATTTATTAATCTCTTGTTCAATATTGCCGTCGGAATTGAAAATTGGATGATGTGGATAAAATATGACTAATAGTATTTTTTAAATTTTTACTGAGGAAAATGCATGGGCATGTGGACTGGATATTGGTTACGGTGAGGAGTGGAAAGCAGGGAGGAAACGGAAACTTAGGTCATCATGTACAAACAGGAAAGGGAGGTCAAAAAATATGCTTGATTTTTTTTTTTTATCTTGTTCGATGTAATTATGCATTTGGTGACACTAATTAAAATGATCGACTACGATTATATCTTGTTGTGTTTGGCGTGTTTCTATTTAACCTCAGTTGTAGGTCGAAGTGTGTGAGCTGTTTGGAAGAAAAAAATTCACCATGACCAAGGCCTTCGAGCTGGGTGGTCGCTTGTTTTGGTGCATCCCTTTTGGGGTAGGCAAGTGCCTAAAGAAAAACCCACCATGACTAAGGCCTTCGGACTAGAACCGAAGTGGAGAACGCAGCAAAGGCTGAGGAGGATCGAGTCTTTGACATCATCAGCCGAATCATGTATGAGCAGATCACAAAAGAAGATGTAAAAGAAACAGCGAATGACAAAGAGACTCCAAGGGTGAATGATAAGGCTAATGAAGAAGCGACCAAGGATGATGATGCTTAGTCTGTTTTGAGTTTTTCCTTTTCTGTTTTGAAGTGTTCCCGGCATGTCGGGTCACTTGGTTTATTGTATCTAGTAGTTGTAATAGTTTGAAAAACAATATCTTATGAATGAATGACTTCTCTCCTTGACGTCGAGATCTTTGAACCTTTCCTTCACTTCGCTTCGCTTCGTTTTTTAGAGGTCAACTTGGGGTTGATGCAGTTGATTTGCCGCATCGCGACATCGTCTGCTCTTATGCTTCTCACCAACTCCCGCCGCTAACGTCATCATCCCCTCACCTCTTCGTCAACGGCTCTTTTAGTTATATTGGTTTTCACTCATAAGTTTTCAAGTATATTAAACTCGGAATTTTGGATAAGTCGGTATTTTTTAATTCCGACTATTATATTCAGAATGTCATTTTACTTTTGCCGAATTTTTTCAAGTGTTAAGAAGTCGGCCAAATATTAATTTTATAAGTGGACGTCATCAGCTTCGATGGAAATTTGGATTTAATCTTATTCAAATCAATCTTTAGGATTTGAATTTAAAGATGATCCAATTTTTATCTCAATTGTCCATAACCTTCCTAAGTTACTGAACTTGGTTGTCTGAAGGTTAACAGTTTGGCCGAGAAAGATATATCTTGCCGAGTTATGTAGCTCGGTTTAAGACCAAGATAATCCTTAACAGAAGTTTTTAGTAACATGTTAGTCTTGTCCAAGTTAAAGGCTTGGCTATATAAAGACTAATGCTGTACCGAGTTCAATTTCTCGGTTCTTTTTAAGAGACTCTTTAGCACACAATTTTCTTATATTCATCAAAAAAGAGTGTACAGAGTCAGATATACATCGTAACCACTTATTGGAATTACTTCTTCAGATAAACGGCATTCCAAGGATATGGAAGAGTAAGTCCATCTGGTTTTTCAAGTCGGTAGGTACCTTTTGGAAGCACTTGACTTATCTTGAATGGTCCTTCCCATTTTGGTTTCAAAGGCCCCGGATCTGGTTCGGTAATTCTTTTAAGTACCAGGTCGCCAACTTGGAATGAACGAGGTTTTATTTTTGAGTTGACGTACCTCTCGCTTCTTTGCTTATAAGCGGCATTTTTGAGATCTGCCATAAGGCGAGTTTCATCTAAGAGGTCCAAGTTGGCTTTCAGATTTTCCGAGTTGGTTTTATCGTAGAAGTTCGCTACTCGATATGTCGGAGATCAGAGTTCAACAGGGACAATAGCTTCTGATCCATAAGTAAGAGAAAAAGGTGTTTATCCTGTTGCATGGCTAACTGTCGTTCTATAAGCCCATAACACATTCGGCAGTTCTTCAGGCCATGTCCCTTTTGCGGCATCAAGTCGGACTTTCAATCCATTTTTAATTATTTTGTTGATCGCTTCGACTTGTCCATTGGATTGAGGATGATATGGAGAAGAGAAGAAGTGCTTTATTTGATACTCTTCACAGAAAGCTTCAAGTTGTTTTCCTTCAAATTGTCAGCCGTTATCTGTTATGATAAAACTCGGAATTCCAAACCGGCATACGATTGATTTCCAAATAAAATCGATAACTTTTTACTCAGTAATTGTTACTAATGGCTCAGCTTCCGCCCACTTCGTAAAATAGTCAACTGCCACAATGGCAAATTTAACACCTCCCTTCGCGGTTGGGAGTGGGCCAATTAAGTCAATCCCCCATCTAGCAAATGGCCACGGACTATAAACCGACTTTGAGAGTTTCTAGAGATTGATTTACATTTGGGGAGAATATTTGACACTTCATGCACTTACGAACCCAATTTGCAGCGTCAGTCTTTAGGGTTGGCCAATAATATCCTTGCCGAAGTATTTTATATGCTAATGCTCGCGCGCCATTATGATTTCCACAAATTCCTTCATGGACCTCTTCAAGGACATACGTTGACTCTGGCTCGGTTAAACATTTCAACAGAGGAACAGAATATCCTCGCTTATAAAGGACTTCGTTATCCAATGTAAACCGAGCTGCCCGAATTCGAAGGGATCGAGCTTCTTTCGGATCTTGGGGTAAGGCCCCTGTCTTCAAATACGCTATAATTGGTGTCATCCAAGTCGGTGACCCCTGTAACTCGGTATTCATAACTTCAGTAAGAGAAGTAGAAGGTAATTCTTGATGACCGACTTGGACATACTCAACATTCTCCATTCTAGTACTTGATGCAAGTTTAGAAAGCGCATCGGCTGGGATGTTTTGTGAACGAGGAACATGTTCTAACTGTATGTCGAATTTTGACATTTTCCGTTTTGCAAGTGTCAAGTATGGCAACAAACGAGGTTCTTTGACTTCAAATTCTCCATGAATTTTGTTCACTAATAGCTGGGAATCAGAGTTTACCCGGAGTTTATTGACATTCATGGATTCTGCAAAGTTTAGTCCGGATAATAAGGCCTCGTACTCGACTTCATTATTCGTCGTTGGGAAAAGAAATTTAACAGAGTGACAAAACATTATGTTGTATGGATCAAGCAAAACAATTCCTCCACCAGCCCGATGTTGAGTCAATGACCCGTCTACATACAAAGTCCATGTTTGGTCTTCATTGATTGCTTTTATTACTGGAGTGAACTCGGCAATAAAGTCTGATAAAACTTGAGCTTTGATTGCTGTTCTCGGTTTGGACTGGATATCGTATTGACCGAGTTCTATTGCCCATTTAACTAATCTTCCTGAAGTATCAGGTCGGTGATGAATCGACTTTAAAGGATATGAAGTGAGCACTGTTATTGAATGTTCTTGGAAGTAAGGACGTAATTTCCGAGCTGCAATAATAAGAACGTAAGCTAATTTTTCCATTGGTGGATATCGTAACTCAGCTTCATGTAGAGCTTTACTGATATAATAGACTGGATATTGTTGATGTTCTTCTTCTTGAACGAGAATGGCACTGATAGCAGCTTCACTTACTCCCAAATATAAGTATAACATCTCTTTGGGTATCGGTTTCTGTAGAATCGGCATTTCCAGAAGTATTTATTTAATCTTTTCTAACGCTTGCTGGCATTCTTCAGTCCATTCAAAACATTTTCCGTTCTTGATTGATTCAAAGAAAGGTTTGCAACGATCTGTTGATTTCGATATAAATCGATTCAAGGCAGCGAGCCGGCCGGTAAGAGCTTGAACTCCTTTAACCGATGTTGGAGGCGTTAAATCTTGAATGGCTTTTATCTTCTGAGGATTAGCTTCAATACCACGTTGAGTCACAATGTACCCCAAAAATTTACCAGAACCGACTCCAAAAGTGCATTTCTTTGGATTCAACACCATAGAGTAATCTCTAAGGATGTTAAACATCTCGTGCAAATGATTGATGTGATCGGCAGCGCGAACCGACTTGACTAGCATGTCGTCCACATAAACTTCCATAGTATGCCCAATAAGCTTGGCAAACATTTTGTTAACCAACCTCTGATATGTGGCCCCGACGTTTTTAAGACCGAATGGCATCATTGTATAACAGTATAACCCTCGAGCAGAATAAAATGATGTGTGTTCTGCTTCCTCGGGATCCATGGGAATTTGATTATAGCCCGAGTACGCATCCATGAAACTCATCAACTCATGTCCAGCAGTGGCGTCTACCATGTAATCGATACGTGGTAATGGATAACTGTCTTTTGGACAAGCTTTGTTCAAGTCAGAAAAATCGATACAGAGTCGCCATGCTCCAGAGCTTTTCTTCACCAAAACAGGATTTGATACCCAAGTCGGGTATTTTGTTTCTTGAATAAATTTATTGTCGATCTACTTTTGAACCTCTTCTTCAAGAGCCTTTTGTCGGTCTGGACCGAGCTTACGTCGTTTTTGAACCATTGGCTTGATTGTCGGATCTAAGTTAAGTCGGTGAGAGGCCACTTTGGGGTCAATCCCTTTCATATCTTTATGTTTCCAGGTGAATACATCAGAATTTGCTTTAAGGAATTGAATGAGTTGAGTTCGTATCGGTTCTTGAAGACTGGCCCCAATCTGAAGTGGCTTTTTACAACTCGGTTCGTCAATATAAATTGTCTCGACATCTTCAGATGGTTCAGCTCGGTCGAATTTACTCTTCTCCTTGAATTGAGTTCGGGGATCAAGTTCATCTTCTTCTTTAATTGGTTCTTTCCCTGGACGTCTTCCACGATCTTGAGTTAAATCATTATTGGATTTTTTCGACTTCAAAGTCGGATCTACTTCCATCTCAGTGATATCGGATACCGAGTTGTCAAGAGCTGAATGTTTCTCTTGGTTTTCTCTGATATTTTCCATCATGTGAATTGGAGAACGTGATTCATGCCAAGGTTTAACCCACACCATTCCACGAGCTTCATATTGGTCTCCATAATGAGTTCCTTCTCCATAGTTGGTGGGAAATTTCAAAGCATAATGGAAGATCGAAACAGCTGCACGAAGTTTATACAAAGCTGTCCTTCCTACAATGGAATTATATTCGTTTTTGAGATCCATCACCTTAAATGTCTCCATGATAACTTCAGAAGCTTGTCCAGGAATTCCAAACTGAATTGGCACAGTAATTTCACCAATGGTCGATGTAATCATGCCATTAAAACCTTGTACTTGATCTTTACAGGGTTTCAATTCAGCTGGATCTATTCCCATTTGTTCGAATGTGCGTAACATTAAAATACTCGAATATGCTCTCGTATCTACCAAGATGCGATGTACTGGTATCCCAGAAATAGGTGCCGTTATCACTAGAGGATCAGCATGTGGGTGAGCGAAATAGCTAGCATCATCCATATTGAATGTTATCGGACAATTATTTCGAGCATTGATTTTATCTCGGAGGTCGGTTGTTAAAACAGTTTTACCCGAATTATAAACTTTTCGAACATAAGCCTTCATTTGTCGTCGTGATTCAAACGACGTATTGCTACTATTATTGACTCGGGTAACATGATGAGAATTATCAGAATTAGAGTATCCGCCTCGTGAATCGTTTCATTTCTTCTCAATGAATTATTTTCTTCCGAGTTCATCATGAACACTTCTTTATCACTTGGCCTCACTCGCTTTGGGTTGATTGGATGGCCATCATCTTCATCATCATCTGGTAGGTCTAACAATCTGCCCTTTCGTTTATAATCAGCATTCTTGGCAAACCTTTGGACTTGAGGGTGTCCAATGAGTCGTAATAAGGCAGAAAGCAAACCAAGACATTCATTGGTATCATGCCCGGCCGACTTGTGATATGAACAATATTTCGTCTTATCAAGTCTTTCTTCTGGAGTTCTCACAGGTCGGGGATCGGGAAGGATTCCTTTCCCTTTCAATTCTTCGAATATGGTTGCTGCTCCTGCTGAGAAAATCGTCTGATAGCTGGATTTGATTTCATTAAGATATTTGGTTCTAGCTTCTTGCACCTCAGGCACCTTTGGATTCCCAAATCGAGATTTATTTAGCTTGAAGGATTTTATTTTTCTTCTTTTTTGACTCTTGTCCGACTTCCGACTTATGTAAAGAAAAGTCGAGGGTGGGAACCGACATCGACTCTTCAGCTATGATATGCTGTTGAGCTCGAGCTAGAAAATCTTGAAATGAAGTCGGTTTGTTTTGATAAATACTCCAGCGGAATAATGAGTTTGGCTTTAATCCAGCTATTGCAGTGACCAGTAACGTTTCTGGGTGACATTGCTCCATATTTTGTACTCGTTCATTAAACCGAGCAATATAGTCTTTCACACTTCCATTATCTTTTTGCACAATATTGGCAATCGATTCTTTGGGAATTAAAGACACTCGGGCCCCAATAAAATGAGATCGAAAAGCCGTTCTTAATTGTCGCCATGTGGAAATTGAACAGCGGGGTAAGGAAGGATACCATTTTTGGGCTCGAGGTCCCAAGGTCAATGAAAACATCCGACATCTGAGCGCGTCGGTTGTCCCATGGAGATCCATCCATGATGTGTATTGACCAAGATGAGCGTCTGGATCAGAGGTGCCATAGTATAAACCGATCTGAGGAACCTTTACTTTGACAGGAAGAGGTTATCTGGTCAAATGAGGAGCTAAGGGAGTCTCAGCTTCTTGACACACCTCTTCCGTCGTAGGAATTTGTCGTCGAGATTCCTCATGATCATTTTGCCGAGTTTTTAACTCGCCAATTCTCTTTCTTAACATCTCCAATTCCTCCGACTCGCGTCTTAAACGATTTCTTTCGATAGTACGACGTAACTCATCATGCTCACGTCGGAATCGATTTCGTTCAAGGGTACGTCGTAAATCCGATGGTTGACCATGCTGTGAAGTCTCCGACAATGAGGGTGCCGGCTGCTGCGGTCGACGCCCAGAATGACTTTCAGCAGTTACTTCTGGTTGAGCTGCTTCTGGGATATGATTTTGAATAGGAACCACACCACGATTATTAGTGGCAATATTATGTTGTGACTCAAGTATTCGTGGATGGGAGGTCGCGTGTGATGCAGTAGGAATATTATTTTGCTGTTGAACAGGTAAAGGATGAGTTCGATTATGAACTGCTGCAGTTGGTTCTGCTCTTGTTTGTGCCATGAAATTAGTTAAATTTCTCAGAAACTCTGGATCTTGAAATAAAGCAGAGTAATCTATCGGCATAGATGGCACAGTTGAATTTTCAGTTGTGTAAGCAGGGTGACGATTGATTCCAATATCTGGATTACGTTCGTGTCGCCCAGAACTTGACATCATTATTGTGTATGCTTATAGCTAGGTGTTACATAAAACACACAACAGATCGAAGGTTCAGGCCCTTCTTCTAGCGCCAAACTGTTGTGGTATGAAAATAACAACGAGGAAATTAACAGCAGAGTGTGTTTAAACAAAGTCAAATATGTAATTTTAATTTATTGGTAATATCACAATAGTACAGGAAGTCGGTTTTTTCATTCTTAACCGAGATCATTTTAAATCCATGTACAATGTGCCAGAAAAGATCCTTGTACTATCATAAATTCTGCTATTTATAGTACGGTAGTTTTTGTTTTCTTGCTAGAGATGGATAAGAACGTATTTAATGTTAAGCAGCTTCAATAAAGTGGTATATTTTGGAATTGGGGAACACCAATGATTGCTCTGTTGTCCTGATGATCCAATCACATGCTTATAGCTCTGTCTTTTACTTAGATATTCAAACTTTTAGGTCGTCGGTTTGAACAGATAAGGTTTGATTTGACTTATCATAATATTGTTGAAATGAAGTCGGCTGTTTGTATCTATCTCAGTAGTCGGCACTTTTAATAATCTCGGAAGTCGGTAATTGATTCAGAAAATACCGACTTGGCTTAAGTTGTCTCTTTCTGGAGGTTTATTATTTCAACGAAACGATTAATCACCGACTTTAATTCTACAAAACCAAGTCGGTTATCAACACTAACCCTACTAGCATAGCCGGTTTCAGGCCAAGAACTCTTTGCAAGGTGGCGGACAACAGATCCTATGCAACGCGAGGCGAGGCTACTATGGTTGGACGGCTGAGGCGAAGTGACGGAATGATGGCGGAAGGCGGAGGCGAGGTGGCGGTCTGTTGACGGGCGACGGTTGTTGTGGTCGAAGACATGAGAACTCTCGCCGTGAGCAATAAACGGGTAGACGGAATCGGCCGACGGTGATGGCAGTGGGTCTGTCGGCGACGAAAACATGACCAGCAAGACTTGTTGCAGTGGTGGGCTGTGTATGCAGCCAGACTGTGAGCTGTCGGCAAGTGGGCGAATGTGTGAGTTGTGTGTGTGTGTGTGTGTGTGTCTGTGTGTGTGTGTGTGTGTGTGAAAGAGAGAGAGGGAGAGAGAGAGAGAGAGAGAGAGAGTTGGTAGAGAGATCAACAACCCTCAATAAATGAGGGTGAATTCCGATTTATAGTAACTTGAGTCTGGTATTGTTCATCCACTGTTCATCCTGTCACTTCGGATTGATAGGTTTATCGCCGTTCTGACAAGTATTTAATGAAATTTGAAGTTTTAGCTAATGATTACCTATTTAACATTAAATGTACACATGTTGAGCATTTAATGCTGACAGGCCGCCCTACGAACCTACATGTAGTAGGGTCACAAGTCAGCAATCATCACATGACAAGTGTCAATATTTTATTATTTCCAGGCTCTGAGTGTATCCCGGGGCCGATCTTGACGAATCTCCAGGTCGGACTCCCACCATGACTTGGGTTATTCTCACCTCTTGACCTTCGAGGTCTTCTTTTCTGGTTCGACATTCATGGAGGTCGACGTCGTCCTCCAGACGTCGAAGCGCCGTTCTGAGAAGCCGTTGTACTCGTTGTTCCCAACAACTTGTCGCTCGATCGAGTTTGGTTCTTCTGCAATTCGGGCGCCGGTCTAACTTTCGGGGCCATCTTCGACTGGGTTTCTGTTCTCGACTTGTGGGTCCCTCATGACTCAACTAGGATATCAACAATAATA
>BKCP01012736.1:2860521-2875562 GCA_008636005.1 Striga asiatica
AAGAGTAAACCAGCATATACTTGTTTTCTGGGGGCTTTTTTTTTCAAATATATATGTATACATACATATATGACTGGTTTTGAAGGGTAGTTTTTGAATCTCCTGCAAACTTTACAAGGAAGTTATGGTTGTTAATCCCCATGAGCCTTGGATATGCTAGTCTTTTTAGTTTGTTTATCATTGAAATTGGAGCACCCAAAATTGGCCGTGTAACGATTTTACGGTTCCATTTTTCGTATGTGGAAGACTGAGAAAATAAATTTTAAAACTATTTTGAGGTGAATGACAAATTAGTTCTAAATTTGAAATGTGGGCGAATTTGAGTTATGCAAATCAAAATTGAGTTCAAGTAAATTAAATTTTGTTGAATTTGCAAACGTTTTGTGTATTTAAGGGATATTTGGACGATCAAAACAAGCTAAAATCATGCATTAAGCATGCTAGAAATATGGAGGAATGGGAAAAAAACAGAATATGATTTTATGATGGTTTATATACTGAAAGCAATGCTTCGTTTGAACTTATCTCCATTTGAATAAAAGAATCATGTTTAGTCTATGGTTGTACAATTTACTTTATGTATAGATTTGTCTTATCATATTATTGACATTAAAGATAATATAGTGTGACGTCATTGCACAGAAAACTATATTATCGATTTCTTATACATAGGGGCGGAGCCACCCATGGCAATTATCTGAAACTAGGCCACAATACGGAGAACTTCTGACCTTAACCAGCC
Organism: Striga asiatica; assembly: GCA_008636005.1. Classification (NCBI taxonomy): domain Eukaryota; kingdom Viridiplantae; phylum Streptophyta; class Magnoliopsida; order Lamiales; family Orobanchaceae; genus Striga; species Striga asiatica. Next base: position 2,861,264 of record BKCP01012736.1, read on the forward strand.
AGAATATGGAGAACAACTTCTGACCTTAACCAATATCCTTGCTTGTAATATTACTAATTATATCATAAAAAATGTAATCATATCTCTTTTAAATTCAGATCCTAACATTTGATAATTTGAAAGTTGTAAATTGAACTGCATACACTAATTCTCTTTCTATCTCGCTTAAACCAATCAAATAGTTCTCAATTCATAACTCGTATGTAAATGGCATTTTTATGCAATAATCTCAAAATATAATTTGATGTTCCAACTATTCCAGTCAATTGTTTTAGTTATTAGACAACAACCAAATTATAGAGTACCTCTGTTCTACTTGAAGAACTTGTTTCTTAGTCCATTCGGGTGAGTATTTTCTTCTTTCATTTGTTTCCTTTTTTTTTTTTTTTNGAAAGATGATGATGAATTACTGCCTGCTTGGAAGGATTGCAGGACGAGATTTCCATGGATCGATGCTATAATGATGCAAGTAGGTTCGGTCTGTGATTACTTTTTCATGCACTCTGCTTAATCTGGTTATTGTCAAGAAGTTTTTACATCCAAACTTTTAACATTCTTGATATAACAGCTTCGAAAATGGGGGCCGGATGCATCATCTCGCTTGACATTGGGTCGCTTTTTTTATAACTCGTGGTGATTTGATAATCGATTTTTCTACAACTGTTCTGTGCTCAAATATTATGAATTTAGGAACTACATAGGAAAAAAAAATAAAAATATTTTTACAAATTATTTAAATTTGTAAGTTGTGTGGAACAGGATGGTAATAACGTCATTTGAAATGTTATGGCGTACGTCAGGGTGGAAACAATGGTGGATTATAGGGACCCAAAGGATGTAATATGTGAGGCCACAGACAAATTCAAGGTAAACTTTTTTATTATGAAAAGCAGTAGATATGGTGTTATTAAGAGGTACCTTCTTCATTTTCTATTTCTTTGTTTTCCTCTGCACACACTTTGAGTTCAATTTTCATTCGATTATACGAAATATGATTAATATCATCTATTTTTATTAGCATTGATTCTCGATATATCTATATATATTTTCATTCTAAGTAACCTTACATAGTATATATATAGCTTCAACATAATATTTCGGTGACAAAAATAAGAGCTATAGCTGATTGTTGATGACGGTTTTCCTATTTATTTGAAGATATATGACCTATCTATTCCTTATAAATAATGCAAAACACTAAATACCATGTCATCATCAGATGAATAATACTATAATTTTTCCTTAACAACTTCATATTCATGACGTAAACATTTTATTGATTATATAGATTTAGTTCATAAATTGTTCATTTTATTGTCTGTAACTTACAAAATTTTACTATTTCAACCCTCTACAGTTGGATAGTTTAATTGTTGTAACTCTCTACAGATATTTTTTTTATTCTATTATACCAAATACTACCCCAATTCTTCATTAATCTTGCTTTCGCATTTGATTATACTCATTATTAGAGTTTATGGTTTTTTTATTGGTTACTACACTTTTTGAATGGCAGCTAATATATTTTTTTTCAATGGCAGGCCACTTCTTGGAATTGTGAGTACCCACTGCACTCACAACGTTAATTGCCCAGTTATAATTATGAATAAACCAGTTAACCCGTAATCATGACCACCAATACAACTCTCCTTCATATGCTCAAAGAGAAGGTTGAGTTTATTTTTTTTCTTTTCTTTTTCCCCAAGAAAATTAATTATTTTTTCCGTAAATTCATCAACAAGTTTGTTCGTAAGTATTCATATGGAAGTTGTAGTGTTGGTCTTGTCTTGATTGTTTTCTGCTGAATATTTTCTTCATAAAACAATCCAAAATTAACTCTTCCGTTACATTGTTATAATTGTTTATCTAAATGAGTAACAACTAAAATTTTAATGTCATCAATTCCTTTTTAATTACAATAACAAATGAAAACAATCTTTCATAATCTACAATAATCACTATCATTTAATAATCAATATACATGGTTAACTATTTATACCAACAAGCTTACCATCATCTTATCAATCTCACAATCCTCAATTGCAGGCACTTTATTATCATTATCATTATTATTATTATTATTATTATTATTATTATTATTATTATTATTATTATTATTATTATTATTATTATTTTCTTATTTATATTTTTATGATACAAACTTAATATTTTTTCACAGCAAAACTACTTTTGCAATTTTCAACTACTTGGTGCAGCAAATTCAAGTAAGTATGTCGAATCTTTAATTAAGTTTTTTCAAATTTTGCATAAAGTTTACAACTTACAATTGTTTTATTTTAGTCAATGGGTGCAAAATCTGTAATTAGTTTTGGATTTGGATGTCAACTTATATTCCCCACAATTTACTCTATTATATATTTTTTTCAAATTCTAAACATAATTTTTTTAAATTTCGATAAGAAATGTAATTATTTATTAAATTTTTCATTAAGTCAATTGTAATTGTATTATATAACGTTATTTATTTAATAAATATGTAAATAAGCTTGTTAGTGTAATTTTTTTAGAGTCACCCTTCTTTTTGTAAATGGCTGTTAATCATATACCTCATAACTCCAACAATATTCTCCACTCGCACACTTATACATTTGTAATTCCTCTGATTATTATTTTTTCATTTTAATTTATTACTATAATTATTAATTCTACAACAGGACAATTATGGAAAACCAAACTTCCATACCTTTGAGACTTTTGAAAGAAAATAATAAAGATTCCAAACTACGCCTAAAAGTTCTACGAATTGCACCTGACCTCTCTTACGGGAAAAATCTTTCAACGAGGATTCGCAAAATTATTATGACTGATGAAGAGGCAAGTAGTGCTACCAACTTTTATGCGATTTAACCAATTTTTATATTTTTCAAATTATAAAACTTAATTTATAAATACTTTCATATTTTGCAGGGAATAAAAATTGGTGTAATAATATTCAATGATAAAATTGATTTCTTTAAGGAAAAATTTGCAATTAATAATACTTATATTATTTCTAACTATCCTATTGGGATCTCAAACTTGGGCATTACCTTGTTGGGGTCTTTTAGTTGTTTTAGTTTGTTCGTAGTAGTTGCTTCTGTGTAGTTGCGAGTTTTGTTATTCTGGCGTTGCTAGTAGGCTCTAGGCGATCTTCGGATCGGCCTCCCAGTTTTTCGTAGCCTCTGGTTGTACTATTCAGCTTTTGACTGTTTTCTCTTCGCACTTTATGCGGTTTTTATTTATATATACCTCTATCGTTTCGGGAAAAAAAAAAAACTGTGAAGTTAATAAACCAAACCAAGCTTTTGTTATTTCAGACCCGGATTGGTGTTACATACAGATACTTCTGTTATTGATGCCGCCAAGCCTATTGGAAATCCTATTGGAAATGTATTGAAATTCAACTTTGTGGATTTTGAAGATCTTAACCTCCATCTTCACAAAAATGGAGCAGCTTTGGTCCCATCAAACTGTATCTATAGTCTATTTCATAATTTATTTATATTTTTAATTTTATATTAAATTAACACCTCCTATAGATGTTTGTGGAATTGTTTTGCAAGTGAAAGATTCGAAAATGATAGTTACTGGAAAGGGTGCAATGAAGACTATTAGAGAAATCACACTTATCAATGAAGAGTAAGAAAATATTTATCTCAAACAAATTTTTTACTATTTACAATTTTTAATTTTAATACACCTTATTTTAATTAAACTAATCATCGGTGATGAAGTATGCGCTTCTTGTTTGTTACTCTGGGGGAAGATTTAGCATCCAATGAAGGAAAGCAATTGGAAGAAAATATACCAAATAGTCTTATACTTGGAATTTCTCAAGTCACTACTAAAATATAACTTGGAAATACTTAAACATTTTTATCTTATTATTAAACATAATCTTATTTTATATATAATTATTATAAATAAAAAAATAATAGAACTTAAATAGATATAGTGCTAATCTAGCTATAACTCTAATAAAGCAATAAAATATTAAATGATTGGATATAAAAAATTTTGGTTTCGTTCGAATTTTTTTGTTTGGTTTGATTAATGTTGAAAAAGTTGGTATGGTTAGTTGTTAGTGGATATATTAGAATAATATTTAAAATAAAATGATTAAAGTTGATTTGATGTAAAGTAGGAGAGAGAAGATTTTAAGTGATGGTTAGTTAAAATTATGTGAGTGGATGAATAGTGAACTAAGGTAAGGTGATGTGTAAAAATGATTGATTGATATTATTTAATTATATTGATAATGTTGATGATAGTGAGGTTGGGTTAAAGTTGAGTTAAAAAAAGTGGTTGAGTTAAAAATGTTTGGATTTTTTTGAGAAATTTTGTATCCAAGCATGCTCTAAGTGTCTTAAACAATCTAGAAATCTTATGAAAAGAAGGAAACTAAATATCTAGAGGATCCTAAGTAATCTTGTCTTGCACTCCAAGTAGAAGCCCTAGCCTCTTCTCGCCGCCTTGGACTTCTGGCACCCGCATGCCTTGCCTTAGTCCTCGAGGACTAAGGTCGCGCCGCCTTCTATCGCGCGTGTACACCCGCCCCGCGCATCGCGCGCGCCCGCGTGCCTCGCGGCTTCATCGCGCGCGTCCCTGGCACTCGCCGCGTCCTCGACACCTTTCGCGCCCTTCGCGGCTCTACCCGATGTGCTTGTCGCGCGCGCGTCTATCTCCTTCGCCTGCGTATCGCACCCATGCGCCAGTCGCGCACCATCTCTCGTCGGTTCCCGCTCGCCCATTTCGCGCGCCCCGCACACTTCACCATCAATGGCCTACGTCTCACCCGTGCGTCGCGCTAGCCTCTTGCGTGCATGGTAGGCGCGGCTCGATGCATTCTTGAGTTGCCTCGCCAGATCCGCATCACGGCGCCATAGCACTTCGCGGCCGACATTGGGCTCGTCGACGTCGTCGGAGATCTCTTCTTTCCGGCATCGTCGCGGTCGTGGTCCAGTCGCGTAATTAGATTATCACATATCCAAATCGAACGCTGCATTATTTATGAGTATGCGGCATATGTTCGCATAATTTACGATTCGCATATCCAAATCTATAAGGCTAGATAACTATCGATTATGCGTATTGTTTTCGTATATTTACGAATCGCATATCCATATAAACCTCGCATAATGTATCAATATGCGAACACATTTGGAATAGTGTTACGCACCGCATTGGTTGACTATTTTTTTACACCTAATAGTTATTTTCAATTTAGTCAAAGAACAAGAATTTTTCAAAAATTATTATTTACCAACTCTGCGAATAATATGCGACGTTTGTATATCGCAATTTTGTACGTCTCAAAATAGAAAATTTACAAAAAGAAACATAAAAAAATATATGTTATTCGTTATAGTACGAGTGTTGTGCGCGGTTTTTATGCGGAATTGTTTCGAGTAATAATCGCAGGTTCATTCGCCTATTAGTAGTTAGTCACACACCAAGAACTTTCCAAAAATTAAATTTTATAAAGTTAATTATTTACCAACTAGGGGACTAATATGCGACGTTTGTATGCGGCAATTTCGTATGTCGCAGAATAGAAAATTTACAAAAACAAACTTAAGAAAATAGATGTTATTCATTATAGTACAAGTGTTATGCGGTTTTTATGCGGAATTGTTTCGAGTAATAATCGCATATTCATTCGCCTAACAGTAGTCTCAATTTATTAGTAATTTAATCACAGACCAAGTACTTTCAAAAAATTAAATTTTATAAAATAAATTATTTACCAACTCAGGCACTAATATGTGACGTTTGTATGTCGCAATGTCATATGTCGCAAAATAGAAAATTTACAAAAACAAACATAAAAAAATATATATTATTCGTTATAGTACGAGTGTTATGCGCGGTTTTTATGCGGAATTGTTTCCAGTAATAATCGCAGGTTCATTCGCCTATTGTTAATTTAGTCACAGACAAAGAACTTTTCAAAAATTAAATTTTATAAAACTAATTATTTACCAACTGGGGGACTAATATGCGACGTTTGTATGTCGCAGAATAGAAAATTTACAAAAACAAACTTAAAATAATATATGTTATTCGTTATAGTACGAGTGTTATGCGAGGTTTTTATGCGGAATTGTTTCGAGTAATAATCGCAGGTTCATTCTCCTAATAGTAGTCTTCAATTGATTAGTAATTAAGTCACAGACCAAGAACTTTCTTTTATCTTTTTAACGAAACGATTGATTAAAATAGCAACTACAAATATACAATGTTCAATGGTAACCAGCCATAACAAGGAGGATCAGCCAATGGTATCCTAAATAATAAATAACCAATACATAGAGCAGCAGGATAGACCAAGAACTTTCCAAAAATTAAATTTTGTAAAACTAATTATGCACCAATTCGGCGAATATGCGACGTATGTATGTCGCAATTTTACGTCGACACAACTACTTTACATTGACTGAAATAGTTTACAAGTAACCTTACATCGGCATAAACGAATTACTAGATAGAGGCAGCTACCACAGCGAGTTGAAACAGCAGCTTGAAGGATCAGAAGGAATTGGATGCGTGTGCCGAAGGTTTCGAAATCGGGAGGCTAGGTATGATGGGATCGGTCCATCAAGTTAGCTTCCAAACAAAACCATCACTTGTTTGAGTTTCAATCTCTATTTTTACATCTGTTTACGATGGAATGTATACAGAGGTTGAGGGAAATGGAGGATGGATTTATCACTTTCGATCAACATAAGTCTACGTACTAATATTTCATAAAGAGATTGAATGGTCAATCACGTTTGTCTTTCAAGGCGTGATCCCTTTCGCCGTCGTAGGCGCCTCAATCTAGTATACCCAGGAAGACCAAGCAATTCGCCGGAGATTCCACGCCTTCCCAAACACATGGTCGCTTCCAAATTGTTCAGCCTACAATTTTGCATAGCTCCATGGGAAGTGACTATGTGCCTGGGCAAACGTGGGATCTCCAGGGCGAGTGCATGGACTTCCTGGGGATACTAGATTGGGGAGCCTACGACAGTGAAAGAGATCAAGCCCTCAAAGACAACAGGAGGATCAGGACCATTCTCTCAATTCTTCAACCTTTGATTTTCCTCAATCTGCCGTACAACAGTCTCTTGAGAATTCTGTTGTACGGCTGGTTGAGGAAAACTGAGAGTTGAGGTATTCTTGAGAAAATGGTCCTGATCCTAATTCAATTGTCTCATCTCAGCTACCTTTATAGAAGACTCAATAAGATATCTATCCTCCTAGATACGCGTGCCATTATTAATGCGCCGAAGACTGAGGGGACGTTTCGGAGCGACTCTTCAAATTTGCAGAACAGCGAACAAAATGCGATGAATCGCACTTCATTCGCATAACGTAATGACAATAAATGATTTTGCATGTCTGGTTAAAGAAGAGATACTCGAGAAGATATTATCCTCATTGATACGCGTGCCGTTATTAATTTTCTGAAGACTGGGAGGACGTTTCGGAGAAAAGGCGACTCTTCAAATTCGCAGAATTGCGAACACAATGCGATGAATCGCACTTCATTCGCATAACGTAATGACAATAAATGATTTCGCATATCTGATTAAAAAAGAGATACTCAAGAAGATATTATCCTCCTTGATACGCGCGTCGTTATTAATTTGCCGAAGACTGGGGATGTTTCGGTGCGACTCTTCAAATTCGCAGAACTGTGAACAAAATGCAATGAATCACTTTTCATTCGCATAACGTAATGACAATAAATGATTTCGCATATCTGGTTAAAGAAGATACTCAAGAAGATATCTATCCTCCTTAATACGCGCACCGTTATTATGCGCCCAAGACTGAGGGGACGTTTCGTAGAAGCGGCGACTCTTCAAAGTCGCAGCACTGCGAACAAAATGCGATGAATCGCACTTCATTCGCATAACGTAATGACAATAAATTGCATTCTATTTCGCATATCTGGTTAAAAAAATATACGTAAAATATAAATAATTGTTTTTAATGCCCCGAACCTTTCAGTAAAATAGCTATCATTTAAATTGAGAGTCGAAAAGACGCAACCTTTAATCGCAGAACGGCGAACAATGTGCGATAAATCGCATAGCATTCGCATACCTGAAATTATGGAGGAAAAAAATCCCGACCACTGAATTAAACATTTTAGAACAGTGCCACAAGGTCGAAGAAGAATGAAATTAAGTTGCAATTGAAGGATAAACAATAATGAAATGAAAGTGATAATAGAAGAAGGCCACTTATTAAAAATATAACAATGTTCAAGCTCAATCTTAGATAAAATGTTGATTAGTAGTTAAGGTATATAGATAGATAGATATTGTTTAATGTGATTATGTTTGAAAGTGATAATAGAAGAAAGTAACTTTTAAAAAATATAACAATGTTCAAGCTCAATCTTAGATAAAATGTTGATTGGGAGTTAAGGTATATAGATAGATAGATAGATATTGTTTAATGTGATTATGTTTAAAAGTGATAATAGAAGAAAGACACTTATTAAAAAAATATAACAATGTTCAAGCTCAATCTTAGATAAAATGTTGATTGGGAGTTAAGGTATATAGATAGATAGATAGATATTGTTTAATGTGATTATGTTTAAAAGTGATAATAGAAGAAAGCCACTTATTAAAAAAATATAACAATGTTCAAGCTCAATCTTAGATAAAATATTGATTAGGAGTTTAGGTATATAAATAGATAGATAGATATTGTTTAATGTGATTATGTTTGAAAGTGACAATAAAAGAAAGCCATTTATTAAAAAATATAACAATGTTCAAGCTCAATGTTAGATAAAATATTGATTAGTAGTTAAGGTATATAGATAGATAGATAGATATTGTTTAATGTGATTATGTTTGAAAGTGATAATAGAAGAAAGTCACTTATTAAAAAATATAACAATGTCCAATCTCAATCTAAGATAAAATGTTGATTAGTAGTTAAGGTAAATAGATATATAGATAGATAGATATTGTTTAATGTGATTATGTTTGGAAGTGATAATAGAAGAAAGTCACTTATTAAAAAATATAACAATGTTCAAGCGCAATCTTAGATAAAATGTTGATTAGGAGTTAAGGTATGTAGATAGATAGATAGATATTGTTTAATGTGATTATGTTTAAAAGTGATAATAAAAGAAAGCCACTTATTAAAAAATATAACAATGTTCAAGCTCAATGGTATATAGATAGATAGATAGATATTGTTTAATATGATTATGTTTGAAAGTGATAATAGAAGAAAGCCACTTATTAAAAAATATAACAATGTTCAAGCTCAATCTTAGATAAAATGTTGATTAGTAATTAAGGTATATAGATATATAGATAGATAGATATTGTTTAATGTGATTATGTTTAAAAGTGATAATAGAAGAAAACCACTTATTTAAAAATATAACAATGTTCAAGCTCAATCTTAGATAAAATGTTGATTAGGAGTTAAGGTATATACATAGATAGATAGATAGATATTGTTTAATGTGATTATGTTTGAAAGTGATAATAGAAGAAAGTCACTTATTAAAAAATATAACAATGTTCAAGCTCAATCTTAGATAAAATGTTGATTAGGAGTTAAGATATATAGATAGATAGATAGATATTGTTTAATGTGATTATGTTTGAAAGTAATAATAGAAGAAAGCCACTTATTAAAAAATATAACAATGTTCAAACTCAATCTTAGATAAAATGTTGTTTAGGAGTTAAGGTATATAGATAGATAGACATATATTGTTTAATGTGATTATGGTTATGTTTGAAAATGATAATAGAAGAAAGCCACTTACTAAAAAAAATGGCCATTTTATACATTATGAACAGTAATTTAAAGAATAGACTATTATATCATAAGAAATAAAATCAAGTATTGGTTTAGGGTTTAGGGTTTAGAGACTTTTTAGGGGTATGCGAAGGGGGTATGCGTTTTCGCATACCCTCATCGTACTTCTACTCGAAAGTTTATTTTTTATTTCTTTCATCTTTCAGTTATGTGAATTGCCGCATATTGCTCGCATACCCCCTTCGCACTTCTACTCGAAAGTTTATTTTTTATTTCTTTCATCTTTCAGTTATGTGAATTGCCGCATATTGCTCGCATACCCCCATCGCACTTCTACTCGAATTTTTTTTGAAATTATCTATTCTGCGACATACAAACGTCGCATATTATTCGTCGAGTTGGTGCTAATAAATTTTTTGAAATTTTGAAACCGCTGACAGTTGGAACGTTACGGCCAATTTCGAGGCGTCTTTTCAGCTTTTCGAATCGTCGTTTCCTCCGTCAACATAAAGCGTGTAATTCTCGATCCTTATCACGGCCCTTCTCTTTCTTCCCATCCGGCCGCCAGAACTCTTTGGTAATGGCCCTTCGTTTTTTCCTTCTCTTGTATATGAGAAGCATTTTGCCGGAGATAAACCAGAATTATAAAAATTCTTTCTTTCGACCCGTGAAGCAATTCTTTAAGATTACTGTGTCCGAATTTAGAACTCCTAACCTATCGAATTCGTCGGAGGAAAAAATTCAACGAGCGGAAATTCCGCTATCCAACTTTATTAACGTGGCCCCTGAAGGAAACATATATGCCGAGACAGCGACGATGAAGATCAAACCTCTGGGCCCGGGTATTGCTGGATCAACTGTGGGAAGGTTGAAGGTCGGGACAGTGTGCGTCGGCGACCGGGGCGTAACAGCCGGCCCTCTGTCAGAGGCAATGCTGGCCTCAATCCTCTCGAGGTTGTAGTCGGCCAGGTCTTCATAATAGAAGAAGGTGGTTGGTCGGCGGGGATCTCTTCCCGGAACCCGTCTGAGCCTATCGGTTGAGAGCGGGTCGTCCTACTCGTGGTGGTCGGGGACGATCTCATGCTGGAGTTCTACCTGAAACTCCACAAATAAGCTCGGCCTACGGCTCCTCTTTCTGGAGTTTGGCTTCGGTGGTAGCTCGTCGGCTCCCTCGTCCTAGCTTTTGTTAGGATCGTCCTTCGATATTTTTTTTTCACCTTTGTAATCGGCTGGGGTTGAAGCGACTGCAAAAGCAGTAGTGTAGTGATTTATGTTCGATCTTTTATTCTGCGAAATACAAACGTCGTATATTATTCGCCTAGTTGGTGCATAATATCTTTTGTAGAATTTAATTTTTGGAAAATTCTAAACAGTTTAGGCTAATGAACCTGCGACAATTAGTCAAAACAATTTCGCATGCCAACATATCGAAGAAGTTTTTAAATAAAAATTATTTTTGAAAATTTTCTATTCTGTGACACACATAATTGCGACAAACAAACGTCGCATATTATTCGCCGAGTTGATGCATAATAAATTTTTTTGTAGAATTTAATTTTTTGAAAATTCTAAACAGTTTAGGCTAATGAACCTGCGACAACTAGACGAAAAAATTTCACATACCAACCGCACAACATTCGTAGCTTAATCGAATAATTTTTTTAAAAAATAAAAAATGTTTTTGGAAATTTTCTATTCTGCGGCACACAAAATTGCGACATACAAACGTCGCATATTATTCGCCGATTTGGTGCATAATAAGTTTTCATTGTAGAATTTAATTTTTTAAAAATTCTTGTTTAGGCGAATGAACCTGAGACTATTGGTCGAAAATATTCCGCACAACAAACGCATAACACTCGTAGTATAATCGAAGAATTATTTTTTAAAAAAAAAAATTTTTTGGAAATTTTCTATTCTGCGACATACAAACGTCGCATATTATTCGCCTAGTTGGTGCATAATAAGTTTTTTTTGTAGAATTTAATTTTCTGGAAAATTCTAAACAGTTTAGGCTAACCTATCGTTCCAAAAAAAAAATAAATAGTTTAGGCGATTGAACCTGAGACAATTAGTCGAAACAATTTCTCATACAAACCGCACAACATTCGTAGTATAATCGAATAATTTATTTAAACAAAAATTGTTTTTGAAAATTTTCTATTTTGCGACACACATAATTGCGACAAACAAACGTCGCATAATTAATTCGCAGGTCAACCGCAGGATCTTTGCAGACCCCTTTTTGTGTAAAACAATTATTATTAAACATAAACAATTATTAAAATATTTTGTGTTCGAAATGGTCTAATAAATGCGATTCTTTACGCGGCCGTCTCACGATGGATAAGCGTTTATTCGCAGGTCTACCACATGGTATTAAACTGTGAAAGAGATGCGGAAACTAATATTTATTTGTTTATTAAAAATGCATCGGAATTGCGAAAGTATGGCGCTTGTTACGCGAATATTACTCGACAACTGTTTTTTCGCATATTTTGTCGTATAGATTATTATTTAAAACAAAAACAAAAAAAAAAAGAAAAAAAAAAGAAAGCGAAACGTCTCATATATATATGCTACTTTCACAGTTGCACCTCTCCAAAGAAGAAATCAAAAAAGAAAGAGGGGCAAAAAATTGGGATTCCATCTTGCGACATTAATTCGCATATTTAGAAGCAAAAGAACTGTTAGAAATTTAAAAATAAAAAAAGAACCAAAAATGATGAACGACATCGACGTCATGGAATTCTTAGGAAATTGTGGATTCACGTCTTAAGCTTTTCAAATGGCGGCCGACCAAGCGGGTGCCCTAATGGATATTGCGGCGGGCGACTCAACGGCTCAAGGCACGGGTCCGATGGTGGGCGGAGACTCATCGGTTCAAGGCACGGGTCCGGTGGCGGGCGGCGACTCAGAGATTCAAGTCACGTGTCCGGTGGCCATCTCTTCTGGAGAGGTAACTTCCATTTGTTGCAGTTATTTAATTTCATCTGCTTTAATAGTTAAGAAATAGTTGTTTTTATTTGATAATGTATAAGTAATTTGATTTGAATAATTAACAACAACAACAACAACAACAATGCGATTGTTTAGGAATCTTGGAGGTACAAGAGACCGGACCTGATCGGTAATTATAAAAGGCTGAAGATCAACGTTTACAGCCGGCAGTATATATGTTCTGATATCAAGAATGAGTTGGCCAAAGTTGAAGGGGCCTTGTCTGATTTCGAGGGCTCAATCTTTGGTACGTTCCTCAAGTTTCATGAGAATGCTAATGTCTCTGCAAAGGCAATACATGGGGTTCTTTCGCACGAGGTGACCGTGTCGGTCAGAACCCGAACGAGATGTGGTTCCATATTGTGACCATTTTACACGATTCTCCGCCCATGAGTATGCTGTGGTGACTAGGCTTGCTTTTGAATCGTCTGCGTTTGACCCGAACTCAGCGTCTCCTCCTCCTCTATCATCGATTTTCAATCAGAAATATAATGGCAAGCGGATCACTATGCAGAAGTTGCGTGAAGACTTCGTGGTGGGGAAGTTCAATGATGACAAGAAGGTGATAGTGAGAGTGGAAAAGATGCTAATGCTGATGTACTTTATCATTCCTCATGACGACAGCAAGCCTCAGTATATTGATAGCTGCTGGTGAGCTTTGCTTGAGGAAGGCCAGATGTGGGAGAAATTCCCATGGGGGAGTTACTCGTTTCAGTACCTGTTCAACTACTTGCAGTCGGCCCAGTACAGTAAAATGAAATATCATATCTACAGATTTCACTGGGCGTTTCTAGTATGGCGCTACGAGGCAATCCCTGAATTAGGCCGTACATGTGGAACATGTACCTCGGAGAGACGTCCACCGCGACTGGTCCACTGGGAACTGAGGAGGTCACCCTTCTTGATACATTTTTTGACAAACATGCATTATTTGATCCTAAAAATTTTTTATTGGAATCGTTAGGAAGTGATATCCGAAATTCTTTTTTAAGTCTTAACGATTTATGATTATTTCTATATATTTATTTTTATGTTCTATTTTTTAAAATTTAGTTGGAGGTGCATGAGATGCTGGAGCAGTATGAGGAGGAGAATGGCGTGTTGGACCTCTCGACTTTGAATGTTGAGGGGCCTCGATTTTTGCGACGGACTAACCCAGCTTGTCGCCGTACGCAAAGTCTCGGCACTGCCGTCCATGATGGATCTGCAATCTCAAATTGCGGCCGACGCTGTGCACCCGAGGAAGCGGGCCCGGACTGAGGGTGAAGATAGTCCGATGCATCGGGAGGAGGTGAGGCCAACAGATGGGTCGGCCTTTATCGAGGATATTCGCGCGTGTGTACGGGCTGAAATGGCTAATGTTATAGCCAGAATATCCTCTGAGGTGTCGGCAATCATTCTATGGGAGGTGCCGACTATTATTCGACAGGAGTTGGACAATCTGTCGCACCCCCATCTGAGAAAACCTTCCACACCCTCTTCCCATGAGAGACAGCCTTCCCCACCCCCC
>BKCP01012736.1:2884641-2896435 GCA_008636005.1 Striga asiatica
TAAAAAAAAAAAAAAAAAAAAAAAAAAAAAAAAAAACCGGCCGGCCGGCCGAACCGGACGGACCGGTTCCGACCGGCCGTCGTTTCCGGACGGCTTTCTTGCCGTCCGGCCGGCCGGTCCGGACAGCAACGGTCCGTCCGGCCGTGCTTTCCGGCCGGTATCCCTCGTCGTCCGGCCGGCCGGTCCGGACGGCTTTTAGTCCGTCCGGTTCCAGCGTCCGGACGGCTTTTAGCCCGTCCGGAACCGGCGACCGTACACGTATTTTTTCGTACCTCCAAATTTGACGACATTTCACCGTACACTTTCCTCTGAGATGTTTAGAAAAAATGAGAAGGGCAAAATTGTCCAAGGGGGGCGGTGACTAGTAAAATGGGGGGCGGTGAATAACAACACCCCAACCAAATCTCGATCACATTTGATGCAGCTCCAGATTATTAAAACTGTTGCTCTTAGACATGCACCATTAGCTTGACGATCAAAGTATGCACAAAAAATTATGAACCACAAGAATTACAAAAATTACACACACAAAAAATAAAATAAAATAAAATAAAAAAAAACAATAATAATACACCCCCTTCCACTTTTCTCTCTACTTCCACTTCACCTCATACTTATATACAACAATGCTTTAGTCAAAATACAAAACCTGTTGCAACATTTTCATTCACTAAGAGCTAGCGCAAAATTTTGTTTTACCGGCATCAATTTCCCAACTTGAAGTATATTACTCCACAGAATTTGCAAACTCAGCTGCTTGTCTATGTTTAATCTGCCAAGTATCGTGCCTTTGGAAATAGGAATTGGATCACGAAATTCCTTTTTACCGAAATTAAGCCATCTCTAGAAGCTTAACATTTCCCATGGAATTTGCAGCCACTAAGGTGGTTGATTGACCACGCCAACAAACAGACGAGATGAACTGTGAGGTGTCGTCCACTTCATCACCAGAAAATGGATCGGTGCTATTGAATTTAAAAGACACTGCCGGCATTGGGAGAGCTTTGTGATAGACAAAAACCTGTATGTATATACAACTATGTCAACTTGAATCGGGAGGAAAAAAGCGGAAGAACAGGTAAAAAGGAAAAGAAAAAGAGATTGAACAAAATGCTTAAAATATAGAATTAGCAACACAAGGAAAAAAAATGGGTAGAAAAAATCGCTTCGTTCTTGTTCTTCACTTTTTTCTTTCCTGATATTTCCACATTGTTGCCAAAGAAACAATGTTGAGTAGAAAATAGCAGTATTTTCACAGAGAAATTGACTTGTCTAAACCCCCTCGTTTACTTCATCTCACTACTTCAAGTTGAGGTTAACAACTTGGATGTGAAGATCTTATCTACACGTGGCAAAATGACCAACTCAACTTAACAAGGAGAAAAAAGTTTTGTGTTTCAACAGGGTTGGGATTTCCACCTTCCCTTTAATATGGAAAGGGAATGAAACTCTCGAGAATCATGCCACGACATCTATAAGATCAAAAGCCTTCAGGTAACGACAAAGTACAAAGTACAAATTACAATAATAATATTTCATACATAAAAACACAAACACATACACACTATATATATACATTAAAAGCAACATCACCGGACATCAGTTGATACCAAATTTAAATCACAACATTTTCTGGTATTGCACAGAGTAACGATGTGAAGTGAAACGTGGTGTACCTCATTTGTCTCCGAGCCAGTTGCAATATAGCCTTCAGATACAGACAGGCCAACAAAATTCTGAAACAAAGAGTAAACATATCATCAGGACTCAACCATGATAATGTTTTCATTACACAAATAAGGCTCAACAAGGTAATTTCATTCAACAAAGAAGAGGAGGATGCACACACCAAACAAAATCTACCAAAAAAGCGAACCCACAACTTGACCTGAGCAACATAAATAAAACTCGTATCACAACAAACAAAACTACTCTAAAATGCCATTGGACACATAAGCTTTCCTTTCCTTAAATGAAGGTAACAAGATTACCTTCAAATTGAGATGGCCCGTGTACGTCTGAACAGGACAATCAAGAACTCTTGATGTACATATAGACAGATCCCATAGCTTTATCGTGTTATCAGTCGAAGCAGACACAAGAGTTGTCGAGTCAATAAACTTCACATAGCTCACAGTCTTATTATGCCCCACAAGAGTACACAGGGGAACTTTTGAGTTGCGAAGATCGTAGTAATATATCCTATGATCAGCCGAACCAAAGGCTAAGGTTCGACCCGAATCAGTGGGGAACTGAACACAGCACACATTGGCCTTTGTCCTAATTGTGCCCACACTCACTCCCTGGATTTACCGTCCCATGCAAGAAAAAACGAAGAAAAAAATATTATGTACTCACAATTTCATTACACCATGCACCGTTTAACATTGCTTTTTTATTAGTACGTTTAGTGTTTCAAAGTTTGACATTCACCAAGTGCAAAAAATAGAATTGCCTGATTGATATTCCATAGCTTGACGGAACCATCATCGCTGCCGCTGGCCAGCAGAGTGGGGTCCGCCACCGAAAAGTCAACAGACCACACCCGACGTTCATGTTCTCTCATCTCCATGAAAGCTTGACTTCTTGTAACGTCCCATACCTGGAAAGAATATATCGAGTGAAGTAATTAGTGATCTGTGATTAGAGCAAGGATATAGAATATAGGCATAACTGCACGAACTACCCCTGTTTGTTTAGCGTTATTACAGAACACTGCAATTGTATAATCAATTACAAATACCGCCTTAAATCGCGGCTGTCTAATATTTCCATTCGGATTTTAGTTATTTCTTTTTCACTTCCAGTTATTAAGAGAAAAAAAGTAAGAATTTGATTGTGTTAACGGACATGAGCTTGAAATGACATTATAGAAGTTGAACGATATAGAAAATCGTATAAAATGACTCAGAATAATTCGAAATGTTAAAAATATGAGCTAGGTAATAACGGAATTTGTGAAAATATAATAACTAGCAGTGACTTCGTGATTACTTAAAAGTAAAAAAATTGAGCAGAAACTGATTGATGGGAGAAAATAAGTAGAGTGAATGGTATATTCCTTGGCCAATTTCTTAGTAGAATAAACTATTTTCTTCTGTATCCAACAGAGCTAGAGCTAGAATGTGCAGTATATTTTTATTTACCGGTACTCCTATTAACAAGTCATAAATAAAAAACCCAGCATCAACAGAGGTATTTATGATCTTGGAAAATAACTGAATCCTTACTTAACAAGTATGCAATCCACAAGGGAAACAAAAATAATAGAAATAGTAACACGGGTTTCTTCACCCATCTTTACCTGCACCACGCCTTCAAAATTACTTGATGCAATCTGGCTTTTAATGTATCCATTCCAGCATATGCTGCTAAGCTTCGACCTACCAGCCATCTCAACAACAGGATAATGGATGTCCCGGTGCTCATTCACTATAGAACTATACTCAAACACCTTGATTTTCTTGTTCACACCTGCAGTCGCGAAAAACTCCCCATCACGGTCGAAACTAAGGGAGCAAACCAGGTTTGAAGAGTTCAGCAGATCCCCTTGCTTCAAATCCGCCTTCACTTTTAGCTTACTGAAAGCCAGATACTTGCAAAGTCCCTCAAGAAACGAGTTGATCCACCCACCTGGCTTGTCCTCATTAGTCAACTCTTTCGAGAATAAATTGCTGGTTGAGCTTCTTTCTGTCATAAACCCTTTTCCATCACTACAGACTCTTCCTATGGGCCAGCCCGCGGGCTTTACGGCCCGACGTCTCATCAAAAAATAAGCTGATTCTACTTTCCGGAAATTTTTCATCAGACGGGAATCCTGGGAGAGATTGCTTTCTGGGTAATGTCCATCTTCAGGTTCGTCCGGGAACTCATCTGGGCCATTGAAAACATCATGATCTGGCCTGGTTCGCTTTCTCGAGACCGAGAAGACAGGGTTACTTTTGTCAGTGATGCTCGTCAAATGGGGATTTTGAGATGAGTTATTGGCCAAGTCCAATTGCGAAATGCCTTTGCCCCTGAGGGCTGTCTGGAGCTTTGTTGCTTCTTCTATATCGGAGGATATACACGATATGGTCTCATGCAAGCTGTCAACTGCATCCTGTTTTTTCTGCTGAAGTGTGAGGAGGAATTCGAGTAGTAAATCCAGCTCCTCTACCTTTTCACCAAGCTCAATGGCGGCTTCCCTTTCCTCAAGATCATTCCTTGGCTCGTTCAAGAACTCACTCTGCAGCAGCTCACTGTTTAAAGATGTGCATNAAACAAATTGGAAGGATTAACGCATATTATCATAAAAAAAATCAATATGGATAATTGCAGACTGAAACGCACATGAAGAGACCTGGAAAATAGTTCAGGTCATTAGCAAGCGAGATGGACAGATATATCACGTTATGTTCACTTGATAAAATGATAACCATTCATGAAGAAATAAAAATATCATGGGGCATGTATCACAACAATCTCAATCCATTAATCAGTTTGATGTCAGTAAATTCATCCCAGAATAATTGACTTCACTGAACATATAACCACCCAATCAGCAGGTAATAAAACTACGCTGAGGAAGACTAATTCAGAATATGGGGAATGATTAATGAATATTGAACTGAGGGACATGGTTTCGATGTCTTTACGCAAGAAATCTTGCACATTTCAGCCATTGGCATTTAATGGTTTAACATATAGTTATATATGAGGGAAAATTCTCAATTTAATTGTAAACACAATTACATGACATGATTCCTGCACTAGACAATTGGTCTAAGGACCTGGTGTAGTCTACAGTACATCAACAAGAGGACTCTAGTGCAATAAGCTATTATTTCATTACGTGCTTCCAATCAAAGTGCATGAAACAAACAAAAAACTCACCCCACTTTGGGCCGACTACTTGGGTCAGGATGCAGCAACCACAAGCAAAAAGAAGCTTCTTTAGGCCACTTGAGAAGCAAATGCGGGGGGAGAACACGATGTTTCAGGTTTGCCATAGTTGAGCTTTTCTCCTCCAGGGAGCTAAAAGTGCAAAACAACTGCTCATACATGGAAATATTAACTAGTAAGATGCTTGAAAATTTAATTAGGGAGTGCTATCACAAACTTCTCGCATTAAAAGTAGTAAAGTACTGTAGGACCTAAAACTAGTCTAGATTTAGAATGACCAGCATCTATGTAAAGAAGCTAGAAATCGAATTAGCTAAAAGCATAATATCTCATGTATAAGCTAAAACTTTGATCACTTAAGAGATATTATCAAGTAAATATGCTGAAGATAAATCCCAAAATTAGACCCACCATCAGAGTCCAAAGCACCCTTCTCTGCCCTTTTATATTCTGATCAATTTAACGCATAACTAAGAGCTGAAAATTTGCAAACTTCAATAACTTTTTCCAAATTAATTCCAAAACATCCTCAAATCAACCATGTAAAATAAATTTTGATGCAGCACATATCTTAACCAAAAGTTCACTTTCATTCCAACAATCCACTATTCACTAACCTCAAAGAGTAAAACACCAAGTTGATAAACATCAGAAGCACAAGTAGCAACACCACCAGATAACTCTTCAGGTGTAGTGTACCAATTGGACTCCATAACCAAAATTTGTTTCATTGGGAAAGAGTGCTTCATATTATTATTTCCTATCCGTTCACTCCCACTTGCTTCCAAAGCATGCGCGGGCCGGCCCGAACAAGATTGCAAGCAACTGTTATCAGAATTAAAGCCCGCCAGCTGAGAATCTTCTAACGCCCCCAACTGAGTTACAGAGTCATGCTCGTGTTCTTGAGAATCTGAACCAGTATCCGAACAAGAAGCTGACTCAATAAAAGAAACCCGGTTAAGCGAGGACATGACAAAACAGGAAGGCCTAACATTGTGAACCACAATAGTCTCAGAATGAGCAAGTTTCACAATATCAACAATTTGCGTAAAGATATGAATGCACTCGAGGGAGTCGACTGCCCTTTTGGGATTATCTAACCACTGCCTCAAACTCACATCATTGCACTCAACAGGCCGGGCCATGGGCGGGCCACCAGAGGCGGGCCCATCCTCAGGGCTTGTGGCCTGAGCTTTAAAATTATGGGGCCAAGGATTCTCTGTACCTTTCCTCACAGACAAGTAGCCAGAATCGTGAGATGCGCTGTCACCTGAAAACCTGACGGTGTTGTTTGCTCGTGGAATTCGGCGATTTCTGTCCAATATAGACGAACTTAACCCTCTCCAACTTTCAGACCTCCGCCAATCAGACTCAGATGAGCCCTCCATACAAGCGGTATATATATGTATATATATATATGAAACTATCCGCCAATTAGTATACTCACGTTAATGCTAGGGTATACACGTAATCTTAAGAAATTGGTAAACGGTGCTTTGAAAATCTTCTCATCCATTCTGAAATCAGGACAGCGTTCGTGGTTTCAGAAATAAAAAACCCATTTTTTTTTTTTAAACAACTGCTTCTTCAGACTGTGACTACTGTATGTGGAGTTGCTCCCTCCTCTTGATCATAGATTCATATGCAGTTACACTGCAAAAAACCAACTCATGAAGCCAATTCACTAGAAACACAAGAAGAAGAAAAGGATGATATTATTGGGAGAACATCTGTTTCACACAATTTAGAGACACCGCTTTGTAAATAAAATAAAGCTGTGTGTGAGAGAGAAACGGCAACAGGAAGCAGAAGCAGAAGCAGAAGCAGAAGCAGAGTTAGAGAGAGAGAGAGAGTTTAGAGTTTAGCCGGAGCAAACGAAGAATAAGAACCACACAAACTGATGCTATTAACTTTGTCCTCACATCCCAACATTTTTTTTTTTTTCTTTTTCTCACGTCCCAACTTCAACAAATACATCAACAATAAAGAAACTTTCTTTTTTATTATATTATATTTTTTTTGTTTTTGGTATGAAAACACCACCGCCTCACAAAACTTTGCAACCACCGATTACAACGGAAAAAAGCAAGTTCGAAAATGAAAAAAACCACACACAAAACCCTGGTTTCACTGCTCTTATTTACAGCGTATTTTTAGAGAATCAATTAATTAATAATTATTTTAAATATTTGAGTTTCCACCGATTTGCAGCAGCCAACAGTAATATAGTAATGTTTTATCTACAGCCACAATTACTCCAGCTCCTTTTACAATTACGTGGCCCATACTCCACCTCAATCTCAAAGATTTGTTTTTTCCTAAACAAAAAACCGGCTAAAGAAGAAACATGAGGTTTATTTTATTCATTAATTTTTTAATAAAAATAATAAACCGTTCAGGACTTGTCTTCAACGAGTGGGCCCACGAGTATCTCAATTTCCGATGGCTCTATCATTGAACCAACAACAGTTCAAATATAAATTGCAGAACAATCGGCTTTACAACTTTAATAAGCGACGGACTAATTTAATATTGCTAATTGATGACTCAAAGCTAAGCTTTACTGATTGTTTAACCTTCAAACCATTTCTCTTTTTGTTGACAAACAGTTAGATTAATCGGTGGGAAGTTAAGTGCATTATAGTTTAATAATGTGAATTGGTAAACACCTCCCCTTTTTACTACTCATCGTCTTTTCTTTTAGAACGTTTTACCGATTAACAATATATTAAAAGAGTGATTAACATGCTTTGTTATATAGATACGTGTTCACTTAAAATTGAAATGGTAACAGACTTTGTTCATGAAAAATTGACAACATGTTAAAAGATTTTTCAATTTACAAGGCTTTGTTCATAAATTTTTCAACATGTAACATCATGTTAACCATTTTTCAAAGCCTGTTAAATCATTTCAAGTTTTAATAAGAATTACCATGTGAATATGACAACAATATTTATTTTATTAATTCATTTCAATTTTTAATATTCCCCAAACTTCAAATAATCATATTAACAATACGTTTATATGACAACATGTTTAAAGATAATTAATTATAATTTATAACATAATAATTTCTAAATTTTTACATAATAATAATAACTTTTAATTTATAACATAATAATTTCTAAATTCTAAGATAATTTCAATAATAAATAAAAATTTTATAAGTAATAAAAAAACTGTTGGCTGTTGCGGCCGTTCGCGGTGCGACCGGCCCGCAATTGCGTCCGTCCACGGTGCGGCCGGCCGGCAATTGCGGCCGAGCACGGTTGCAGTCGGCCGGTATTTGCGACCGTGCACGGTGGCAGCCGGTTTCGCCGTCCGGCAGCGCCAAGGTTTTTCTTTTTTTTTATACTTTTTGGAAAAAATGACAGGGGTAAAATTGTCTAAAGAGGGACGGTGCGTAGTAATAAGGGGGTGAATGGTGACACCCTTTAATAATACATCAAAAGAGAAAAGAAAATATGAATCCATGATTTGACTAAAATCGGATAATTTTTTATTTCTTATATCATATATTTTGGTCTTTTTTAAACATATTTAAATTTTTTAAGGTCTTGTACATGTGTTTACTGTTTCATTTTTCATATGAAATGATTAGAAAACTTTTCATATGTGGATAAGAAAAGTTAAAAAAAAATAAAAATAAACATAAAAAGAATAAGAAAAACTAAAATTTTGAACCCGCTATACATTGAAAATTAAAATAATAATGATATTAATATTTTTCATATTATGTGATTGGTCCGGTTATTTTAAAAAATAAAACCGCCATTGAGCTTAATTATCCGTGATATAAAAGTAAAAACAAATAATTAAATCAATATATAAAATTTTGAAATAAAAATTTGAGATCATACGGTTTCGGTCTTTATTGTGCAATTTAATAGTCAATAATGTGCAACTCGTCTAACACTATTGTGCAATTGCAGCGCACACATTTTTAATAATTTGATCCACACCAAACTTAAATCATTCTTTAATATTTATTTTATTCATTCGATTACCCGAATTAATTTAAGTAATATAGATGATTTATTACTTATATTATAAAAATATATTCTATGTTTTTAATATATCTGAAAATGCATTGTTAGGTTAATGTGCGTTCTCTAATGCATTAATGTGCATTCGGACTAACACTATGGTGCAGTCTAATAATCACTAATGTGCTTCTTGTGCATTACACACCTCATGTGGATCTAGCTTTCAACAACGTAGAACACATTGTGCTTCTTGTGCATTACACACCTCATGAGTCATGTGGATCTAGCTTTCAATAGCGTAGAACACATCAACCCATTATAAGAGATGTCGAAGGATCTGCATTGTGGATATTTTTATGTACAAATTCAAACTAACACCGAATCACAACAATTATTTTTATTCAATTGATTAACCGAACTAACTTAAACAATTGAAATAAATTATTATTTATATTATCAAAATGTATTTATTAATTCAATATTTTAATTGTTATTTTATATTATTTTTTATAATATTTTAATATTTTATATTATTTTATTTAATATATTTTATTACTTATTATTTTAATATATATGTATAAAAAATATATAAAAAATAATTTTTTCCTAAAGTTTCTATAAATTGCAGATTTCGCCCATGTACTAAATTAAAATATAAACAAAAGGTTTAAAATTTCAAATAGGCCCTTGCAAATTATCAAATTTTTAAAAATATCCTACAACCCCTTTTCGGCAAGTCGAGATGTCCGGCCGTTCTCGGCCCTACGACGACATCACGCAAATTGTCGGTCGTTCGTCGCGAGCTTCCAGGCCGTTACAGATGAAAGTTGCAAGAATTTGGTGCTGCCGCGAGTGAGGATAACGGATCTTGGTGGAGGTCCCTAGTGGTCTCCGATGACTGTTGTTGTGCGAGAGAGCAGGGACGTCGTTGTCGGTGGGGCTCGACAAGTAACTGCGGCGGCGGAGGCCGGTCGAATGTACGTGTATTAATGTATGTACACGTGTGTGTGTGTGTGTGTGTGTATGTTTATGTGTGTAATAGTGTGTGTGTGTATTGAAGTGTGTGTGCGTGTATTTTTTTTGTGTGTTGTGTACTACTGATGTGTGTCTGCGTGTGTATTTGATGTTGGTTGGTTATGTGGTGTGTTATGGTGTGGGTCCCACTGATAAAAAGAGTTACCACATTACCTTTAATGAATGTATAATTTTTATGTTGTTTAGCCATTAGATCAGAATAACTATTTACTAGAAATAGTAAGCAAAAAATTCGCCAAAATTAATTGCATATCACTTTGGAAATTTTTATTTTTATTTTTAAATTTTTACAATAAAACTGGTACGTAGCCCGTGCAATGCACGGGACATAAATATTAAATGAGTCATTTCCACAGAGCTTGTCTGTTAAGTAGCTCGTGTGATTACTTGTAGCTTTGTGACTTTTTGGCCCATTTAGGGTATTTTATATACAGGTTGGGGGTCGGCCTTAACCCCCCACCCTACTGGGGTGTTGGTTTAAAAAAAAAAGTAGCTTGTGTGATTCACGGGAGATATTAAATGAGTGGACAATAGGGTTTGTCAGTTAAGGCCTAAAAAAGTAATGAGTTTGATCATCTATTTTTTTACCTCTTTCATCAACGTCATCTTTTTTGTCGAGACATTAAACCTGAGCCCGGTAGTGGTAGCGCTAGACCGTAAATTAATTAATATATTATCTCGCTTACATGTTTATAATAATATAAATTTGATTTTATTATATATATTTATTCCTTGATATAAGAAGAATAACAATTTTACGTAATCTTGTTCCTCGAATAATACTCATATTATTTTATTATAAAACTTATTGTAATAGCATGCTGACCCGTTTATATTATTATAAACAATATTTTAACATATATATTTATTTTTTAATACAAAATAATAATAATTTTACATATTTTGGTTCATCATAATACTCAATTATTAATCTATCAAAAAACCTATTATCATATAATGTCATTATCATTTATAACACTTGTAAAAGTAATATATTTTTTATATAATGATAAATATGTGATGTATATTAATATTATTTAGTGATGTAATTAATTTAAAAGATATAAGCAAATTTAATGTTTGGTAGGAATGTGATTATATGTAAGTTGAGATAAAATGAAATGTATCAAAAAAATTTGCTTATGATATTTTCCATTAAATGTTTGAATGAATTTGAAATTCAAATTACAAATCAACCTCTAGTTATTCAAATAATTCTAAAAAAGCTACCAATTGTAGTAAAATGTACGTGACAATATATTATAAATATACATGACGTCATTAATGTTATGAATCTTTAAGTTCCTATGTATATATTGTTTAGATATGAAACTAATTAACTTATATGTTAAGATAATATATATAAATATATGTATTACGAAATATACACGTGACAAGTTATTATATTTGTTTATATATTGTTTGTATATTTGCTTGTATTGTTTATTATATTTGTATATAAATTTATTGTTTATATATTTTATCTGTATTGTACGACAAATTATTATATTTGTTTATATATTGTTTAAATATTGTTTAGATATGAAACTAATTAATCTATATGTTAAGATAATATATATATAAATATATGTATTGTATGAAATCTTTAACGTGTTTGTTAAATTTTTCCCCTAAAAAATTCAAAATACATTTAGGCATGTTTTGTTTGAAGTTTGAAATTCAAATATGCATTTGTATAACAAATCCCATGATTTGTGCTTTCCCTATTTTTTTGTTTACTATTTTTAAAAAAATATTAATTCTTATTATATATATATAGATTGGACAACATTTAATGCTTCTTACGGTGAGTTTTATTCCTTTCAAATCTTAAAATTGCGGCTAATGTTGGACATTAAACATACAGGATTCTGTTCAATTTAAAATTA
>BKCP01012736.1:2896446-2924341 GCA_008636005.1 Striga asiatica
CGAAACGATAGATACTAATATCTACTTCAAATGTGATGATTATCTCTACTCCAATTTAACATCCAATTCATGTTCAATTCAAAAATTACAAATCTCTACTTCAAATGTATGATTATCTCTAGTCTAATTTAAAATTCAATTCCTTAAATGCATGTGTTAATTTGCATTTGCTTATAAGTCAACCTACGTTAACATATTTTTAGAAAAGACTAATTCACTAAGGTCTAATTACTATTGTAAATCCCTTATTTACGTAACAACTAATTCACTAATTTATTACTGATATAAATCCCTTATTTACGGTAATAGTTATTTTTATTTATAAAAAAAAATATCTAATTTTCACCTATAATGTCTAATTACTAATTTTTGTAGGTTATAATATTATTAAAAAACACATATAATATTTTAGATACTTTTGAGAACAAATATTTAGCCAATTTGTATGTTAAGGAGCTATACCTATATATTTATGTTAAATTTAAGTATTTTTAGACATATTTTCCTAACAAAATAGTGTATAAAAAATTTAGGTGATCTCATACATTTTTCAAGAATAATATTGAATATTTTAGATACTTTTGAATATATTATACAATATGTTATGTGCTTTTAACATCTATATGTACATATAAAGAGAATAAGATTTGTCGTATTTAGAAAGAATTTTTTGCTAAAAACGCATTAAAAATCTATTACTATATAATATGGAGAAGAAAAACTATTTGAAAAACTTTGAAAAATTATTTCATTTCCCGCTTCTTTAGTCATTCTTTCCCGCTTAAAAACTGTTTTTCCCCCCTAAAGTTTGATTTGATTTTTTTTGCAGGTATTTGAATTGTTTTTATTCCATGCATGCACGTTTTCAGTTTTTTTGGGATTTGGATTTCATTTGTATATATATATATATATATAAAAGATTTTGTTTGACTAAGCTCACCTATCTACAAATCACATTTTCATATGTCTACCGATCTGCTTTTTATTTCCTGTTTTTTTAATAATCAAGCCGAGTTTAAATTATGGTATCATCCATCAAATGAGTAATTGTTTAAGATAATTAGCCGTGAAAAAAGGAAATGGGTTTGTAATTTATTTGGTTAAATTCAGTTTTTGAGTTCATTCTTCTCTTATGAACACGTTTCTGCGGACGGATGTTGCGGTATTGCAGGAGAAGATGATTTAGATATATACAAATCCATTATCATGAAAACCTTCTTTTTTTATTAATCTTTTTACACGTGACAATTATTTTGTTAAACTTTTTACACTAATCATGATAACAATTTTTTAAATGGGAATGCTATAATAAAAAATAAAAATACAAAATTTAATCTTTATTGAAAAATTAATTTATAAGTTTTTATATACATATATATAAATCGCATATTTCAATAGAAAAATATTGTTTTTTTAACATATAGTTATGCAATATATACAACTTAAATAATAATTAAAAAAAACAAATACATTGTAAAGAGTTCATTTCAAAGTTATACAGATAAAGTAATCAAATTGGTCGAGACTAATGATAAAGGTATATATTCCATATTATGTTTTCATCGATTTATTATCTTTAAAAATACAATTATGCTGGATATATTATCCATATAAATATAATAAATCTACCCTAAAAACGATGAAGTCCACTTCGCGATAACTAAACTTAATTATTTGGAATGTACATCTTTTTATATACATATAAATAAAAAGCCAACGGTTCACCATTATACAAATTATATAGAGATCTTTTTACTTATGTTTATTGTTTTTCACTCCACACGTATAAACTTAATTTAATCTAAAACTCTTTTTATTAAAAAGAGGTAAAATAACATTTGGTTTCCCACCTAAACTATTTGAGTAATATTTTTTGTCAAAATTTGAAAAAATCCTGCCTAAATTAATGTACATAATCATTTTGGTTAGATATTGCGGCTATTGCATTTATTAGTTGCATGATTTAAATTTGAAATATAATATATTGACAAAACTTGCAGCTATTACCTTTATTAGTTACATGGTTTAAATTTAGTATATAATATATTACAAAAAAATAAAAAGATTTTTATTTAAATTTAAAAATAAAAAATAATTATTCATAACTTACGGGTCAATATTTACTTGGACGTAAACGAAATAGTCAATTATATAACTTACGGGTCAATATTAACTTGGACGTAAACGAAATAGTCAATTATTTATAATTTAATAAATTACTCAACTACTTAATTTTTTTATTTTAATTGTTTATACAATAATAAATTATTTGAAGTAATGAATAATATAAATTTTATATTTATACTTAATTATTCACATAGACTGTTAAATATATGATAACATTTTACCAAAATAAATATTTTATGGAATCACATATAGTCAAATTGATTTTCTGAATCAAAATTTTGAAATGGTACTTATTTTGAAACGAATATAATGTAATTTATTATCAGTTATGTGCACCACACGGGTTGTATACTAATTTTAAATAGACATTTTTATGTAATTTTGCACAATTTAAACTTTATATAACACTTTCAATAAATTAATATAAGTAAATTGTATTACGTATTGATTCCATATTTTAAATTTATAAATATTATTTAATAAGAATTTTTTTTTTTGGTAAAATTTAATAAGAATTTTTAACTATAAATATTAATAAATATCTCTTACCCGTGCACTGCACGGGACTCATACTAGTATACAGTAAATGTTAATAGAAAAAACGCGACATTAAATATAATCTTGAATTTTTGAAATCATTAATTTTGTCTTTAATCTCATTTAGATATAAAATCCCATTTTATTTGTTACATATTTGTCTTTAATTTCAGTTAGATATAAAATCACATTTTATTTGTTATATATATTTTGTTTGCATTAATATCGATTTGTCCATTTAAATATAAAATCCATTATATTTGTCATATATTTGTCTTTAGTTTCAGTTAGATTTAAAATCACATTTTATTTATTATATATGTTTCGTTTGCATTAATATCGATTTGTATTTTTAAAATTGATAAATCAAGTGCGCAAAGCGTGGAATTGTTAAGCTGTAATTTGTACTCAAATTTTCAGGGACATCATAGTTATCACACATTTAAATATTTATTTTTTGTATACTACATAAATCTTTTTTGAAAACAGTTAGCGTGAATCTATTACTATATAATACGGAGAAGAAAAATTATTTGAACAATCCGAAAATAATCATTTCGTTTTCCCGCTTCAATATAGTGTTTTTCCCGCTTCTTCAATTCGTAAATTTTTTTTTTGAATTTTTTCAGCCCATGCAATTAGGTAACCAATCAAATCGAATCTTTTAGCATTCAATTTGGTAAGATGTTCCGATTTTAGCATTCAAATCCGATTTCACTTCCTTTTTTATGCCAATCAATCCGATTTTTTTGGTTGTTTCAAATTTGTTTAGATTTATATTTTTATTTTATTAATATATTTGAAAGAGAATCAATAAATATTTATCATAACTTTTATTTTAAAAATAAATTTGAATAAGCATACCTTTTATTTTATATGAAATTCAAAATTACATATTTTAATATATTAATAAACGTTTATTATTTATTTTTTCCTTATGTGATATAATAGAATTTCGGTATTAAATTTGTAAATTCAAACATTTAAAGGAAAAGATTCCAAACAATTTTTTTGGGTAAATTTCATTTTATCTTGGTTTTCATTATCACATTTCTAACAAACTAATTAGTATTATATTTTTTTATCTACATTATCTAACCGATTTTTTATGATACTATTAATATAATATCTTAACAAATTAATCATTTGTCTAACCGGATTTATTTCTCTAACAAACTTGCCAATTTTTTTAAAATTAAAATGGTATGATTATTCTTATGGAGATACTTATCAATATATTAAATATTTAGAAACTTTTTTTAAAAAATGAGTTATCCCTCCTTTTACTTTATTTGAAATTCTGACTTATATTTTTAAATATATTATTATTTATTTTTTTACATGTAAATATTTATTATTTATTATCTAAGTGATAAATATTATTGATTTATCTCTTTAATAAATATTTATTATTTATTTTTTTCCTTACGTGATATAATGAAAATTTGGTTACTAGATTTTTAAATTCAAACATTTAGGACAAAACCACGAACAAATTTTTTGGTTACATTTCATTTTATTTTAACTTCCATATAATCACAATCCTAACGAACTAATTAGTATAATATTTTTTTACCCATTTTTATATAATCGAATTTCTTAAAATATAATTAATATAACATTTTAACTATTTAATCATTTGTATAACTTGATTTAACTCATTATCAAACTTGCCAAATTTTTTTTTGAAATTAAAAAAAATTTGGAATATTTTTATTTGTAAAATAATAAAAAATAGCTTTACTTTAAAGTCTGGATTATTTTCATTATTTTTTGTACGTTAACAATCATATATTTTGAATTATTGATTTAAAAAAACAAATCAAAACCGTAAGGTTTAATAATATTCCTTAAATAAAAAATATTGTATAAAGAAAAGTATTTAATATTATATATTTTTCATTGATTGTATTTATTTTATTTTCATAATAGAAGAGATGTGAAAAATAGAAATAATTATATTTAAAATAAAGTCTAAAAAATGTTTAAAATATGAACTCTTCCGTGCATCGCACGGGATATACACTAGTTATGTCTTTATTTAGGCTTATATTTTAGATACTTTTAAATTTAGATAATTTTTTACACATGCTATCTGTATATATCTACCTATAATATACACATATACATATAAAGATGTTAAAATTTAAATATTACTAGACATTTTTTGTTTACAAAATAGTTTTAAAAAATTATAGGTGACTTAACATCTTTCATGCAAATGTGAAAATTTAAATATTTTCAGACATATTTTCTTTACAAAATAGTTCAGAAAAAATTTAGGTGACTTCACATCTTTCAATAATAATATAGAAAATTTTAGATACTTTTTATATAGGTTGTAACAATATTTTAGGTATTTTTAATACTTTAAACATACATTTTTTATGTTCTTTTATACAAGATAATTATATATTGTTTGCAATAAACTAATATACGATAAATTATATCACATATTAACCCCACAATTTTTTTTTATAATTATTATTTAATATTACTTAACCACATCTTAATTTATAATTATTAGTTAATATTATTGACTTTATTTTTAATTTATACTTATTATTTAATAGTGTTTACCCGTGTATGGCACGAACTACGCGCTAGTAGATAATAGTAGGGCACAATTTAAAGGGGTGCTTGTTTATGGAATAATTTATTCAAAATGAGTTATTTTGGTTAACCATAATTAATTTTAAAAAAAGTGGTATGGTTAGTTGTTAATGGAATTTTAAGAATGTATTAAAATAATATTTAAAATAAAATAATTAAAATTGATTTGATGTAAAAGTAGGAGATAAATGATTGAAAATGATTGAAAATGATAGGTAGTTAAAATTATGTGAGTGGATGAAAAGTGAATTAAATTTGATGTGATGTGTAAGAATGATTAGTTTGTATAATTTAATTATTATAAATAATATTAAAGATAGTGAAGTTTGGTTAAAGTTGAGTTAGATTTTGAGTATGAATTGAATGGTAATGAAATAATTTATAAACAAGCATGCCTCATAAGTTATATTAAAAGGCTTGATGTGTACACTTTTGGCAATTCAAAAGTTTTAAGATCTCACTCTTCCTTTTGAAAAAGTTAGAGATAATAGGACATAGTTTAATAGAAGTCAAATTGGGGGCTTGGTGTGTAGAAATGACAGCACTTTGGCACATGCTAAGGCCAAAGAATAAAGAGAAAGTTGGAAAAAGTCTGGAGAGATGAGCTCACATCGTTTTCAAAATTATTTTGAAATCATTCACTCCAAATCCATTCCTCCAACTGAAAGCCTCTTTATTGATTAATAGATCTAAGCTTCATCATAACCCCCAGGATTCAACTTCACTAAACAAACCTTTTGCACACAAAGAATTATATACAAATCCAAATTAATGTTATGATCCCAATAATTCCCCTGGATTTCAGAACATCACAATTTCAAGTGAAAAGCAGAGGAATTCCTACCTGGTCTCTTCTGCAGCCCTCTCTATACATTTAATTATTCTCTTATCAGATTGAAACCTAGTCATCGGCCAAGCGAGTTCATCGGTAATTCTTTTCGCATCCTCTCCTTTTCTAGCCGAGCATGTCTAACAGCCTCCTGTATCTGCCGCTCGTGATCTTTCAACATCTGCTCCACTTTAACTGATGGAACTAACAATGGTCCAGAGTAATGGATTTTCTTGCCCTTTGACCCATCACCCACCTGAACATGAGCAAGTCAACTAACAAACAATAGCTACATTACATTTATGCTCCATTTCCATCATGTCCGGCCTATATCAATAAATTGCAAGTTCTAAATGATTAGGTTAAAATTAGCTGTAAGATGATGCATGCCACTTTAGTTAAAACTTTTCTACCTAGGTTAATCTAGGGGATAGTTTTATAATTATTCCATGATTATATATTATAGGCAAAATTGCATATTAATACACCACCTTTCATGTTTTTGCAATTTAATCACCACATTTGATATTTTGCAAATTAATACATCACTTTTACCATTTTTACAAATCGATACATGAATGACGGTTTTGTTAACAAAAATCTAACGAAAATCTGACATGGCATTAAGCCAAGTCATAGCCATGTCAGATTTCTGTTTAAGGGAACCGTCATTCATGTATCGAAATGCAAAAAAGGAAAATGTGGTGTATTAATTGGTAAAATATCAAAGGTGGCGATTAAATTGCAAAAACATAAAAGGTGGTGTATTAATATGCAATTTTGTCTAATATATATAAGGCAGCCTTTGAAAACTTACATGAACAGAGTTATTGCTTGCATTATCTTCTCCATGCTGCCCATTAATCTTCTGGTTTTGCCTCATAGTCGAATTCGATGCCTCCTTGAGAGACCCTGGAAATCTTGAAATAAGCTTTGGTACTTCCTGCCGCGAATAAGATTTCTCACTACTCTCTTCCAACAGCATGTTTCGCCTGGCAGCTACTAAACCAGACATGGTTGGCAAATCGGCCACGGCAAAATTCTTTGGAGCATTTTCTATGTTCTTTCCGGCCTTTGTCCAGGCAGCTCGATTAACCAATGGCCCAGAATGCGAGGCCCGTTTGTGGATAATCCCACGAGAGTCTTCTTGTGGTTCGATTGGAAAACCGGAAGCCACTTCTTCAGGATGAGTGGTGAACATCTCACTCCTGCTCTTTGGGTTCGACTGGCCGTTTCTTTTCTATATTCGAAAGAAAAAAGATATATGAGCAATTACATACAAATTAGCTATTAATGATGTGTTGATATGTACAGTTTAAGTCGTCTCTTTGTTCCATTTCTAATCAGTGGTGATGTTTGTACTTAGTGTTGCATTTTTGGTTACTATTCCGGTCCATCGAATAATATTTCCTAAGCCAGAACACAAAATCTAAATCCTTGCGAGTTTACTTCCATCAGCAAATTTTCTCAGCACCTTGCTTACTGAACAACCAAGGCAGATCTTTACCTTGCCTTTGTGGAAGAGATAAGGATCAGTAAATTAATCGGTGGAACAGAAGAACTTACGACGAAGAATGTCGGATGTAATTCAATTTGTTATTTGGGATCATTGAGTTTGGGTTTGCCTAATTGCAAATACTTGACCATCTTTCGAAAATACAAACAAGTACCCATCTTTAACCTTTGTTTCCATCACACAAATTTCTAATTCAAACAAATACAAACCTTGAGAGGACTAATTTTTTGTATATACCCTATATTATTATCATTATTCATTGCAGAGGAAAGAGAGTTCAGGTTTCCCATGCTTGAGGTCAACACATGATTTTGGCCCATGACAGTTACACTCCCATTCACCAGAATAAGACAAATATGTAACGCATTGTAAATTAGCTACCTGCATTGATGAGATCAATTCAGCATTGGCATCAGGTGCCGGAACTGCTCGAGATCCCGTCGATCCCATCTTTTCGAGCTCATACCTTTGACCTTTGCTTCCAGCCGCCACCTGTCTGCAAATTTCACCCAGTCAAGTGGGACATCAGTGACAATAACTATAAAGGCTCAAACATAACTGTTCTCAGCACCCCAAGCTACAAAATTCGAGAGTACACATTAATAGTTAAATATTCACCTCCTCCTGGCTTCTTCTCGTACTTTTGCGTCGAACTCTTTACTGGGAGGATATCTCGGTAAACTTGACGGATCACAAGGATGCGGCCTTGCCATAAAAAACTGAGAACAACAGAAACAATGTAAGATTTATCTCATTTCGTTTACATTCTCGCGAAAAGGTTAGAACAGAGCATATCTAAATATATGATGCACAAAAATTCCTGTTAATGGTCCAGGGATCAAAATATATTGAATGAGCATGAAGATTCATTTTTTTTATGGTAGGGGTGTTTGCTATTTCTACCGTTTTTTCTTTTCTGTTCAATTTATTTTTTCTTTTTTTCTTTCAGGAAAACTAGTACGAATCCCGTGCATCGTAATAAATATTCATTTTTTTTATAAATTAAAAATTTTCATTAAATAATATGTAATAAAAAACATGAAATTAATATGTAATACAATGTACCTATATTAATTTATTAAAAATATTATATAAAATTTAAATGGTGTAAAATTACATAAAAATTTCTATTTAAAATTAGTACACAACTCGCACATTGTGTACAGGCATTCTTGTTTATAAAATAGTTTTAATTTTAGAGTTTCTATTTATAATTAAGGATAATAAAAATAGTTCTTGTTTATACGGGTTCTAATTTGCAAGTTTGTTTTTTTAAGTTGGGCGTATATATTTTATTTGATATGTAAAATAGGAAATAAGTACATATTTCATTGTAAGTAAAAATTGGAAATAATAAATAGGAGCAATAAATTAGAAAAACTGATTCCGTAAAAGATTAAAAGTGAATCTGTTAAATTTAACATGTTTGTACAATCCTTAAGATAATGACACACTTTTGTTAAAGTAATTACTGAACTTCTTAAATTGGAATGTCAAAAGGCTTTTACGGGAAATTTTTTTTTCTAAAAAGAATAAATACAACAATATAGATTCACATGATTTGAGTAATTAAGGTATCTCAAAAATATTTTTTTTTATAGCTTAATTATTACCTTAAATAATGAGCCGCAATTTCCATAAGTGATTATTTGAAATATACCATAAATTATTAAATTAATTGCCCAAAATAGTAAACATATTTTTTTTGGAGGGAAATAGTTACTATTTAAAAAATAATCAAACTTTTTTATATATATATAGATTTCTTGTCTAAAAATTAGGTGCATATAAGCATTCCCATATATACAATGGATTCTGGTAATAATCATAATCAAAGAGAGCATAATTTAAATCACGAATTCACAAACATTAGAAAGTGTCACCTTTAGATGACAAATATGAGATGTTATCTTGAAAGCACGTATACCTCACTCTTCAAAGCAGAGGCTGCTGACCCACGATTTGCCGGGTCTACGGATAGCAAGATGTCTATGAGTGCTAATACTGGTGAGGGGAAATCTTTAAATGTCTCAGCAACACACCTTGGATAAGGCTGTTGAGGCTTGAAAATTGTTGCATGAGGTAATTTTGACTTTTTCCAGTACTCTTCAGATGGTGATCCACAAAGTTTGAAAATCTTATGCAACTGTTCAACCTATGGGAATTTTTTTATAAAAATTCATCATCATGCTTAAAAAATAAAAATGAAAAGGGAAGAACATGAGTAAGATAAATATGTCAAAATTCTGGTGGCACAGAATAGGAACTTAAAATTCTTGAAACCAGCAAGAAATCTATAAATCAGTGCCGTAAAAAAAGCTAGGCATTTCCCTAGGCAGAAGACTGAGGCCTAGAGCCTAGACAAGATGTTATCGGAAATTAGATGGGATTTATATATGGTACTTGGAAAGATATACTCAAATAAAAAATGTAGACGGTCATTGGGGGGCTCGTGCCTAGGCCGGCTATAATCGCAGCTAGGCGAGGACTACTACAACAGAGCTATAAATAAGAGTAAGCAACCTTTTAATTTAATGATAATACAATGCCTTTCCCCTTGTAGATCATGATGTATGTCTTTTGTGGTGACATATTGAGATATAATAAGGAAGATGACAACAATCAAATTCCCATTCAGACAACCATCTTAATACTTTTTTTTTTTTTTTAATAGAGGAACGGTTCTCTCACCCCAGCATTTGTGAGGCTCCATTTCGACTAAGGTGATTCATCCTTCTGCCTTTCAAGTTTCATAGAAATTACACTTCTTACTTTCTCATTCGAAGATCAATGACATGGCCAAAATTGTTGGTGTAAATTAAAACAAAAAATCGTGAACTCTAAAAATTCTGAAGTTTATGCTACAACGCCTTTTGTTGCACCGGACCAGTTACCCCAGTTGAATAATTGAATTATGCTATTTTTTCAGTTTTCTTCCGACCACCTCACATTCTCTCACACACATGTCATAAACAGCAGACAAATGTCAGTTTTTTCCTCGTCCAGGATCAAAGCAAAACGACATGCACATTAGGCAGTAAAGTGACAAAAGAAAAAGGAAAGAATGAGTCCAATGGCAAAATGCAAAAAACTCCAACTACAAGTAGATTCCATATACTGTGCCCCAAATATAATTTTCAAAAGAGGTCTTCAAGATGCAATTGACTGAAAAAGATACACCAAATGTAGTACCTCTGTTCTTCCAGGCATAATTGGCTTGCCAGCGTATAATTCAGCAAGTATGCAACCAGCACTCCATAAATCCACAGCAGTACTGTAATATGTAGCACCGAGTAGAAGCTCAGGTGGGCGGTACCAAAGAGTAACAACACGGCTGGTTAGTGGTTGAGTCTGATGAGGATCATACAAACTAGCCAGACCAAAATCTGCAATCTTTAGGATGCCATTATTGTCAATTAGAAGGTTGGAGCCTTTTATGTCACGATGAAGGACACCACAGCTATGACAATGATCAAGACCTTGTAAAAGTTGTTTCATGTAACACTTAACCTGAAGGAGTTGAAGACAAGAAAAGGAAAGGCTTTTATAACATCCTCAAGTTAAAGCTCAAAGATAAAAGAGCAATTCAAAGTGGCATCATTAAAGAGATTATAGATAAATGGTCTTACCAGACAATTGCTTGTCAGAGTTACACAGAAAGATACAATATACACCAGATTCTCATTTTTTATCATCCATCACACCCATTTCTAATTTCATTGGAAAACATAGTTCTAAACCAAACGAGCAGGCCAGTTCTAATGGTTGGACCAGAAACTGGTAACCTTAACAATACAGTTCTCATCATAAAAACAACGGTCAATAAATGGTGAGAACAGTCGAACGGTCAAAGAACCAGCAACTGGAGAACATTTCATACTTTTTATATGTTTCATATATTCCTTTATATCTTAATGTCAATTAATATATATTTACATAAATAAAACTAATTATTAAAAATATTTTTACATGTTGATTTCTTTTATCAATTACTTCAGTCATTTATATTATTGTAATTATCAACAAATTTGAGTTGCTAAAGTTTTCGTATTACACAATTACTTATAGTTAGAAATATTTTATAACATTTAAAATATTAGTAAATTATCTTTGGTTCAACCGATGTTCAAACAATGTCGAACATGTGAACCATTGAACGTGTAACTTCTTCAGTTTGTGAACGAACGATCTGGTGTTCAAAACCTTCTTAAAGGAAATATCAATATACATCATTTTTTCAGTCAACCATCATGTCCATTCACTCTTATAAAATAAATAAATCAATAGATATGCATTACTGTATTTTCATCTTATACGAAATGAAATTCATGATTCAGTCATATTGTTCCAAACAGTTTCATAATATTTTCTCCAAATTCAAAAGAAGCATGAAAGGCGAAGATCCTGCTCTTGAAGTAAAAGGGAGAAAAAATGCGAAGATCCTCTCTTGAAGTAAAAGGGAGAAAAAATGTGTGAGCGTGTGTATTTGGTACATAAAACAATACAATTGAACAGCAAAAATACACAAGTTCTAATCAAAGAGTTCATTTGGCTACCTGAGGTTCAGTAAACTTGAGCCCAGGGTGGGATGCAAGTCCAGCCAAGTCATGCTCCATGTACTCGAAAACTAGGTATAAGCTGCATGACATCCGTGATGTCACCAGACCTTCCAATTTGATCACATTTGGATGGTTGAGCCTACGCAAAATATGAATTTCCCTCGCCATAAAACGAACGCTTTCAGGCTCCAGATTATCAAACCTTACTTTCTTCAAAGCAACAATCTTCCCTTCATCGAGATCACGGGCACGATAAACATTACTGTAAGTACCCTGACCAATCTAAGAAATAGAAAAGGGAGAGACGGTCAGAACAGGGAACATAGTAAAATACAAGCTTGTTACTTTTATACGAAATACCCAGTAAACGTATTTCATTGACTCTCTTATATCTATCTATATATGCATATATATATACATATATATGTGTGTGTGTGTGTAAGATAACATAGTGAGAGAACAATAACACAGTGAGAGAACAATATTTATATATATATATATATATATATATATATATAGAGAGAGAGAGAGAGAGAGAGAGAGAGTTTAATTTCGAATAGCATGCTTATGGTAAACAGATCTGGAAAACAAGAACTACCGTGCATCTTATAGGGACGTCATTTATTAACTAAAAGATTACCCTAAACAACCTATATTTTCTATCTGAAATCTGTCCAATGTCAACCGATGCAGGGTTGCAGCGTTCCAATCGCTTGCTTTAAGCATAAATCTATAATAAAGTGACAATTAGGATTCCGATTCGGTCCAAAACCAACAAAGGAGCCTGAAGCTACATAGAACAATATTTGGGTCATATGCTTGAGTTCGGATGTTGTTCTAGCAGAATGACACTCAGCCCTGGGTTTTAGCATAAAAGTAAAATTATGGATGAGAATGGAATTCATTTAGCTTTATTATTTCGACATCTCATTATTCCAACACTTGGCTTGTGCTGTAATCTACCTAGTGGCAGGTAACACCAGATATCTTCCCTAAGCAAGTGGCTCACTACATGATGATAGTATTGCTCTGGAGCATCAAATATACATTAAGTATTAGCTTGGGGCACATATGACGTTTTCCATGATAATGTTCCTATTAAAAATTGTATGCACTCACGGGATTCTAATTATTTAGAACTATTGTCTTCAAACAATTCTTGCAAAATCCTCAAAGGAATTTCATTATCCTCCATTCTTGACAGTGATGAGGCATATATCTCCTGGAAAATAGAGGTGAAAGAGAATGCACCATTCAGGGATTTTTTCCCTAAATATGATCTCATGGATAGAAAATGAAAGCATTGGCAAATGCCAAGATTCCTTAAGGCTTAAGCACACAAATAAGAAAGGATGACTTTCATTCTTAGAAAGGTCTTTCTATCCAAAACCCAGAAAGCAGTTGAAGATAATTACAAGACGGTAACCTTGAAGCGTAGAGAAAAATATTCAAAGAAGCCATGATACATTGGTTGATCCAACGTTAAGTGTAGAGAAAGATATTCAAGGAAGCCCTGATACATAGGTTGATCTAACCATTTTAACTTAAAACACCACATTTTTACTCAACAGGGAAATCCTCTTAAGTTCTTCGAATATTGTTGGTTGATCTAACGTTAAGTGTAGAGAAAGATATTCAAGGAAGCCCTGATACATAGGTTGATCTAACCATTTTAACTTAAAACACCACATTTTTACTCAACAGGGAAATCCTCTAAAGTTCTTCGAATATTGAAGAGTTCAGAACATGCAATAAATTGATCCTGCAAGCAAGACTTGTCCCTAGATTATGGCAAGTTAGGATTGAAT
The DNA here is from genome assembly GCA_008636005.1 of Striga asiatica. Lineage (NCBI taxonomy): Eukaryota > Viridiplantae > Streptophyta > Magnoliopsida > Lamiales > Orobanchaceae > Striga > Striga asiatica. The sequence goes on from BKCP01012736.1 coordinate 2,910,436, forward strand.
TGATGTTCATAGAAGGAGAGCAAAGCCTGGTAAGAAAAGTCTTTAAAAAGCACATTTGGTCGTTTCTTTACATAACAAAATCAATTGGTTGCCTGAAGAAGATAGATAAGGTAGAGAAAATAGAGGTAGGGCTGCAGCAGGTCAAACATAGATATTGAAGCTCAGACCACTTGAGAAAAACCCATGGTGGAGCGAGCTATGGGTACAAGAGGTTCTCTTGATTGAAAAAGTTAAAAACCCCATCCCAACAGACAAGAAAGCAAGAAATAAAGAAAGGAGAAGGGAAAAAGAAAAAGGAAAGAAGGAAAAATAAGGAAAAAAAACCACAAATCCTCATAGCACCAACCAAGAAAGAGAAAACAGGTTAGAAAAATCAATTCTTGCAAATTGAAATGCACCTAAAGTACTAACACTATCCTAAAAGAAGAAAAATTGTAATCCTCTAGATTGAAATGTTAAATATCCCAAAGTCAGAAGCAGGGTTTGGTAGTAAAAGAGAATGGCATGCCAAGCTGACACCAAGTCAAATGGAAAGCCAAATTAATCAAAAGTTTTGAGTCAAAAATAATAAAATTAGGACATTAGTAATTTTGATCATAGAAGTCATTTTGAGAGATTTATGTTTCTGATAGTTATTTTTACAAGGACTTCAGAGAATAATTTAGAGAAGTCCATTATGGAGAAGTGGAAAATGTTGACTTTTGAATTACTCCTCTACCACTGTACAAAATGGCATTAAAATATGCGTCTAACAGATATTTCACATAATATAGAAGAATTTTCTAGAAAAGCCCACACTAAACAGTCCATCATATAAATAGTCTTCTATTTCAAATGTGCTTTCAGGACTGCACTAGATAACAAGGGCTATGAACAAAGAGCTAGTAGGTTTTCATCACATTTATTCAATATCATATTTCAGCTGACGTCTATAACAATGCGAGGATTTTTATTCGGGGGTCCAGTACTAGGCAGGTAACAGATAACAATAAGAATCCCTTGCAAAATAGAACGTGCAACTCTCATTGTTACTACTTGATCACCTATCGAACTTATGATGGTGTGAAAAGTTTATAGTGCAACTTGTGCTTGAGAAAATATAGACCAGTTCGTGCATTTTCAGTTGTCTTGTAAATGAACTGAATCATCTAATAACATAGTATCAGGAGACTATAATTTTTGTGCTAAGGTTCTATGACCTGCAGATCACCGTATCAGATATTAACAGATGACTTTACCTTTCAGCTTCAATTTACACTTACATCAATCTATTGACCTAATCCACCTTTTCTCATGAATGAAAAAAATTCAACACCTCAGACAGATAAAGAAACACAACAGTAGTAACCGAATGAGGCGTAGATTTCTTTCTCATTTAATCATCTCATTCATCTAAGAAAGCGCAAGGCACACCTCAGTAACTGCATATTACGATCAGAAGAATGAAAGAAGTATATACCTTATCCAACTTCTCAAAAGAGTCTGCCCTCCTCGGCAGCCATCCTCTAATAGCTTCGCCAGCCACTGCAGCTAACCAAGGTGGCCATCCAGCGGCAACCTGTTCTCCTTTGTTTGCCTTGGGGACCACACCAGCCCTTGGGTGTTGCAGGACAGAAATATGTTCGGTTTTCTCTCTCTTCCTCTCGAAATTCTCTCCCTGTAATCTGACTGAGCCATTGACCTGCTTATCAATCAGAATCACCCTTCCTCCACTATCTAACCGATTTTTCACCTGATAACTCTCGTCCCTCCTGGCAGATGCAGAGCGTAGGGTCTGCGAATTGGCTATGGCTTTACTCGGCAGCCTCTCCCCTGGGCTCTCCTTACTATCATCAATAGCGTGGGGCTTACCACAAACACAACCCATTGTACTCCAGAGGGCAACTCAATAACCCGTCTCACCAGAATCAGACTTGACTTCCTTTTCTGCAATTTATCAGGAACTATAATTCTTCTTCTTCTTCTTCCATGCCATCACTAGAATTAAAAATTCGCCCATGGAAAAAAAAACCGAAATCAACCCAAGATGACACTTAATCAAAGTGAACGGAAAAATTCCAACTTGCACAACATAAGATGTGTAATACAAATTCACAATTTGTCACCGTTAGCTTTTTTTTTTCTAACAAAAAAAAAATAAAATAAAATAAAAACTGAAATGTCAAATTCAGGAGGCAATTAGAGAGCGGGTACCTGAAAAGAAAGAATGTGGGTGCATGGTGAAAGGCGAGAGCGTTATGATTTGGAATGGGCGGATCTAGGGCACGGATTTCTAAAATGAGNTGCATGTAATTGAATTGAGGTAATGGTTGGGTTGGATTGGTGTATTGTATTTATATATCTGATCTGAGAAAGGGTAGCTTTTAATTACGTTGCAGACTGTAAGAGCTGCCTGTGATTTGTTGTTCCGTTAGAGACATTCTTCATAACTGGTTGCTCCCACAATCCACGCGACCGGATGCGTTACTCTATAAGATTTTTCTTTCATTTTTTTCGTTCATTTTTCTCCTGTGTTCTGACAATTTGACTTGATGATGCATGCAATATCTACATATGTATATCCCCTCTATATATAATTTCAGAATGTGTTGAGCCTACGTGGCAAACTCTCATGCTTCGGAATCTTATTTGGTAAAAAAGCATGCTTTGGAGTTAGGCTTAAATATAAATTAATATTTGTAATTGTATTTTAATATAACCATTGAATTGTAAATATATTTTAAAAGTTGATAACTTTTGTATTTCTTATCGATTTTACATATATAATATATCAAATTAATCATATTTTGATGAGTTTCGATTTAACATCCATATTGTATATATAAAATTAATAAAGTATATTTATCTTTATAATAATAATAAGATTATTTATTAAAATTAATTAGCAAATAAACAATTAATATATTTATGTTTAATGTAGTTATATGTTATAAGGTAGAAAATTTATTATAATTTGACAATTAAATTAAAACCAAAAGTAATATTTTATATAAAGTTAAATTAATTTAATTTTTAAAAAAATAAAAAAATTTAATATTTTTTACAAAATCTTTCTAATTCAACACCCGTGTAATACACGGGTATTGTACTAGTATATATTAAAGCTAAGCAGCAGAAAATTTTCCCCCAAAATTATATTTAATACATTGCAATAAATTTTATTAATTTCTATGTATGATTTATCAATAAAAAAATATTTGTTAAATATAAATAATTAATTTCTCTTCATAATTGTATTGGAATTTGAACTCCAATCTTCCTTGACTAAATAAATGCTTCAATTCCATATACTACCATGAAATAAATTTTGTTAATTTCTATGTATTATTTACCATTCAAACATTTCCATAATTATTTGTTACAAATAAATACTTATTTTAGTCATAATCAATATTATACAAATCCCATTATATATTTTTTTGTCATAATCAATTATTTGTTACAAATAATATTTAATATTATACATAATTATTTATTATGAATTCTCATTCGAATATCTCACTTATTATTTGTCTCTCTTCCCGTTTGTGAGTACGAGTTCTAGTCCTTATGCATTATATTTTTTATAAAAATAAATTATCAATCTTATTTAAGTAATCATTAAATAAATTTTAAAGTAAATTATTTTATTTAAAATCATTTATTATTTTTTATTGGAACATCAAACACAATATTAATTTTTTCAGTTATATTGGGTATATTTCAAGGCATTAGAAAAAGATCATAACTAATATGATATCCACATGTAATATAATAAATAAATAGTTTTATAGTTTTTATTTTGTATCGATATGCATATATATAGATAAACTCTTAGATTTGATATGTCAATTTAAATTCTACGTTGTCTATTTTAACATATACATGTTCAATGTTTACATATAAATATTTAATAGAAGCACCATATCACATTTGAAACACATACTCTATATTGATGGAATTTATGTACACATTAAGAAAATATGTAACAATCTCTTATTAATCTAATATTATATTATTTTATATCTATATGTAATTCTAAGAAATTACAAGTGATCATTAAATTATTTGCATGGAGTACCTCATTCCTAAACAAGATCTATTAATTTAAATTAAAAAATTCTAATCATTCACAAACTCTGATGTGAGCTGAAGTAAGGGTTAGTCAAGTTAACATGTCATTCTTTTTTATCAAAAATACAAACTTAGACCTCCAAATTTCATACTTTTGTTTATTATATTTTATAATATATTTTTTAAATAATAAATATAATAGAAATAGAAAGAGATAAAAAAAATAATGAAGTTATAATGTCATAAATAACATAATTTATTCGACTAAAAGAGATGTATTTTTCAAAAAAAAAAATATCATCTATAATTTTTGGGATGATCCTTCATATCCATATGAAATAGATCTCGAAAATGTTGAATAATTGAGTAAACACTATACAGATTTAAGTTTATTTCACCAATAAAGCATGAATATGAAAGCTATGAAAACAAAAGAAAAAAAAAGACATAATAGAATTCAAAAATGACATGAAATTTGACTGTATTTCATAGATAAATAATATATTAATATTTCAAAGCTGATATTGTAAAAAGAAAAAGAAATCACAAATGATAAACGTACGAACAAAGAGACATGACATCATTTCAAAGTAACTACTCATGGATTTGATTGTGAAGACTGAAAAGAAAAATGCATATATAACGTTCGTTTCTTCAATGATTTTCAACTATATACTAGGTTGTTTCATGTTAGTGCTTGGTATTTTTTTTATTTTTAGTTGGTATAATTTGTTTGGTTTTGAAAATCTTGAAGAATCCACTTAAACATATGTGCATAAAGTTTTTGCCTTCATTAATTTTTTTAATTGGTCTATAATTATACAACTATAATTTCTGAAGGCATAGTACGGGTTAATTTAATTATTGTTAATGTTGTATTTCTATAATGTATTATCTTTATCGAAACATTGCGACATATAAAGTTCTAAAACTTACTATAAATGCAACAACTATTTTTTCTTCATCATACATCACAATTATTAGTTTTACTTTTCATTGTTGTAGACTTATATATTATTATTAAATATTTTATTATTTATAATTGAAAATAATTTTGTATTTCTGAATAATAAGTTAATTAAAATTATCTTAAATTTTATCCAAAATAAGTTTTAGCTATTGACCTAATATTGACGGCGATCATCTTGATTATTTTCTTAATATAATATTATAAAAATAAAAATACAACGTTAAAGAATATAATAAAAAATAATTCGATATGTATTGACATAAACTTTTATTTTGTACAATGAGATGAACATTTATTTTCATAGTTTGTATACAATATAAAAATAATAGATTTAGTGTTCGGAGCATCTATTTTAGTCTCATTTATGGATAAGCAATATAAGAATATTGCGAAATGATAGTGGAAAATGAAAAAAAATAATTAGAAAATGATAACATAAAGAGTGAGAGGTCTCAACAACAATAAGAGAGTTGAAAAAAAGTAATAATATAGTTTTGACTCGGAAGACGAAATTATCATGTTGATTGAATAATTTTATCCGATAATTATTTGTTTCATTTATTTCATTTGAGCTTAAATTTGAAGTGATGTAAAAGTTGGTGAAAAGTGATAGCCTTTAATTTTTTTAATAAATACACAATTATGCAGTTAAAACTTTTATAAATAAAAATAGCATAATGGTCAATTATCGTTTGACTTTTGTTCATAAACATACTTTTTTTTTTTTCATAAGAGAATGATGAGATTACATTATTGCAACTGAATGTTGTAGTAGATAAAGTTAAACACAACTTATTATAATGCATCAACTACTTTTCCCTTATCATATATCATAATGTTAATTTCACAACAGTGTGTTTTATTTCTTTTAGGTTTTAGATAATATAATTTAAATATATTTTTCGTATTACTTTACAAAAAGTTTGTCAATGTGCATTTCTAAAACCAACATTAAATTACAATTCTCACCGATTTCATGCAATAATAACTAATAAGTACTTTAATATTACATTGAATTACAATTATCATGAATTTCATGCAAACAAAAAAAAAAGTATTTTAATAAAGGCTTAATTGCAAATAAAACCATGACCTTTTCGAAATTGGCAATTTAATGCACCACTTTTAAAGTTGGCAAATCTATACATCACTTTTATAATTTTTTGCAATCGTATGCATCGGGCCAAAAATCGGGCTTCCCTTGCTGACATGGCTTGAACATTTCATACGTGTAAATACTTGTTACATTAACTTTAAAAACCGATTCCACGTGGCAACAATCTATATAAAATCCAAAAATCTCATTTGAGATCGTCGATCTCTCCAAAATTTTCCCCAAATTTTCTCAAACCCTAAATTTCGCCCCGCATACTACTCTACAAGATTCGACCGGAAAGCATGTCTTCATCGACATCTCAAAGCTCTCGCCCATATGTTTCATCTCATTCAAGTCAAAAAACTTGTGAGCATGTGAAGCTGGTGTTAACGTCAATGACTCAAGAAAATCCGGCAAGGAGGTTCAGTCGGTGTGAAAGGAAGGTGAGCCATTTTAACGAGGTCATTTTATTATGATTTTCATGTCTGTGGTCATTTTGAGTGTCTTGCATTTTTTTTTCCTGTATTTGTAGGGCATTGACTGCGATTATTTTGAATGGATCGATCCAAGTCTTCCTCCATTTCAGAAAGGTTGCTTTTTGAACTTATTGAGTCAGAAAAAGAGTTTGGAAGAACAATTAAGGTGCGAAAAGGTTATGGAAAAATTGATGTTATGTTTTTAGATGAAAATAGGTTTTTGGAAAAAATTGATGCTCATTTCGATTGTTATTGATGATGCTCCATTTTATTGTTATGTGCTAAGGTGCAAAGATGTTATGGAAAAACTCATGACAGAAAGAATGGCGATCAAGGTTTCAGAGCTTGATAAGGTGCAGGATCTCCATCAGCAAACTCAATCTATGTTGGAGCTGCAGACTTTGAAGTGTCAAAAAATAGAGAAAAAACTGAAGATTGCAAAGGATCAAGTGACCAAGCTCCACAGAATGTTCAAGCTGGCAGCAATTTGGATTATAGCACTCATAACAATAATACTGATATTAGTTTACTCAAAAAGAGACAATCATTCTAAAGGATACACTGAGTTGGGACGGCTGAACTTTGTAGGGTAGTTGATCGATTTGTAGGATATGTGCTTTCTGATGTGTTGGTGATGAGTAGGTGATGTGTTTGTGGTAGTGTAGTTGATCATTCTAGTGGTATGATGAAGGGTTGTTATGAACAAAATGGATCAATGTGATTATGTTTTGAGGCTTATGGTAATGAAATGAAATTATGAATGTTTTTATCACTGTGGTGCGCTTTAACTATCGGTGTCTGTTTTTCCAAGTGCTTTTCATCATTGGTCTGATGTTTGGTGAAGACAAAAGAAAGTAGATAATGTGTTGTTTTGTTCATTTTTATACACTAAACAAAGCAATATAAAGACCTAAAGCTACTGATCTGATCATCAACCATCAAATACAGATCACATACATAGCATCATTGTAACCAAAACGTAATAAGCCACTGCATAGAAGTAGAAAAACAACTGATTACCAAAAGTATCCTTTTCCCTAAATCATCATAACCAAAGCAAAAGGTAGTTCACCATTACATCAGACTATAATTCATAACAAAACAACTGATTGCCATATTTTCATCCTCTATTGACTAAATTGTCCAATTCATCATAAAAGTAGCAAAACAAAGTGACTACCCATCATAAAAAACAAAGTAGCAAAACAAAGTAGCAATGATAGTGACACTATGAGGCTTCTGCCACACTTTCTTGAGTCCCAATATTTTCAGCTCCTTGACTGTTATCTCCACTTCTTTTGCCTTTATTTTTGGTACTCAGAGTTGATTTTCTTGAGGGTATAAAGTGAATACCCTTTCCAGCCGACATCTGAACATTGAAATCACAAGAAGTTCAAAGTGAATATCCTCTTTTAAATGGACAGATGAAAGAATTATACCATGTTTAAACTCACTTACCCGCATATATATGTTTCCAGTTTCTTCAGACTGCAATATTCCCACACCCTTCATAGCCTGTAAAAATCATAAAATATAACTATATGCTTTGTGTAGGATAAAACACTAAAACACAAAGGTTAGCATCTCACCATGGCTCGTTCCTTGTGAATGGCTGTCCTACTAGATTGCTTCTTCTTGGATCTTGTTGAAGTCTTTCTACTGATCCTACTTGATCCACCTCCATCTGGTTCACATATAGTGCTACTTGACACACCTCCAACTGGTTCAATGACAGGTCCTGCTGGTACCTTCCTTGGCCTTCCCCTCTTGTTCTAGTTAGAAGTAACAAAATGTAAGAAAAATGATTAAAAATAAATAAAAAAATAAAAAACAGGACTAAACTAATGATCACATACTAACCTTTGGTGGTTTTGGTACAGGGTCTTTCATACAAGTTTTTTTATTGTGTCCCTTCCCTTGGCACCTCTGGCATGTCATCTGTAAGCCAAACCTTTTAAGCTTTGAGGCAGTTTTTCTTTCTTCCTCTGGTGCTCTTCTCCTCTTCTTCTTAGGCCTGCCTGGCATTTTCTTAAAAGGGGGTGGTTTCACTGGATAGCCATCAGCAATTGGCCACATATTTTTTCCATTCAATGGCTCAAGGGAGCAGCTGTACATATTAATGTACCTCTCAAGGCTGAAGTATCCATCCACAAAGTCAGCTGGGTCTTTATGCAAGAAGTGAATAGCAGAGCAAGCATGGATGCAAGGAATCCCACAAAGGTCCCATGTCCTACAAGAGCATGTGTTGGTCCTGAGGTCTACCACATACTGCTCATCATCAATGCTAACTTGAAACCTATCTCCAACAGCTGGTTGGGTAGTGCACAACCTTGACATGAACTTGTTCTTTTCTACCTTTTCTCTAATCCTGGGACATATGGAGTCAGTTATTCCACTAGCTTGTAAAAGCTTTCCATGTTGCCTTGTCATTAGTTCAGTCCTAATACCCTCAAGCATATCTATGATGTGTTTGCTTCTGAACTTCACAATGTAGCCATTAAAAGTCTCACTGACATTGTTTTCAATCATATCACATCTTGGCATGGTAGATATGAATGCTTTGCAGAATCTTTTAGGGTCTCTTGAGATAAAATCCTCATATGCTTCAGGTTCTTCAATTTTCAGGTTCTCAAGTGCTAAATTATATGCTGGCACATTAGGACTCAACACTATTTTCCAAAACATTGACTTAAGTTCTTGGCCCTTGAACTTTTTTTTCCAATTCATGTAGACATGCCTTGCACAATTTCTGTGCTCGGCATATGGAGTTAGCATTTCCACAGCATTCATCAGTCCCTGCCAATGTAAGTTCACATGCATTAATACAAAACACAAATGTTTTAAAACTAAATATGGGGTAAAGTGTAGATAACATTTAAGATTACTTGCTATTTACCTTTTGTTGGTCACTCACAAGTGTATATCCCAGACCATCAGAAATTCCCAGATCATTAAATAAGATACTGAGAAACCATGTCCAGCATTCTTCATTCTCTGACTCAACTACAGCCCAAGCAACTGGGTATATCTGGTTGTTCCCATCTTTGGCTGTTGCACATAACATAGCTCCCCCCAAAAATGTCTTAAGAAAGCACCCATCAAGACCCAAGACAGGCCTACAACCATGAATGAACCCTTTCTTGAGTGCACTGAAGCCAATGTAAAGTCTCTTAAACTGTGTGTCCTCTCCAACAAGTAACTCAAATCTACCCTCCTTGTCTACTCTCATTAGTTCTAACATATAACTTCTGACAAAAGTATAATGTTCCACAACTGTTCCTCTCAGCATCTCTAGGGCTTTCCACTTACCTCTGTACAACTTCCACTTTGATGGGTGAACAGCAAAGTTTCTCAGAATATCATCAGATAGTTGGCTAATAGTGAAATTGGGATTCTTCCTAAATGTATGCAGGTATTCCTCTGCAATCCACTCAGCACTTGCTTGTTTGGTGTAAATGTCCCTATGACATTTATGCTCTTCAACAATGGACTTTATGGCAACACTTCCTTCACCTGGAATTACACTGGCATACAATCTCCATGGGCATCCATCCACACACTTGACTTCTAGCAGTTTCTTGTTGCTCCTCATATTTTGAGTATTTCTCCCATTCAAAATTGCAACTTTTCTTACTGCCTTTTTGCACTGAACAATTGACTCAAACCTCATACCAACCTGCAACACAAGTGTTTTGTGATCACAGGCAGGATCATACACAGTTCTGATTTTTTTTCTCCTCGGCCTATTCTCTGCGATTTCATCCTCTTCACTGCTGCTTGAATCAGTCATAACTGCACATTGGTCATCACTAAAATTATCCATATCAGCTTCATCACCTGCTTGAAGTCCACTGCTTGTAAATTGGTTGAGCCTACTTTCTGATATACCATCATGAGGTGGACTCTTCTTATACTTTTTTATGTTTTTTCTTGCTTCAATGTACTCATCATCTTCAGATGCAATGGCTTCATCACTAAGGTCATCCTCAGAAGAGCTTTCACCTTGTGGCATGTAATCTTCATCTTCACTTTCTTCATCTGCACCTTCTTCACATGTTGCACCTTCTTCACCTGGCATGTAATTATCAATGTAGTGCTCAAGTTCATCAACCTCATCATGTACTTCTGATGCTGCCCCTCTACCCTCAATGTTCTGTTCAAAAAACTCATCATGTGCCTCTGATGCTGCCCCCTACCTCTACCCTCAATGTTTTCTTCACCAAGATCATCATGTACTTCTGCTTCTGCCCCTTTGCCCTCAATGTTTTCTTCACCAAGCTCATCAAGTACCTCTGAGGCCCCTCTACCCTCACAATTCTTTTCACCAACAACATTATGAACCTCAGTACACTGGAATTCATTTCCCCCATCCACATAAATCTCAATCATGGATTTATGTTTTGAAGAATGAGCAATCAGTTCCATCACACCCACATCATCAACCAAAACCCTCAAAGCTTGTTTACCATTCACTCTGGGAATTCTGTAATATATATTTGTCCACGTGGTACACCCAAGTTTTTGAATTTGCTCTTCCAAATCGAAGTAACCAAATCTATCCACATCAAGACCATAAACTGTTTCAAAATCACCTCCTAAGTACTCTACATTGTCATCCATTATTATAAGTTTACCACCGTGGTTAACTAATAATGACAATTTATCCACCCTGCAGAGAAGACAATTTAAAGAACAAAAATCAAATCAAAAGTTGACACACACATCAACTCAATGCTCTCAGAACTTTGAAATTTGAATTTACAAAAAACACTACCTTAATAAACCCTAAATTGGAGAAAACACTACCTTAATAAACCCTAAATTGGAGAATCCCTAAAATTTTTAAAGAACCCTAGATTAAACCCGATTTGACAATCCCTAATTTATATCATAACTGCAGAATTTAAACCCTAATTTTAGCAATACAAGATGTGGACAAAAATTGATTAAAATAAAGTGAAAGAAAAAAGGTCGACAACGAAAAATACGGCTTACATTTTGTCGTCGGCCATTATTTACGATTGAAAGGGACCACAAAGGCGGGACAACACGACCACACGATTGATGAAATTGAGCGTAGTTGTCTCCAACTTTAGCGATTTTTTTCAGATGAAACTCACAGAATCTTCGTCGATTTGGTTGAAGTATTGGTTGAGAAGATCGTCGATTCAAAGAACCTTCGTTGATTTCGTTGGATTCATGGTTAAAGTTCTTTAGGGGCGAAATTTAGGGTTTGAGAAAATTTGGGAAAAATTTTGAAGAGATCGAAGATCGATTTGGGGAAAATTTTGGATTTTATATAGATTGTTGCCACGTGGAATCGGTTTTTAAAGTTAATGTAACAAGTATTTACACGTATGAAATGTTCAAGCCATGTCAGCAAGGGAAGCCCGATTTTTGGCCCGATGCATACAATTGCAAAAAATTATAAAAGTGATGTATAGATTTGCCAACTTTAAAAGTGGTGCATTAAATTGCAAATTTCGAAAAGGTCATGGTTTTATTTGCAATTAAGCCTTTAATAAATACACAATTATGCAGCTAAAAATTTTATAAATAAAATTAGCATGTGTCAATTATCGTTTAATTTTTTTTCATATTAATTTTTTTTTTCATAAGAGAATGATGAGGGTATATTATCACAATTGAACGTTGCGTTAGATAAAGTTAAACACACTTATTATAATGCATTAACTACTTTTTCCTTATCATATATCATAACGTTAATTATTTTTTTTAGATTTTATATAATATAATTTCAATGTTTTTTTTTTTGTATTACATTAAAAAAAAAATTCAAAGTGTTTTTATAAAAATTATATGGAATTATAATTCTCATTGGTTTCATGCAAAAATAAGTATATTTTAATATTACACTGAATTACAATTCTCATGGATTTTATGCAAAAAATAAATATTTTATTGACTTGAGCATTAATGATTACTGGAGTCTATTTATAACTTTATGAAAAATGATCAATCTTTCACATCATTCTCTAACCACCATCGCACTTATCTTGCCAAAAATAAAATAAAAAAAAAAATGTTGAGATTTATTTTGTTAATAAAAAAAGTAAAAAATTTGTGGACTTAATTTAAAAATAAATACATGCAAATAGAAGTTATTTTTAATTTGTTCTTAAGTATTTAATTTGTATTTATAAATTTGAATTTGCTCATTTTCATACATGTTAACGTTAATTATTCAATATAAGCTTATTTGCAGAATAGTAATTATGACTTTGTTTTCTTTTTTGAACTATGAAAATTATGTTATCACATATACAGTTTTATGAAAAAAATTTGAAGAAGTGTCATTAATGTGACAAATAATTTTTTTCATGGTATATCACATATTTTTGTACGCTTAAGAATTTAATTTTAAAACATTTAAGAAAAAAAGTATATTGGATTTTATAAAAATTTTTTTCATTGTTATTGTTTCTAGAGTCACGATCCATGTTTACTAATTATTGTTATTACAGTTAGTGATAACGAACACAGTTCATCTACTATTAATGCTATATTTGTGGAAGTACTTTTAAATGGATTAATAAAAAAATTATCCTACATTATATCAATTGATGCTTTTCAAAATATTTTTCTATTAAATTATCACTCATTTACACTATTTTTAATATCAAGCCGCGCATCGCGCAGGTCACATACTAGTATGTATATATAATTGCTAGCTAATCAATTAATTTTACCTAATAAATAAAATCTAATAAATTTTACCTAGCTGGCACTACACACATTTTCCCCCAAAATCGGTTACATTATTTATTTTGCTTTAATTAGCTTTTTATAATCAGAACTCTAAGGAATCTGTATTGAGAGAGCCTTTAAACATTTTAGTTGATGAAATTGAATTTTTTTTTACTGTATTTTCCCGCCAAAATCGAATTATTTGTTTCAGTTTTAGTTGATGAATGATTTGCATTTAAACGTAACTTTTGTCGAAAACAGAAAATGATTACTAATTCCTAAAATTTATAATTACTCAATACACAAAACTTAAATTACATATCAAATTAACATCAAGCAATAAAAAAAATTAACATTCCAGCGCCTTTATTATGAATTCTGCCTACAATATAGAAAAAGAAAATACATTAATAATTATAAAACTAATAATATCAATTAATTTATATTACATAATAAAATGAACAATTTAGCCCTATAGGAACATAATCTCTCATAAACTCAGGCAATATATAAACAAATTAATTATGAAATTAAAGCAGTCAATATCAAATCAAGAGGGAAGAAAATCAAATTATAAAAATAAAAAAAATGCATATTTTCATT
>BKCP01012736.1:2928552-2952172 GCA_008636005.1 Striga asiatica
ACAATCACAATAAGTAGGCAAATTTAGAGATTTAGAGGTTCAGAGTACATAAAACAGAATAAGTAGTATAAGAATGACTATATGTATATGTTACATTACATCTACCATACATTAGATGTGAGATCATTTCGTACAGATCTAATATCCATCTTCAGAGTGCAGTAAACTAAACAAAGTTTGGAAAATCAAACAACAATTGTTTGTACAACCAGTTTAAATAAATAAAAAAAAAAACTAATTACCTTCAGATATTCATAGATTTGTTGAGAACATAATCGAAATTGTCTTAAACTATATGGAAAAACATACAAAACTTATTTTTTAAAACAAATGAATGATAAAAAAATTTGATTCAACTTCAGATCTGCACAGATCTGTTAATAACATTTTCGAAAACTTCGTAAACCTTTGGAAAATTAAACAAAATATTATAATTACAACAAAATAAAAATAAATAAAATTTTAAATAACTTCAGGTCTTGACAGATCGAAACATTTCTCGCCCGATTTGAACCGAAATACTGTCACTTATCGTCTTAAACATATGGAAAAACATACAAAACTCAATTTTGAAACAAGTGAAAAATAAAAAATTTGATGTAACTTCAGATCTGCACAGATCTGTTAATAACATTTTCGAAAACTTAGATAAACTTTGGAAAATTAAACAAAATCTTATAATTACAACAAAATAAAAATAAAAAATTTGAAATAACTTCAGATCTTAACAGATCGAAACATTTCTCGCCCGATTTGAACCGAAATACTATCACTTAGTATTTCAATTTTGTAAAAACAGCTTGATATCTCTTTGTCGATCTCTCTTTGTGGTTGAAAAAACATAACTCAGTTATATTATTGGCATCTGTTTGAAAAGCGTAAAAGAATCGCCAGTAAACCTAGATTTTCCACTAGATTAACGTCGAAAATGATCTAAGAAAGGTCGAAGAAGAGTGTTTCAAAAGAGAGAAGAATGGAGAGATGGCAGGTGTGCCGATAAAGAGGAGATGTAAATGGCGTAAACTTCTCAGATGTTAGGGTTTCAGCATTTAATGAATTCTTGAAACGGTCAATGACATGCGTCTCGCCATTAGTTATGTTTATGTGCACGTGTCGCCATGTTAAATATTCCTGTAACATATGAACACACCTCATATTTGGGCTATTATGTTATTTGTGAAACATAGTTGACCTTAATTATTGGTATGCCAATATTGATTTAATGGTCAATTAACACTATTCCGTAACATAAATAAAGTATATTAAAACAAATAATGTTGATTTTTATATTACAAATTGTAATGCAAGTATGATTAATTAATTTTATTTATTCCCAAAAAAATTTATATATTAAATCTTATAATAAAAATAATCTATATATTGTGTCTGAAATTTTAAAACTACATTGCAGCATATAATATATAGATTCTATCAAATTTAATTATTGTAGGTATGTTATCTGATATGCCTACGACAACACCTTCATTCCAAAGATCGATTGTCACTTATAATTGGCATTCTACCATTCAAGAACCTGGTATTTATTTTCTTTATTGTTGTATTCATTTTATATCATTATTAAATGTTTATCTCAATACTAGAAGATTGTTATTGTTGTGTGTGTGTATATATATATATATTAGGTATTCCAGTCGCAAATTCTCAACGTTCGTCCCAAAATAGTTCCATATCTCACATCAGTAATGCTTCTTCGGGCGGATTAGTACAGTTGATTGATCTTACAATAGACGATCATGATAATGTGCCAACGAGAATGTTGGTTAATAATGTCCGCAATGGTAATTTTATATTCATTATCAATTAATTTAAATCTTTTGTTTATATAAAATATAATATTATATTTATTCATTTGCGACATGATGTTTTTCTTTTATTATTTTTTTTCAATTATAATTTAATATTTTGCAGTTTCGTCAGTAAACTTGCCACCTCGAAAGAATGTAGGCGGTCGTCTGAGGCTCGCATTATCTCCCATCACAAATGGTAAATTTAATATTATTATCAATTTTTGTAATTTATATTGTTTGACGTAAAACGAAAAAAGTTATATATTTTATTTAACCATTCAAATTTTGAGCTAATTTCTATTAAAATATTAATTCTTTTTTTTTTTTTTCGCAGTTTCACAAATTCGCAACCTCGGATCAACGTAGGCGATCGTCCGAGGCGCGATTTACCTCCCCCCACAAATGGTAATTCAAATTGATTATAATTTTATCTAATTTTTTTCATTAAATAAAAAAAAATGTTTCTCATTTATATTTTATATATTTCTTTTCTTTGTTTATAATAATAATCCAAAAATACCCGAGGCTCAATAATACTTTGTCTGCTTTTGTCCGTAGTCAAAATCTATCTCGAAGGCCCAATAATAACCGAGGCTCATCTACATCTGTCGGTTCTACGCACACATCCATCAACATCGGTAATGATTTACTTATGTCTTAATTATTTTTTTCCCTATTTTTTTAACAGTGTATCACCAATAATTTGTAGGATATATAAATATTTATTTTGTAAATAAATTGTTAAATATTTAATTTAATTAATATAATTCTGCAGAATACCGGGATATTGGTGACGCATCGTACCGTTGCCTTCATTGTGGTGCCAGATTTTGGTATGCCGAGCGACTGGGAAAGCCATCTAACCCCAGGGTTCCAAAGTATTCTGGTTGTTGCAACCACGGATTCATCGAACTTCCACCTGTTTACACTCCTCTCCCATTCCTACGTGAACTGATTTTCCGCACAAGTCCCCGTAGTAAGCACTTTCAAGAAAACATTCGGTCCTATAACAACATGTTTTGTTTTACATCCATGGGAGGAAAGATTGATACCGGCATCAACAACGGCAGTGGCCCGCCCGTCTTCTGTTTGCACGGTCAAAACTACCATTTAATGGGTAGTTTGCTACCCGACCATGGTGCTCCTTCCAAATTTGTTCAATTGTACATCTATGACACAAAGAATGAAATATCGAACAGGTTATCTTCTGTGAGGTATATATTATATTTTATCATTAACATTTCTTACTTACATCTTTAGCTTCGTTTATTACATTTTATTTAATAATTCAATTTGCTATGTTCTTTTTGTTAGGAGTCGTGCTGAAAGAAATACTCTTGATGGGGGAAATAGTGCGTGGTTTGAAAGAGATGCTTGATCTATACAATGTGTTGGTTAAGTCGTTTAGAATGGCGAGGGAGAAGTTGAACCAACCCGAGCATTGCGAAGTTAAGATGCGACTTATTGGAAAAAGGAATAAGGATGGTCGGCGTTATAATTTACCGTACACTTCTGAAGTTGCAACATTAGTTGTTGGTGATTTCGATGATGCTATGGGCAGCCGGGATATTATAGTAGAACATCGGAGCAGACGTTTGCAACGTATCAACGAGTTGAACGCTTCCTACTTGGCTCTCCATTATCCTATTCTTTGTCCATATGGCAAGGATGGTTACAGGGAGGACATTCCATTTTCTCTCCTAAAACCGGTTACGAAGAGGTCGAGGAAATTTATCAGTCCGTTGGAGTTCTTCAAATATCGAATGCACGACCGTGACTGCGAATTGTCTTCTATCCTCTCAGCTCGGAGGTTGTATCAGCAGTTCGTTGTGGACGCGTATACAATGGTCGAAGAAGCTCGACTCAGATTATATCCTTTTTAACCAAACAAAACTTAGAACTGAATTGTACAGCCAGTCTTTCGGATGCTGTGTTGCGAGGAGACACCGATCCTGGTTCTCAAGGCAAACACATTATATTGCCTTCATCCTTTACGGGTGGCGCAAGATATATGATTGAGAACTATCAGGACGCGATGGCCATATGCCGGTGGACCGGTTATCCTGATATATTCATAACATTCACTTGCAACCCTAAGTGGCCAGAAATCAGTCGTTTTCTCGCTAACAAGAATTCAAACAAGAGGTTTGTCCTGATATAATTTGCCGGGTATTTAAGGCTAAGTTCGACGCTTTGATGAGGGATGTTCGACATAACAAGATGTCTGGTGATGTGAATGCAGGTACTTAATATTATTAATATTAATATTAATATTTTTGTAATTCATTTTATTTAAATTTAAAATCTTTTGTGTTCATTGTATTGGATTTTACCAAAAAAATTATTGTTTGCAGCTATATACACGATTGAATTCCAGAAACGTGGCCTTCCCCATGCCCATATCTTGCTATTCTTGGCTAAAGAACACAAGATTCAGACCACTGATGGCATAGATAAAATAATATCTGCCGAAATACCAGATGAGGCCACCGATCCATTTTACTACGCCCACAATCTCCGTGTATGGTCAATGGTTGTTGCACGAAGCATTTTCCAAAGAAGTTCTCTGAAACCACCACCCTGGATCAGGAAGGCTATCCACGATACAGGCGTCGTGATAATGGCAGGACCATAGAAAAGAACGACATTCCCCTAGATAACAGATACGTTGTGCCTCATAACAGAAAATTGCTCCTTAAGTATGGCGCCCACATAAATATAGAATGGTGCAACCAGTCGAGGTCCATCAAATATTTGTTCAAGTATGTGAACAAGGGGAATGATCGCGTTACCGCCACCTTTTATGAGTCCAATGGATCTGAGTCTTTTAGCAGGCCGGTTGACGAGGTGAAGATGTACTACGATTGCCAGTATGTTTCATCTTGTGAGGCTGCGTGGCGGTTGTTGGAGTTTGAGATTCAGTATAAGAGGCCATCAGTGGAACGCTTGAATTTTCACCTCGAAAACGAACATCCTTGCTACTACGATGATGAAGTTCCGATCGATCAAGTGGTTCAAAAAAATAAAAAGTCTGTTAGCAAATTCTTGGCTTGGATGAAGGCCAACAAGAAGTATCCCGCTGCCAGAGAACTGACATATGTTGAGGCTCCCACTAAATTTACGTGGCATTCAGAAACGAATAGTTGGGAGCCTAGGAAAGGAAGCGATCGGACTGCGCGTTTGTACTTCGTCCCCCCCGGAGCTGGAGATATATTTTTCTTGAGGTGCCTTATCAATGTTGTTCGAGGTGCAACATGCCATCGTGACTATATGAAGTTGAATGGCGTCCAACACGATTTGTATCGCGACGCGTGTTTTGCCCTTGGTTTGGTGGAGGACGACAAGGAGTATATAAAAGGCATTATTGAGGCAAGCCAATAGGCGAGCGCAAGTTCATCGAGGAACCTTTTTGCGACTCTTCTTTCATCCGATACTCTCTGTCGACCGGAGTTTGTGTGGGACGCCTGTTGGCATTACCTATCGGATGACATATTATATAATTGTCGGAGGCTTCTACACCACCCAGGTAACAAATTCAATTATTTTTATTTTTTTATTTTATTCCTTTTTATATGTTTTATCTTTGTTCTTATTATTTTTGTACTATAATTGTTTCAGAATTGGTCTTGACCGATGAGGAAATAAAGAATCTTGCGTTGGTAGAGGTCGAAAAGATTTTGCAACGCCGTGGGATGATTTCACGCGACTATGGTACAATGCCGTTTCCTGTTCTGACGATAAAAAAACCACGAATGTTGTATATAAAGAAGTGTGTAACAATATTTAGTTTTTTCAATGATTATGTTATGATTTTTAATATTAAAACATAATACAATTATTTAACTTATAATTTTAATATTCAAACGCTTTTTTTTTCCATGATTATATTATGATTTTTACTGTTATTTATATTTTATATTATTTTTTTCTTTATCATATAACTCTCCGTGCAAATGCACGGGTTGCAACTAGTAAAAAGTAAATCTACAATAAAAAAATAGAAATTTGATTTTCAATTAAATTGTTTCACTTATTAATTGACAAAATATTTTACAAGTTACTTTAAACCTAAGAATTATTAAGATTGTTGATTTTTTACATGATATTTTGGGATTACATTTTTTTCCTTCGAAATGCATATTTATATGTCATATTTATATTATCTCATTCTTTTTTTTTTTTTCCAANATATAGCAAGCTCCATTAAAATCGGACCAAAAAGGTCAAAGTACAAGGGAAAACCCCCACTGCCGGCAGAAACCTGAGAGGGCAGCACAAATGCTCCCTAGCAATCCCAAACAAAAGCAGATAAAGAGCCAGATAAACAATCAAGCTACCTCAAGGCAGAAAAGCTAGAAATACATAACCAGACATCACCTACACTACCCAGAAAATCAAGCCAAATACATCAAGTTGCATAGATACAAACAGGAACACACAAAAGATAAAAAACTGACACTAGACCTAATTTATCTCTTCTGCCCCACTTCTATCCAATGCTGTTATTCTTCTTGAAGTCCAGCCAGTCTGCCAAGGCAGCTTTGATGATCCATCTTTCCTCGTGCCATTTGCCTTCAAATACCCAGAGATTTCTAACTCTCCACAGCCACCATAGAATATATGTGGAGAGTTGGATTCTTTCCTCAGCACACTCCTCAGCAGCCATAGCACTTACCCATCACCACCATTGTTTAACTGTTAACTGCTCCTCCATCACTCTATTCCAGCTAACCGGTGAGAGCTTCCAAACAATTCTGGCCTTCTTACACAAAAAAAGACAGTGTTCTTGAGTTTCCTCTTCCTCCCCACATACTCTGCAAGTGGTCTCAACATCCATCCCTCTTGTCTGTAAATTACAACTAACAGGTAAAATATTTGATAAGCACTGCCATAGAAAGATTTTTACTTTTCCCATGACTTTTAAGCTCCAGCATCTTTTCCTAGCTTTCCTGTTCATGCTAGCCATACCACTAGATTCAGCTACTAACCTGTGCCCCACCTTGACTGATAGGAAGTTTGTATAAGCTTTCTTCACTGAGAACTTACCTTTCACCACAGAAGTACATTGCCATTGATCTGCCACTCTGGGATTTAATGACTTTATCTTGAGTATTCTCTCAGCATCTTCCTCTGCAAACAGCACTCCTCCAGCCAAGAGCAGATCCTTTACCCAAAAAAGATGTCCATCCACAGCCACCCTCAAGCTAGGTTTTCTGCAGATTATTCCAAGAATCCAGTTGGTTTCACTGATTTTAGTGGACTGCCCATTTCTGATCACAATGCTAACCTGCTTCTGTAATTCAGGCAGAAGAGAAACCCATGAGTTCCATACCCAAGATGCACCCCCAGAATTCTTACAACAAAAAATAGAGCAGTCTTTGAAATATCTGGTTTTCAGCACTCGGCCCATAAGACTATCTGGTTGTTCTATAAGTCTCCACAGCTGCTTAAGAATCAGAGATTTGTTAAACAATTGCAAATCCAGAAACCCCAAACCCCCATCTTCTTTAGCAGCAGTCAACTTATCCCATGACATCCAATGTAGATTTTCCTTTTTTGCATCTCCTTTGTTCCACCAGAAATTTGAAACAATCCTGCATATGTCTTTGCACAACTTCACAGGTAATATAAAGCAGGACATCACAAACACAGGGAGAGCACAAAGCACCGATTTTACCAAAACTTCTTTACCTGCAGATGATAGAAATGTGTTCTTCCAGCTACAAATCCTCTCCTTCACAGCATCCACCACAAACTGAAAAGTGTCAATTTTGGAAGCCCCAATCCCAAGAGGTAAGCCCAAATATTTTGATGACCTTTTAACAACAACACCATGAAGGATAGCAGATAATGAAGCCTGCAGTGTCTCAGTACCATTCTTGCTAAAAAACATAGAAGATTTATGGAGGTTAACCTTCTGCCCAGTAAAATTTTGATATTTCTGAAGCATATCAAGCAGTAACTCAGCATGGGAAACATTAGCTTTGCAAAAGATGAGGGCATCTTCAGCAAACAGCAAGTGAGAAAGCACAGGCCCATTTCTAGAAAGCTTAATCCCACAGAACAACCCATCACTGATCTTTGATTTCAAATAGGCAGAGAAAACTTCAGACACTAAAATAAAAAGGTAACGGGACAAAGGGTCCCCCTGCCTTAACCCTCTAGAAGCAGTCCCATACCCACACACTCTCCCATTAAGGTTAAAAGAAAAAGTAGGGAAAGAAATGCAACTAATCACCCACTGAATAAATTTCCCATGAAAACCCATATTCACCATAATCTTCCTAATGCAATTCCACTCTACCCTATCATAAGCTTTCTCCATATCCAATTTAACAGCCATGAATACATTTGGCCCAGATTTGTGTCTGTGTAAGAAATGAAAAATTTCCTGAGCAATAACCACATTGTCCAATAACAATCGACCAGGGACAAAAGCAGTTTGTTCAGGACTAATGCAGGTATCAAGACATAACTTCAACCTTTCAGCCAGCAGTTTAGCAATAATTTTATATAGGACCCCACAGAGACTAATAGGTCTGAAATTTGTCAAAGCTTCAGGAAACAGACACTTTGGGATCAGAGTAATAATAGTATGCTTCCAATTCTTCAGTAAATGACCAGATCTAAAGAAACTTCCCACAGCTTTGCATACATCATCTTTCACAATGGGCCAAAATTTTTGAAAAAATAAGACAGACATACCATCATCACCAGGAGATTTCTCAGGGGCCATTGAAAACACAGTTGCCTTAATTTCCTCCTCATCAACTCCTCTGATTAAGTCATTATTAAGAGCCTCAGTTATGGAAACAGGAATGTGATGAAGTAGCTCCTCACTTCCATTTGATCCCTCAGAAGTGAACAGATTTGAGTAGAAAGAAAAAATATGCCTCTCCAATGTCTCTTGAGTGTCACACACTTCCCCAGCACCAGAGATGAGTTTAGAGATAAAATTTGATCTTCTTCTTTGGGAAGTAAAGGCATGGAAAAACCTGGAATTCCTGTCACCAGCTTTAAGCCAAAGGGCTCTGGATTTAGCTCTCCAGTACCACTCCTCCTCTTGGTGAGCTTGATCAAGTTCAGCTTTTATGGNCCCCCCCCCCTCCTCCCAATCTCTATCTTTTCCTTCATCCCTCAACACCTCCAATTTAGCTGTGAGCACAGCAATAGCTTTTTCACTGTTTCTGTGGATGGGTTTATGCCATGCTAGCAGAGCCATTCTGGTGTGCTTGATTTTCTGATGTACCTGGTACATTGCTGATCCATCCACCTGAACTAGCCAACCCTTCTTCACTGCTTCTTGAACTCCCTCTAAAGCAGCCCAGTGACTACCAAATTGGAACCTTTTGTGTCTTCTACCCACCTCCTTTTCAGTATCAAAGAGGATGATATTATGATCAGACGCAGATCTATAGAAATTGGAAGCAACCATATTTGGGAATTTAGTCAGCCAACCGAGAGACACATAGATTTTGTCCAACCTTTCTTCCATATACCCATCGCCTGCTTTATTATTCCCCCAAGTAAAAAAAGACCCCAACTAAGTCACCTCCTGAGCCTCCATGTTCATGAGAAAATCCTGGAACCCTACAAAGCTGCTAGGGCTCCTCCTTACCCCCCCTCGTTTTTCCTCATTCGAGACTATATCATTCCAGTCACCAGCCATTACCCAACTATCTCCCCATTTATCTTTACTGAGCACCAGCATTTTCCATTGTCTAACCCTTTCACTCCTATCTGAACTCATATGCACAAAGATAAACCAACCCCAGTCGGCTATTCCAGCCCCTTTCAGCTCAACTTGAAGGCAGCAGTCATTTCCAATAATTTATTTTATATCAGTATTATTATCCCACATAAGTAGCAATCCCCCTCGAGTACCATTAGGATTCACCAAGTGCCATCTATCTTGGTAGCCCAGCTTCCTGCAGACTGTTTGAGTAAACTGAGCAGATTTCTTTGTTTCAAATAAAAAAACTAAATTTGGGTGGTGGATTCTTCTGGAATCCTTGATCTGGGAAACTGTAGAGGGCCCACCCAGTCCTCTACAGTTCCACACCATGACCTTCATTGGTCACCCTGGGGCCATTTATGGCTGGCCTTCTCCACCAATTGATTATCACCATCACCTTTCTTCCTTTTTCCCTCTGGCACCTCTAAATCTTTGGATCCTCCATCATATATAACTAAAGCTCTGCTTCTCTTGTGAGAATCTGGATGCAACTGCTTGTTAACCTCAACTGGAATTCTATGGAGTGTGTTTTTTGATATGACTCTCCTTTTCCACCCAGCCCCAGATCTCTCTCTCAAATCATACTTACAACCTTTTCCAGTGTCAGATTTAACTATAATCTCCTTGGCCTGCCCATACTCTTCAACTTC
Organism: Striga asiatica; assembly: GCA_008636005.1. Classification (NCBI taxonomy): domain Eukaryota; kingdom Viridiplantae; phylum Streptophyta; class Magnoliopsida; order Lamiales; family Orobanchaceae; genus Striga; species Striga asiatica. Next base: position 2,938,746 of record BKCP01012736.1, read on the forward strand.
CATTCTATTTCTACTATCACCCACCCCTGGATTAGAAATATAGGGTGTGGCATCTTCAGGAGTACCCACAACTATATGAGTGTCATCTGCTCTAGCACTTAGGCTGCCCTTCTCTGCAACCTGCTGCTGATAATTATCATTCAACTCATTGCTTCTAATCATCTCCTGTTGACCCACTTTAGAGAGGTTATTATCAGAGTTCAGGGATCCCGGAATAGGAAGATTTGTAGGCTGAGAAGGTCTCTCTCCTGAGTTATCAGACTGCATACTCCTCCCACCTGCAAATGTCTCGGCCGTTTTAAGCCACTCTCCAAATTGCCCATCAACCACACAATTATTCTCAAAGTCCTCTAATCTCTTTCTACAGCTTCTGTCCAGATGCCCAATCATTCCACAGTAATAGCAGAGATTGACTAGCTTTTCATACCTAAATGTCACCATTACTTTTTGATTTCCCAGCTTAATAGAGGTGCACCTGGGAATTGGTTCATTAATATTAATGGATACCAGTATCTTCAGAAAGCTCCCCACATCACCCCCAACTTTACACACAACCACATTCTTAACTCTGTTAAAGATTTTACCAACTTTCAGCCCAACCTCCGTACTCATCCAATTTAGGGGCACATTCAAAACCTGAACCCACAAGGTTATTTCATCAAAACAACTGTGCTTGCTATTCAAACCCTGGAACCACTCCTTCAGGATTAGGTATTGATTACCATACATCCAGTTGTATCCAACACTAATTTTCTTTTTATCTTCTTGGGAAATAAAAATAAATTGGAAGAAATTGGCACTGATCTCTTTCACCTCCATTGAATGTTGCATTCTCCATATGGCGCTCATAGTTCTTTTGACACCCAGAAGCCCAGCGTGTCTGTCCCCCACAACCTTCCCAAACAAGCTCCTATTACACTCCTCTTCACTAGACTTAATGTCATCTCCCGAAATTTCCGCTTCCCCTAATTCTTTTGCTGATAAAGACATTTTACAAAGTTTTCGCAAAACTCCATCATCCCCCTCCCCTCCTTTTGACATCGATGGCTAGGAGTCCTCCATAATGAGGAAAACCAGCCCACACAAAAAGAAAAAGAAAAAGGAAAAAAGAAAAAAAAAACCCCAAATGCAAACCCTAGAAAATGCCCACAACACTCCCCCACACTCTACGACACTCAAATAAAACCACTCACTATTGAACAGAAAAACACAATCTAGGAAACAAATTCAGACGAGAACCTTCAGAAAGCCCCTCTCACCCAAGAGAATCTCGCTCTCACCCGAGAAAATATCGTTCCCACCAGGAAGAATTTTATATTATCTCATTCCCTTTTAAATTATTTATTTAAATGAGTTAATTGATTTGGTCAATATATGGTATTTGATGATTTCTAAATTATTTTTATTTTTACCACGTGGAGAGTGATTCAATGAATGTGGAGGAAAATAAAAAAATATGAATGACGAACAAATTGATTATTTTATTTATAAATAATATATAGTTTGTGCGATGTAAGGGACATAAATATTAAATGGTCAAGTTTTATAGGGTTTGTCCGTTCAGCTCTCAAAATAATAAGATTGAATTATCTATTTTTCACATGTTTTAATCACCGTATTTCTTTTGTTGGACCGTTACACTTGATCTTGTTAGGGCTAGTCTGTAAATTAATTCATATGTTATTCCACTAACGTGTTTATATTAATGTAAATAAAATGTTAATGTATTATTTATTTCTTGATATAAAAAAAAATAATAGTTTACTTGTTTTTGTTCACCGTATAATACTAAACTATTATTTTATACTAAAAGTTTATTGCCATATAATGTCACTATTATTATTTCTAAAAGTTACGAAAGTAGCCTTCTTTATATTTTATGTAATGTATATTAATATTATTTATTATTATAACTAGTTTAAGATTATATAAACAAACTTCAAAATAAAATATTGTATATAAAATATTTTACCATTTATACACACATGTGATTTTGTTCAAATTTTGTAATTTATTGTATTTCGTAATACTTAGAAAAATAAAAATAATTACACACACATACACATATAGCATGTCATTTTAATAATTAATTTGTAAAAAAAAACGGTCATATTGAAAAAACTAACACATTGTGAGTTTATTTATGTTAATTAAGCTAATAATTCAATCAACCAGCCTAAAGTTTTTCTGTCTATTATGCATTTGAATTTAATTTTTTATACTAATTGAACGACTTTCATTGAGAAAATTCCATGAAATAAACCCTTGTTTAATCATGAGATTATCCTAATTTTCATCTTATGATTTTATAGTTTATTTATCATACTATAAAATTAAAATATAATTTATAATAATTTTAATATGGAAAGAAAGCAAAATAAAACAAAAACGATAAACTTTTTCCTTTTAGATTATTGTATATTTAATATATTAACTAAATATTTAACTATCCATCCGATATGGATATGCGTTGATTTATGCATGACAATATCTCGCATAATTGTTAATTATGGGTTCATTTGGATTTGCAATTTTTATATTGCATACCATTTCGTGTGTATTGGAGTGAAAAATATGTTTATTGATGCGACAGTGTGCAAAAGAAAGACCATGTATATATCGGGGCTATAAAAGAAATTATCCTTAAAAATTAATTAAACTGGCCTCCCTGAACAAACGGCTCTTTTTTTTTTTCTTAAACTATAGAATTTATTCAACAATAAGAACGTTTAGGCAAAATTGCATTTTTAATTTTGTTGATTTAATGCCATAACAATTTTAGTCTTAAGGTTCCAATATTTTGTTTTTTTGGTTATGTGATTTAATATTTTGCTGCAATTTCAGTCATTTGAGAACTGGAAATTGTGAAAAATTCTCAAATTTCCCGATTCTCAATTAGCAATTTAAGTTTTGTAATTTAAAATTTTATTGCAATTTCAGTCTTGTAATTTAAGATTTTGTTGCAATTTCAGTGCTTAGACGACTCAAATTGCAGCAAAATATTAATCACATGACCAAAGACAAAAAATTAGAATCTTGAGACTAAAATTGTTCTGACTGTAAATCGTCATGACTAAAAATGTATTTTTGCCAAACATTTACAAGTCAAGAGGCTAAATAGTCCTTAATAATACAATCGAGAACTGCCCAAATAAGTTGCCTAAATAAGAACTACAATAATCCACAAAGTATGAGATCTCTAGGGTGTGTTTTTGTTAATCCACAAAGTATACACATATATCCGCTCAAAATGAATTTTTTTTGTTAACTCTAATTAATTTGAAAAAAGTAGTATGATTAGTTGGTAGTGGGGTTTTAGTTTTATATTAAAAAGATATTTAAAATAAAATAATTAAAATTGATTTGATATAAAAGTAGATGAGAGATAATTTGAAGTGATAGTTAGTTAAAATTATGTGAATGGATGAATATTAACTTAAAATTGATTTGATGTGAAAAATGATTGGTTGATATTATTTAATTATATTGATAATATTGAGAATAGTGAAGTTGACTTCAAGTTGAATTAAATTTTAAGTAAGATATGAATTGTTTTGGTATACAAACACACCCCTAGTCACTCTCCCAAACAGACTGCAGCCACTCAGCAAATTCTGGCCGGCATATTTTCGTTCCCTCATGAGGATGAGAGCGTTTAGATTCTCCATCTCGCCGCCACAGCTGAAACACCATCGTGGCCGCTTCTCCGCCGCATCCACTGGCAGCTACCCTCCACTCCTCAACCACCGTTACTGGTCCGGCCTCCCCTGCTGGAGGCGCAGCCCAATCAACAAGGACCGCTACTGGGGCCCAAATGGTCCAATTCAGGAGCCCAGCGAAGTACAAGTCATCCCAGCTGATATTGGCTCTTGCTCTTCATTAGCAGAAATGGGTAGTGTTGTTATCTCCACTGCTGATCCTCTCGCGAAAGCTAAGCTCTCGCACTTGGCCTATTCGAAATGGCGCCAAGAGGGTCTGCCTGTTGGAGTTTCTGATGCTCCTTCTAGTCCCGCTCGCCCCCCCAAACCCCAATTGGTATTTGTTTCTGTTTNATTTATTCATAATAATAGATTTGTGTGATGCTTCTGGGATCTGTATGTTTTTTTTAATTGTTCGTGGTGGTAAACTGTTAAATCATTATTTTGGTCTAGTAATGTGCTTGTTGGCTTTCTATTGGCTGTTCAATCTTTTCAGAGTTTTCTTAGTTCACTGTGGCTTCCGGGCTTTAGTTTTGAGTTTCTGTTTCTTGAAGATAGTTTGAAACATCAAGACAAGTTTACTATTTCAACATGTGTTGTGGATTGGATAAATTTGGAGCTTTTTCCTTAGATTCCATCATGGCTTGTGTTCAGTATTTCATTTTCTAAAAGGATCTAACTTGAGGAATATGGATTAATTTGCTTGTTTATGATCTCATTTTCATTTTCTTTCTTGATGTGAGCGGTGAACATGGACACCTGATACTTTGACTTCTCTTTTCTGTGTTTTCCTAGAAAGGATGAGGATTGGCATAAGTTTATTTTTAATTTTTTGTTCATTTATCTTGTAAAATGAACTGGAGGTGAAATTCAGGTAAACAGTTTGATCTTATTTTGATTGTTTCTACTTATGAGTGCTTTTGATCTTTGCTTGATAGCTTTTGCCTTAATAGTTTCTATTTTATAATTATTCACACCCATTAGTTTCATCCACTTATAGTCTCCCTTCAGTTCAGGTTTCCCCTAAGGAAATCCCATCCCCAAAGAATTCCGGCTTGCCTCTAAATGCCTACATGCTTCATAATCTGGCCCACGTGGAGCTTAATGCAATTGATCTAGCCTGGGATACTGTTGTTCGGTTTTCTCCATACACTGAGCTTCTTGGCGAAGGGTTCTTTGCTGATTTTGCTCATGTAGCTGATGATGAAAGTCGCCATTTTACTTGGTGTTCACAGAGACTCGGGGAGCTTGGGTTCAGGTATGTATTAATACATAGAGCTTGAATCTGAGCATTTAGCGGTTTGGTTATCATTCTCATTGACCTTCGACGTAAAGTTTTCTTTTTCCTTTTTCTGTACGTATAGATATGGTGATATGCCAGCTCATAGTTTTCTATGGAGGGAGTGTGAGAAGTCATCAGGCAATGTTTCTGCCCGGCTTGCTGTCATACCATTGGTTCAGGTGCTGTTCCCGCTATCTTAACTGTAATGTTGGCATCTGTGACAAAGTTAATTATTATAATTAGTACTTTTCTCCTCTCCCCCTCAAATTGATTATTTGGGAAGTTCATTTTTCGTCCAGTGTCTTTGTACTTAACTACTTTTCTACTAAACGTATTGAAAGTTCAATATTTCTCAAGAAGCCATAACGTGTGAGGTTTCCTACCAATTTATGGTGGAAATAAATATTACAAATTTTACATGCAGCTCAAGTTAATTCAATTTTGATTTCCATTTAATGGTGCGGATGATTCCCCAAAGCAACAGTCTTTAACATTTGCTATCACCCCTTCAAGAAAAAAAAAAAAAAATAAATAATAAGGCATTTTCTAACACCAATATTCATACTGTGCCTTTTACCTGCTTTTATTTTGTTGTACTATAGGAGGCTAGAGGACTGGATGCAGGACCTCGGTTGGTCAACAAGTTGATCGGCTTTGGAGATCAAAGGACATCAAACATTGTAGCTAAGATAGCTGATGAAGAAGTAGCACATGTGGCGGTTGGTGTTTACTGGTTTGTATTTGTTTGCCAGAAAATGGGTCGCAAGCCTGATTCTACATTCGGAGGCAATTTATTTCCCCATTTTTCATGTTGTGAACAAGTTCGCAATAGCTTTCTGTTACGTTTTATTATCATCATCAAAATTTACCTTTCATAATTAACAGATATACTGAAAGAGTATAAAGTGGAGCTAAAAGGTCCTTTCAACTATTCCGCTCGAGAGGAAGCTGGTATTCCACGGGAATGGTGAGATTTGTACTTGGATTAATATTTTTGTTCGAGTTTTGGGGATAAAAATTCACGTGATTGTTAAAGGTAGGACCAACAACTGGGACTCTTTTTTGTATTGTTTTGTAGGTATGATAGTTCCACGTCCACAGTTAGGCAAGAAAACAAGCTTTCTGAGGTATTTTATTATACTTGGATTGAATTGTTTTTTAGTATTTTCTTTCTCCATCCAAAAATTTAAGGAAGGTGTTGTAGATGACATATCCGTTTTATCGTACTTCAAAATAGTGTTTGAAATTCAGAGCCTTCATAATTGCTTTCTGACTAAGATGTTATGTATGTTATGAGTCGTGTCACTCATCATTTTGACGATGTTTATTGAAAACGTGATTGAAGGTATACAACAGACTTGCATGCATTGTTTCTATGGAACAAGAAAATTCAAGTATGGGAAAGTCTACCTAAATGATTGTTATGCAGTTGAAATGCATTGCTATGAGGAGGATCTATGTTATAGCCAATATTTACATCCAAGACTTCTGCAGCTGATTGAGAGCAATCAACTCAGCGAGGCTCGTCTTACAATTTAGGATTTACAGTAGAATGTAGTCACATGATTTGATTTGAAAATGTCTTGCCCATAGGAAAATCTGTAGCATAAAGTGCAATAAGATCTGTTGGACTGAATTAATATTGTAATTATGCCTATGCATTTGCTTACCTTTGCCAGTTAATCTATAGAAGCATGTTTTTAACCAGGGTGAGTGTTATTGTGCTTTCATCTAATCGACTTTGCTTGTTAACTTCTGAGTTATGTATCCACGTTAAGAAAAATTATTTATGCTTCAAAATTATGGTTTGGAATATAAATAAATCAGAATTTAATGAATTTTTAATTTACACATATATATTATAATGGAAATGACATCCCTGGAGTTGCATAAAGAATGACTAAAATATCCTGGCTTGGTGAGAAGTCCAGTAGATCCGTGTAGCATGAAGTAAATTTAGCTTAAACACGGTAGAAGTGGTAAATTGAGTAGTAATTAAGTTTATCAGTTGGGTTCTGTGTTAACTATCTTGGAGCCTGAAAAGTAAAAATATTTCAATTGGGCACCTGAAAGATGGTCAACTAACATTTTAGGCATGAAAGACTTAAGCTAGCGATTCAGGACTGAAATATTTAAACCGTTTGTTTATGACTGGAATGATGTTTGTGCAGTTGAGGATAAAAAAGGTGGCATCTGAAATATTTAAACCATTTGTTTATGACTGGAATGATGTTTGTGCAGTTGAGGATAAAAAATGTGGCATCTGTAGATCAGTAGGCAGTTTATGAGGTTTTAATACATTCTTAGCACAAATGGGGGTGCAGGAGATACCTTTGAAAGGAATTCAGTACACATGGGCAAATAATAGAGCAGGTGAGGGCTATGTGGAAGAAGTCCATGACAGGATGTTTGTCTCATACAACTGGTTGGTGAGGTTCCCTAATGCTGAAGTCTTCAGGTGGTTCAGGAGTGCCTCAGACCATTGTATGTTGGTTATAAACTCTGGGGGAGTTCAAATCAGGCACAAAAGGAGATTCAATTTTGATAAGAGATGGATCTAGAAGGAAGGGATTAATAGGGTTATACAATCAGCTTGGGGGGAGCAAACAAAGGGAACCCCTATGTTTGTACTCAAGGAGAAGTTAAGAAGAACTAGAGCGGCTATGTTGAATTGAAGCAAATATTTCAGAACCAATAATGCAGTACACATTGAACAATTGACTCTATAGCTAGAAGAGATGAGGAGAGTTGGGGGCAATAGAAATTGGGAGGTTTGGGATAAACTTCAACAAGAATTAGATGCAGCCAATGTTTTTGAAGAAATTTTCTGGCAACAAAAAGCAAGGGCATTGTGGTTTAAGGCAGGAGACAACAACACGAAATTTTTTCATGTCTATGCTATGCAAAGAAGGAAAATGAACTCAATTGAAAGATTGCTGAGTGAGAATAATGGTTTGACTGAAAATGCAGAGGAGATTGAGAAGATAATCACTGACTACTATGGCCAGCTATTTTCATCTCAGAGATCTCAGATGGCCATGAATTGGTGCCCTGCATTCCTACCACTATCACAGAGGAGATGAACAACATGTTCATTGCTCCAGTTGATGAAGCAGTCATTAAACATGCAATTTTCAGTATCCATCTAGACAAAGCTCCAGGAGAGGATGGCATGACAGGGCTCTTCTACCAACATTTCTGGCCACTTATTGGCATGGATATATGTGTAGCTGCGCAGAGCTTCTTTGAATCCAGACGGATGCTGAGGTATTGGAAGCATACTCTAATCACGCTTATTCCTAAGTGTGCTAATCCTGTGTCCATTACCCACTTCAGGCCAATCAGCCTTTGTGCTGTCATTTACAAAGTGATTTCAAAAATTTTGTCTTTGAGATTAAAGCAGTGTCTGCATATCTGAGAATATGGCTCTAAAGTTGGATGTGGTGAAAGCCTGTCTAGGGAAGGACCTATGCTAACACATCTCATGTTTGCGGATGATACTCTTATATTTTGTAAGGCAGGGGAGGCTCAAACTAGGAGACTGCTGCATATCCTTCAAGTGTTCAAAAATTTTACAGGCCAGCAGATCAATTTGGAGAAGTCTACTATTTTTTCAAGCAAGAAAACACCATTGCCAACCCAGCACAGAGTCTGCTCTTTCCTAACAGGTATCAAAAGTCATTCTTCCACTAGATACCTAGGCCTGCCTTTGGGGATTGGGAAAGCTAAGAGAGAAGCCTTTGATTTTATTCTGAATGTGGTAAAGAAAAAAATTTTCAGTTGGAAGAACAAATGGTTATCAACTGCAGGCAAAGAGGTGCTCATTAAAGCAGTCTTGAATGCTCTTCTGTCTTTGCTATGTCCACTTTTGTTCTTCCAGTGGGATTGTGCAAGGAGATTGCTCAAGTCTGTGGTCAATTCTGGTTGAGTAGGGGTGCTGATAGACAAAAAGGGATGCATTGGGTTGACTGGGAGAAGGTCACACTAGCAAAGAAGCATGGGGGTTTGGGATTTCAAGATATACAGCTATTTAACTCTGCCCTCATTGCAAAGCAGCTATGGAAGCTGGTAAGTGAACTTGACAGATTGGTTAGTAAAGTTCTAAAGTCTAGGTATTTTCCCATTACTTCCTTGTTTGAAGCTCAGAAAAAGCAAAATTAATCATTGCTATGGAGTAGTTGGTTAAAGGTGCTAGAAACATGTGCAAAGTGGATGCAGGTTGTGGTGAAAAATGGCTGCAAAACACTCATATAGGACAGACATTGGATCCCTTCCAAAATTGGCCAACAGGTTGAGCTTATTCCAGGGGTAAATAGAAACATTAAATGGGTGAGGGATTTAATGAGTACTTATGGCACATGTTGGGATATTGCGAGGGTTAAGTCTTCTTTTCTTGAGGAGTGGAGCACAACTATATTATCTATAGACTCCTTAGACCCAACAAAAGAAGATGAGTGGCCATGGAACCTCCATAAGAAGGGGCTATTCTCTGTTCAATCTACCTATGCTCACCTCATCACAGAGAAGTTTTTGAAACAATGCAGACCACAAGGCAACAAGGATCCTGCTATTGATCTCAGAGTTAGGAAAAGAAGCTGACAGCTCAAAGTGATGTGAAGAGTTAAACACTTTATTTGGAGATGTTGCAATGGTGCTCTCCCTAGGGGACTTCAGTTACAATCAAGAGGAATGCAAGTGGATACTATCTGTGCTCAGTGAGGGGAAACTAATGACCCATAGAACATGTTATATTTTATTGCAGTTTTGCCAAGGAAGTGTGGAAACAAGCTCCTGTTAATTGGAATGTCCCTGGTGACAAGGAATCTTTCAAATCATGGTGGTGGCAAATCTGCCAACTGGACCAAAGTGAGACTTCAGAAGCCCGAATTCAATTATCAACGTACATTCTTTGGTGGCTCTGGAAGTCTCGCAATCTATGGATATTTGAGCATATTAGAAGACCAGCACTTGTGGTAGTCAAGGTGGCAATCCAGCAGTGGCAAGCCTTTTTGGCTAGCAGGAGAGGCTCGAGCTGTTAACATGATACGGAGGAGTTTGATGTGGTCAGTTGCTTTGTATTTTTGTTTTTCTCGCATTTCTGTTTAGTGTAGCTTAGTTGGTTCTTATACTGTTTTTTCTCTTCTTTGGTTTGTGTTTTTAGATAGGCTATTGGATATCTATGCTAAAGGCAAATGCTCGGTTGTGGGTGACCGCTTTGCTTGTAGTTTGGTTATAGATTGTGTGTGTTGGTTTTCGGTTGTTCATCTATCCCACTCTTAGTGGTGCTCCTATGGTTCTGGCGCTGTACTGTTAAGACCTTTGTTTCTGGTTTTATTTATGAGATGTTTTATCCTTTGTAAAAAAAAAGACTCTGATTAAAATTATTAAGAAAATAAATACAAATTGAAAAAAGAAAGAAAATATCGACAAAGTTAAACAAAAACCGCCCCCCCAGGGCGTAAAGTCCACTGGCTTCATAGGCGTACGATAAGTCTTCCTTGCTTATGAGGCCAGAGATAACTACTTTGGGGAGTAGAGATGGGGTCCCTTAGTCTGGTTGGACGATCCTTGCTGACCCGTACCCTGCGGGGGGCTGGGCGGTGTAGCTTAAAATGAAAAACTAGATGTAGACATGGCCAGTCAACGGTTGTACCGGCGGTTTAAGATTCAGAACCGGCTCGTCGGTTTTAGGTCGGTTTAGGGCAGAACCAACTCCGACAAATTCAAAAAAAAAAAAAGATAAAAAAGGAAATTTAATGTATATTAACTTACAATATATTATCCTTTACCTTAATAATCAAAGTTATCGTAGTTCCCTTACTTTACTTACCTTAATGGAAAAGGATGGCAGGATGCGTTGAATGCTCTAGAAACCGTAGGTCTCGTAGTCGTCTTTGGTTCCGACAGTTCCACTAGTACTAGTAAAATCGAATTCCCTTCTTCGACATCATCTTCGCTAGTTAAAATGGTCATTTATACCCTTCATTTAATCTTATTCCAATCACTTAACAACATTTGAGTCTCAAAGTTTTGTAGCGTTAACCTCGGCCATCGTATGTTCAGTCTATATCCTCTCTCACTAAATACTTTTTCAACCGCCATCATTGAAGTCCGGACAACAAAAATCTCTTTCGCCATCAAGGATGGAACAAGATAAATGGTACTCATTTTTTACCACAAATCCAAGACATCGAATTTGAGTGGCACAATTGATGGTCTGGCAATCGTAAGTCTCATATTCAAGATGAGGTAGTGTTTGAGCTCATTGTACTGAGTCCTTATTTGACTCTGGATTTTAACATTCCTGCTGGAATTATAATTTGACTACCAGTCACCAAAGTTTGAGGCTTGTGGCGTCGTTTGTGGATAATGGGAATAAGAAGGAGAACCAGAAGAATGAAAAGCAAATGACGCCAGATCTTCCTCGAGTTCGACTGTTTTTTCCTTAAACAATTCATACAATAAAACTTTTGCTTGCTCGACGAGCAGTCATGGATTTAGTGACAACAAAAACATCATAGGAAAATGGCAGTTGAAAAGTGAGAGTTGATACATAATATTATGATATGTGTGGAGTTAGTTGGCAAGCCACTTTCACGTAGTAGCAGATCTAACAAACATGCAACTTAAAATGTATCGAGAATGTAAATATAATATTTTAACTATTTTCTAAACATATCTCTTACACGTTCGTCGTGTTTGTCAAGATCACTAGAAAAAAATATCTTGAAAACCCCACATTACACATATATATTGAACTAACACATGTTGAGTTGTAGGGTAGTAAGTACTAGAAAGTACGTTAGTAGCAGTTTGAAATGTTCCTACAAATTTTGTAGGTGTTATAGTATTTGTAAAATCATCAATATTATCTGTGAAAATTCAATCACACCGTTCATGAATCCTAAAAAAAGTTTATAGTTGAACAATATATTCACACGCTATTGTTAACATTAAAAGTTGAGTTCTACTAGGTAGGAACGTCCGGTTGCGATGTTTTAGGTGTAACACCATCATCTTTACAATGTCTTTCCCATTTTTTTATTTCTTGAGGAAGATGATGTAAGTAGTAACGACCTCATAATGGGCGTGATCGACTCTTTCAAAGCATGATAGCTCGCTAGAACACAAAGATTGCGAACATGACACATACACCGAATACGAAAAAATTTTCCACCACAAAGGGGACAAAAAATTTCTTTAAGCTCATTTAAAGAAGAAGTATTAGCGCTAGCATTATCAAAAAACATGAAAAAAGTTTTTTACCAATTATATAAGCATTCAAGACATGTGAAATTACACGAGTGGCATTAGCAACAATGTTAGAATTATTAAATCCCATATAAGCAATTAAACATTTTTGTAATGTAAAACTATTATTTATCCAATGACAAGTAATTCCCATAAAATGATTATCTTGCCAATGATCGGACCAAATGTCACAACAAACAGAAATTCTTTGGTTTAATTTCTCAAAAATTTCCGCCAAAACTAATTTTTTCTCACCCAAAATATTTTGAATATCGTGAGTGAGAGCAGTACATGGAACCCGAAACACGGTTAAGTTTAAAGTCATTTGAGCAAAATTTTCATATAAATCATAATCACCAAAACCGAAAGGAAGAGATGAAGCAGACACAAATTCAGCTAGATTACGTCTATGGCTTCCATGAGAGTATTGAAATAAATTAGAAGAAGAACTTGTTCCAGTTGCAGATGCACTGCTACTTCTCGAGACTTACGTTTTGGTCATGAAAATTTGATGTGTCCGCACGTGTCGTTGCACGGTTTCGTACCCATTGCCGGTTTTTAAAGCGTACTCTTATTGTTGTTGGGCGGACAATGGTTGCAAATACATATAAAATGTTTGTCACATTTTTTTCTCATTGGGTACCTTCGTGAAATGCCTTGTGAGTATGTCATATGTCAACTGTTAACCCCCGCCGGTGGCCGTCTGTTGAGGCTGAACTTCACCTTGTGTGGGATTAAAATCGTCTTCATACGACGACTCCTAGTCCTCGAAATGTAAACTCTAGTGGATTTTATCAATAGATGCAAAGACACGTTAGACCTCCCCGGGCTCAATGTGATTGGGTAAATCGGAATGTCCCGGGATATCGTCGGTGTCGACGCCGGCAACGGAGGTAAACCATTCGTAGATGCACCTATAGTTTTATGTTTTGGTGGTCGTCCACTGCCACTGGCACCACCACGAGCACTCCACAATTTATAATTTAAAAATAGAATTTATTAAATCAAAACAAGAGGTTGTAGTGATAGAAATTAAAAATAAGAGAGTATTATGTGGAGAATTTATAGAATTGAAATTGATATGAGAGAGGATTCATGGAATCGAATCCGAATTTATTAAAACCGAGCATAAAATTTTAAAAATAACTAAGAAAACATACAGATGAGATGAAGAAAATTGAGAGATTCATGAATTT
>BKCP01012736.1:2952191-2973500 GCA_008636005.1 Striga asiatica
ANAGATTTTATTTTCGGACGTTTCAATTTTTCTTTAAGTATTGAACCGACGGTTGTGGGTCAGCTTCTGACCATTGGATCTCAACTGTCAAAATGATCCAACAGTTAGATACTTTTGACCGTTGGTGGTTCCGGGCGGGACGATTCGACCAAGAACCGTTTAAAAAAAATAAATAAATGAGATAGTTGGATCTCCAACTGTAGAAAAGATCGAACGATCCAGATTTAATCATATGGAAGGTCCAGTACCAGGACCAACCCGGCTCGGACTGGAACCGAAAAAAAAAAATAGCAAACAATAAATATTAAAAGTACTACTGGGCCGATCCTGAACTAGAACAGGTGGTTCACAAAAGTATAATTTCTTGAATCTAAACCAGCCTGGGTAAAACCACGGGCCGGTTCGAGGCCCGCGGTCAACAGGATTGACCGGGCCGACTCAGCCCGTGACCATGTCTAACTAGATGAAAGAAAAACATGCTCGGTCTCATACGATAATAAAGAGGAGATTGAAGAATTAATTTGATGATGTTTTCATCTATTTTTTCCACCTTTTATTTATATTCAGATGATATTTATTAATATTCTTGACCATCGTGTCACGTGTTAAAATGAGTGTTTATGGTGTTAATCTGTAGAGGCTGATAATTTGAAATATTTTAAACTCCGTTTCGCTAGATTTATTATTACCCACCTTCTAATTGATAGTTAACTCATCTTTTATATTTCATAGTAATAGAAATTGTTGTACCAATAAATCTCCGATCACAGAGAATGATGTGGCCCATATGTTAATCTCAGCTCAATGAGCAAACAATTGCAAGGCCCAAGACCGTAAAAACCGCTCCACAGTCGGCCCATTCAATTACGGCTAGGGTTGCCGATTGCTTGATTGACACGTCGATTTCCTATAGAAGCTTCTCGGGGAAGGTTTTCGATCGCTCTGACCATATAAACGCGCTCTAACAAAGCTGGTAGTAGTGCCTTATATATATAGATGTTAAAAAGTAAAGATAATTGTAAAGAACGGGGGAAAATGGGTGCGATCCTACGTACGTGAAGTGCACCATAACACGGCGAGCCTTAATGGGCCATAGGGAGGTTCCATCCCAAAACCAATTGGTGGAAGGAGGAGTAGTCCACTAGGCTTATAAGTTAGGCCTATTTTCCCTGTATAAACGATGTGGGACAACTTACAAGTAGTATTATATTCTAATACGCCCCCTCACTTGTGAATCCTTCATACGATGGCCAAGCCCAACTGAGTCGGGTAATGGGTACGTCATCGCACGATCCCACGTAGAACCGGCTCTGGTACCATGTAAAATTTTCATAATCGGGAAATCAGGGGTGCGGTCCCACTCAGTGAAGCGCACCATAAGAGGGTGAGCCTAGGTGCGCCATAGTGAGGTTCTATCCCAAAACCACAATTTCCCTCGATTCTTTCATGGTATTAGAGCCACTTGTACGTGGGACCATGCGATGACGTACCCGTCACCCAGTACAGTTGGGCTTGGGCCTCGTAGGAAGAACTTACAAGTGAGGGGGCGTATTAGAATATCACTTTTGAGTTGTTCCACATCGTTTATACAAGAAAAATAGGCCTAACTTATAAGCCTAGTGAGCTACTCCTCCTTCTACCAATTAGTTTTGGAATGGAACCTCACTATAGCGCATCTAGGCTCATCCTGTTATGGTGCACTTCACGTGCATGAAACCGCACCCGTTTCCCCCGATTCTTACATGAAGCACACCATAACATGGCGAGCCTTGATGAGCCATAGTGAGGTCCCGTCCAAAAACCAACTGGTGGGAGTAGCCCACTAGGCTTATAAGTTAGGTCTATTTTCCCTGTATAAACGATGTGGGATAACTCACAAGTGTTATTATATTCTAATATGCCGCCTCACTAGTGAGTCCTTCATACGAAACCCAAGCCTAACTGAGCCGGGCAACGGGTACGTAATCGCACGGTCCCACGTAGAACTGATTCTATACCATATAAGAATCGGGAGTGAAACAGGTGCAGTCCCACGCACGTGAAATGCAACATGAGAGGGTAAGCCTTGATATGCCTTAGTGAGGTTCCATCCCAAAACCAATTTGTGGAAGGAGGAGTAGCCCACTAGGATTATAAGTTAGGCCTATTTTCCTTGTATAAACGATATGAGACAACTTACAAGTAGTATTATATTCTAATAATAATTTTCAATAGATATTATGAAAAGTATTCAGTACAACATATAGGGACCTAATAATAAGACTAACATAAACCACCATAAACTAATTAATGATTGACAAAAATTACAAATGTGAATGTCTATCAAGGTCTTCATTAAGTATTCATGTATTTATCAACTTAACCATATATTTGCTTATTTGACACAAAGTTATTTTAACTTTGAAGCGAAATTATCTAAATTTTAGCATTATTATTGTATAATTAGCCATAAGTTTTGAAAGAACATTTTTCCAGACAATTTATGACACTATTTTGTCATTCTGTATTGTTGGAATATCACTTGTGAGTGGTCCCACATTGATTTGGTAGGGTAAATGAGCCTAGTTTATAAGCCTAGTTGACTACTCCTCCCATCACCAATTGGTTTTGGGATGGAACCTCTCTAAGGTGCAACTAGACTCACCCTCTTATGGTGCACTTCACTGTGTGGGACTGCACTCTTAATTCTCCTCGATTATTGAAATTTGTCATGGTATCAAAGGAGGCCTAATTTGGAACCTGCAATGATTTAAAAATGTACCCGACCCGGTTGTAGGCTTGAGCTTATGAATGTGTCTGACCTGGTTGTAGGCTTGGGCTTATGATGATTAAAGGTACCCAGCCTGGTTGTAGGCTTGGGCTGATGAAGGACTCACAAGTGAGGGGGGCGTGTTGGAATATCACTTGTGAGTCGTCCCAGATTGATTTGATAGGGTAAATGAGTATAGTTTATAAGCCTAGTGAGCTACTCCTCCCATCACCAATTGATTTTGGGATGGAACCTCACTAAAGTGCAACTAGGCTCATCCTCTTATGGTGCACTTCACTGTGAGAGATTGCACTCCTAGTTATCCCCGATTATTAAAGTTGTACACGTGCTGTGTTGGATTTCGTGAGAATAATAATAATAATAACAATAACAATAATAATAATAATAATAATAATAATAATAATAATAATAATAATAATAATAATAATAATAATAATGACTTCAAACAACAGAATCGCTCTTCCTACACTGTGATGTTGCAACTTGTAAGATGAAATACAAATGTTGTCAATCAACGTCCGAGGGCAGTTTTATTTATACAGACTGTTCTCAATGCACAAATGTAAGTAAAACAAAGAGTGGCTAGTTGGAAAAATGGTTTCTTCAGTGATGCTGGTAAAGCAATTCTTATACAGACTATTCTCAATGCACTCCTTGTGTATGTTATGGCATGTTTTAAACATCCTATCTCTATTTGCTCAGATATATGTAGGGAAGTGGCTGGGGTTTGGTGGGGAAAGAATGAGGAGGGTAAGCATAGGATCCACTGGGCTTCATCGGAGAGTTTGTCAAAGGATAGAGAGATAGGAGGGCTAGGTTTTAGAAATTTGGTGTCCTTTAATGAAGCCCTTATCTCTAAATAGTTATGGAGAATCCTTACCAATCCAAACCTTCTTGTGACTAAAATTCTAAAAGGCAGATACTTCCATAACTCCAATCTCCTTGAGGTTAGAAAAAGAAGTACTGACTCTTGGCTTTGGAAGAGTTGGTTAGGGGTTAGAGATGTTTTTAGGAGGGGAGTGAGGGTACAAGTAGGTGATGGGTCTTCAGTGTCCATTTGGAATTCCCCTTGGGTTCCCAGAATACCAGATTTTATCCCTAAGTGCTTATTTGAGAGGAACAGAACCAGGTTGTCCAGAGTGAGTGAGCTGATTTCAGTGGATGGCAAGGGTTGAGATGTAGAGTTAGTAAACCAAACATTTGACCCTTTTACAGCCTCTGAAATTCTTAAAATTCATCTTTGCCATTTCAGGAAAACATACAGATTTGTGTGGGCTTTTGATAAAAGAGGAATTTTCCCTATTAAGCCAGCTTACGCTAATTTTCTAACACATTTTGCAATGAAAAATTCTCAGGCCTCAACTAGTGCTACAGACATGAGTATTAGGAGGATGTGGAAAGTGACATGGTAGCTGCCCTTGCAACCAAAAGTTAAAACTTTCATGTGGAGGCTTCTGAAAGGTTTTCTCAGCACCAAAGACAACCTAAAGAGCAAAGGTATTTCTGCTGACCCTATCTGCTTGTTGTGTGGTGAGACTTCTGAGAGCATTATTCATTTATTCTGCCAATGGCATAAGAGTGTTCTATGCTGGAAATTGATGGGGTTTGAATGTGAGGACTTCAAGGATGAAAATTTCAGACTAGTTGAGTGGTGGAAAAATGTGTGTAATGGCAAAAAGCTATCCAAGATTAAGGAGAGATTGTCTCTGTCAGTATGTCTGTTCTGGAGATTGTGGAAGGCTAGAAACAACTTGGTGTTTAGAAGGGAATCATTCATAGAACAGGAAGTTATGACAGGAGCTAAGAGAGATTGGTTAGAGTCATCTGAGATGGTTAGCATAGAACATGTTGAGAAAACTGCGCAGGACTCTACTTCTGGTATTGCTGATGAAGAAGAATTTTTCAAGATGGTAGGGCTTGTTGATATTCAAGTCAATGCTATAATTTCATCAGAAGGCAAAACAGGAGCAGGACTAGTGGCAAAACTTCATGAAAAGGTGATCATGGAAGCGAAGGAAAGCTGGAGTTGGGCTAGCGACATTTGGGAGGTTAATCTGTTAGCTGTGAGATGGGCTCTTGGCATTGCAAAGACAAATTTGGTCCATAGTGAGATGTTCTATAGGTTCAATGAAGTTTGTTGTTGCTTTGAATTCTAGCTTTACTTCTTCTAATATGACCCTATCAAATGCACTATTGGTTGAAGACATTTTCATGTTTGCTTTGATGATTGTATTAGGTTGACCAAGTTGGTCTTGGAGGGTATATAGTTCGTATTAGTCCCCGATTATTTTCTCTTTATGTTGTAATAGAGTAGGTGATTTGTGTTCAGCTGAACAACCCTTGTACTTAATTGAAAATCAAAATAAACGTCCGAGGGCAGTTGACCATTCTTGTACGAGTGTATGTAGTATGGGGCATATACGTAATACACCCAAAATTGAAGGATCTGATTCTAAACAATCCAGCGGGCAATGAGCGACGATCCGAAGTTTGGCACGCACTTAACTGGGCGCGAAGCCTACACTCTCAACACGCACACGCTCTTTCATCTGTCCTCGCCCTTTTTCCCTGTTTCTCATTCTCTCTCTAAACTCGAATTCGAAAAGAAGCAAAATCCGTTTATGATTCTTTTTGAATACTGCCCTTTTTTTTCTCCTAAATATATGCAGCATACAATTCTGTGGATTATTATTATTATAAGTATAAATAAACTCAGTTAGTGGCAATTTACCCTAAATTGGGGAATAAATGAGGCGTCGCTGAGAAGGAAATAAAGTTGAAACCCTAATCTTGATTTGTGCTGTTTTAGTCTCATCTCATGGAGTCGCCCACGCCGGTCTCTAGATACATATCTCAGAATTCCAAGTATGCAATTTACCCACCTTTTCCCCTGTGTGTGTGTGTGTGTGTGAATTTGGTGAATGAATGTTTCAAAGTATTGATTGATTTGGGTGATCGTCCAGGAAAAGGGTGTTTCTGGCTGAAGGCTCCTCGTCGGGGTGTAAGGAGGTGGAGGTGTTGGAAGTAACGCCGCCAGCTAATCGCAGTTCTAAACCCAAGTCCTCGAAACAAAAAGAGGTTTTTTTTAGCCCCCACGATACGTTTCTGTTTGCTGATTTGTTTCTCATCGTTTTTCGCGTTGAGATCTGGTGAGAGATTGAGAATGGTCCTCATGCTTGAGTGTTTTAAATTTTACTTACATGTTATGAGCCAACGTTTCTCTCTCAATCTCTCAATTTTGTGGTTCTTGGGATGGGGGTTGAAATGAATGTACTGATAACATGAGATTATGTTAAGCAGAATTGAAGTTTTTATTTGGATTTAATTTTTAAGTTTTATATTTCAAAGTCATGTTATATTATATTTTGAGCTAAAGCATTTGTAATGTGCTTTAATTACATATAGATGTTTTCAGGACACTGAATTCATGATGGTGCATACGCCTTTTGGTTTGTTTTTATATACATCTTTTGGAGCTGTTGTTGTTGTTAGGCCTTTTACTTGTTTGATTTTATTTATCGAGATGACATAACTTGTATGTTCATAATCATAAAGGCAGTATTATCAAATGGTGGTATTGTGTATTTTTGCCAAACCACCATGCTAATTTTGGTGAAGGAGGGAGTTATGGTGGCACAGGTGGCCTTCCACCATCCGCCAGCGATAACACTGAATAAAGGTAGAAGTTAGAGGGTGCTTGGATATAGATTTGACAATAATGCTAAGGAGTCAACTGTTGGCTCCGTTATGGAGCCAACAACCAATGAAACAGCTCCATGTGGGGCTGTCCCACATTGGAGCCATGTGGGACAGCCCCACATGGAGCTGTCCCATTGGCTGTTGGCTTCGTAACGGAGCCAACAGTTGGCTCCTTAGCATTACTGGAGAAATTGAGTTTTGATTTGATATATTGGTTAACCAGAGTGAATTGTGAAAAAGTTGGTTGGGTTAGGTTTAAGTGAAATTTTGATTTTGTATTAAAATAATATTTAATATAAAATGATGAAAGTTGATTTTATGTAATAGTAAGAGAAATGTGATTGGAAGTGATGGGTAGTTAAAATTATGTGAGTGAATGAATGGTGAATTAAATGTGATGTGATGTGTGAGGATGATTTAACGATATTATTTAATTATTTCGATAATATTGAGGAGAGTGGGAATGAGTTAGGGCTCGCTTATTTACAAAATAATTCGTCCAAAATGAGTTATTTTGGTTAACCAGAGTTAGTTTTGAAAAATGTGATATGGTTAGTTGTTAGTGGGATTTTAAGAATGTATTAAAATAATATTTAAAATAAAATGACTAAAATTTATTTGATGTAAAAGTAGGGGATAAATGATTGGAAATGATAGGTAGTTAAAATTATGTGAGTTGATGAATAGTGAATTGGAGTTGATGTTATGTGTAATAATGATTGGTTTGTATTTTTTAATTATATGAAAATATTAAAGATAGTGGGGTTGAGTTAGAGTTGAGTTAGATTTTGAGTATGAATTAAATGTGAGTGAAATAATTTATAAACAAGCATGCCCTTAAATTTGAATTAGATTTTGAGGTAAAAAAAGTGATTAGATATTTTGATACAAACCTATATCCAAGCAACCACTGACTTTTCATTAGTGTAAAAAACTTATTATCATTTAGGTTCTATGCTTGTAGATATTTAGAAATAAATTGTTGTAGTCTGTGTAAGAAGAGTTTGCAGGTGTTTATGCTTTGTTTTTGGTCTGGAATTTGTAGGGATTGCTCTGTTTTTTATGAGTTATCGAAATGTCACATGCTTTTTGGCCAATTATGCTTTTTATTTCTGTCTGCTTGACTTTCCTGGCATAAGAAAGAAGATTCAGTACTGTGTCTCAGTCGCAAAATTGACAAGTTCGATCTAACTAGAGAAGTTGCATTACCCCTGGTGCACTGCAATTTGGTGTATTTGAATGCTCAGAAAATCAGAACAACATCAAACCAAGAGACATAGTGATTTTAATAGTTTGTGCTAGGGAAAGAATTTCGAATTATTTTATACGCAAGCACATGTCTTACAAAAATCCCTTTCTATAAGTTCTTGTGAAATATATTGTAGTATAGGTCATTTGTGAATTAGCTTTATGTCTAACATCTCTGGTCTTACTTGAACTTGGTGACGACAAGTCTACTACATGAAATTATTCCTTTGCAACTTATCGTTTGGCACCAGCTACCTGCTACCGATTTATTGTGCATGCATTTTTATTTTCTTCTTAAGATAAATACTTTGGCCTGAATATAATCAACCTAGTGGCATACATGATTCTATTTTTACTTCTGTGGTTTTCTCAACTATTATTCACCTTTAATTCTTTTTTTTCCCCTGTTTTTTTTCTTTTTCCTGGTTGGATATATATTAACTTCATACTTTTAAATTTGTGAAGGTTGTTTCTCCTGAAATTATAGACGTGGACATGGATGAAGACAGTGATGTTCTAATGTTGAATGATCAGGATGTTTTCACGAGTGCCAAAGGCAAGGTGCTTCAGTGTTCTTCTAACCCCATCTCTTATTGCTACTTTTCTTCGGCCTTCGAAATTCTTGTTAATTTCACATCTTCATGGTGTCAAAATAGTATTAACTTTACCTTTGTTTCTTTCACCTGTAGGAAGTCTTGTCCAGCTCTTCTGGTGGTATTGATGGTGTAGCCAATGATGAACCTAGCGCCCTATTGCACGACTCATTAGATCCAGATGACTTTGGCTCAAATCAGTATTATGGGGAGGATGAGTGGATAGACACATATTATGATGACATACTATCTGATGATGACTATGATGCAACTCTGGAATCACATTTTGATCACATGGATATTCCACCTGGAGTTGAAATGTCATTCCCCTGGTTACCCACTTCTCCCAAAAACGATTCAAAAGTGCCAACAGCCAGTAGCTCTTCTACACAAACTACTACCAAAACTCAAACGACCAATACCAATCTCTCACCTCCTTTGAACTCATTGTTGCCGCCGGATGACACCCAAATTGGTGATATGTCAACTTTATGGGATTATCCAGTCGCAGATCATCAACATTTTCAGGGGAAACCATCTTCTAAATGGATTGGAACTGATTTCAGCAAGAAGACCATTTCAGGCGGTATTGGAAACCATTACCCACTATCTTATGGTAGTAATGCGTTTCATAAAATGGGTAAGGAACCTCTTGTCTCAACTGGGAAGAGCAAAAGGAAGTCCCCTGCATCACATGTTCTCTCCTCCTACTATCATAAATTCCCTTCGGCTCCATTTCACTCGTCTGCTGCAGGTGGAGGTGGTAGTTATGGAGTAGCAAGCTATTCTCCCGGGTGGCAGGAATTTCCTATAGATCCTGTTATGGAGACCTTGTCACCTTCTGGATTAATGGATGATAACCAGTTCTCCATGGATATTCTGATGGGTGCATCTCGGGTGGAGCCTTCACAGCCGGTCAAGGTCGAGCCAAGAAACTTGGACGAGGTTTTACGTAGATTTGACAGTTTTAAGAAATTCGACACTGTTGAAGACTATTCCGATCACCAGTACGCCAAGAATGGTGGTTCCACAAAACAGGTGATATTACGCGGAATACGCATTGTTTTTGTCTTGCTTTCCTAATATTGGTAACATCACTTTTAACACTTTTGAATATTATCTTGTGCATGACGTGAGCAGCCACCGTCGAGTTGGGCGAAGAAAATCCAAGAGGAATGGAAGATTCTGGAAAAAGATTTGCCTGGTAACTTCTAAATAAAATACCCCTGGAAATTATTACACTTGGCCAAGAAATTTGTTTTGGAGTTCGATTCTATTGTGCTTATGTAGAGATGCGAATTGATAATTTCTCTAAGAGCATCTACAATGCATTGGGTCTAGTCTTGCCTATGTGGCATGTAAATAATCTTAAGTCTTGGATGACATGGATAAAATTATGTAAATTTAACAAAATCCACTTTAATGCAAAGAGACTAGAGACAAATAGACTTAAGGGTAGACCGAGTCTCTTTTTCTGTCTGCCACATCAGTAGGATCCAGTCTACTTCTATTTGCATTGGAGAGTATATTTTTTTAGACAGAGTCTATTTTTTAGGTGGCATATATTTTTTTGTCATTGAACTCAAAGCACTGTGGATGCTCTAACAACATTAGTATTTAATGTTATTCCCACTTTTGCTCCAACAGATGAAGTATTCGTGAGGGTATACGAGTCGAGGATGGACCTTTTGAGGGCTGTCATAGTAGGAGCCGAGGGGACTCCTTACCATGACGGTCTCTTTTTCTTTGACGTCTTCTTTCCCAGCAGCTACCCTAATGTCCCCCCAGTATGTTCTCTAATTTCTAAACTCAAAATTTTCACCTTTCTGCCTAACTTTGTAGACATTTGTGGATTTTTGAGTTCTCATTGCTTTTATATCTCATTGGGCATTGGCAGCATGTTCATTACCATTCAAGAGGCCTTAGAATCAACCCAAATCTGTACAATTGTGGGAAGGTGTGCCTGAGTCTTCTCAACACTTGGAGTGGTAGTCAGAAGGAGAAGTGGATTCCAGGTGTGTCTACAATGTTGCAGGTTCTTGTTTCTATACAAGGGCTGATTTTGAATGCCAAGCCCTACTTTAACGAGCCTGGGTATGCCCATATGGATGGCACTGTGATGGGAGAGAAGTGCTCTTTGGAGTACAATGAGAGGACATTTATTTATAACCTGCAGACGATGGTCTACAACATGAGAAGGCCCCCAAAGGTGACGAATCTACGTTGTCTTTTTACTAGTGCTGTAACTAACGCTAGGCACGATTTATACAGTACTTGGCTAGATATAATCAAATTAAAAATGTAGAAGGGCTTAGGCAGGTTAGGTGGGATTTATACTGTACTTGGCAAGATATAATCAAATTAAAAATGTAGAAGTGGTCTAGCGGGCAAGGATTTTTACAACAGACCTTTTTACTTTAGCTGAAGGGCTAATTATGAAAAATGCTCTAGAGTTGCAACCTAATTTACTGAAATCTAGCTAATCTTGAATTGGAAACATACTAATACACCATTAACTCACAGTCACACACACTCACTCTGGCAGACACATTTCCCCATTGCAGCCACAGACAAGAGTATTTGTCAAACAAACCCCCTACTTTAAGGGTGGAGATTTGTAATTTTGAAGCATCAATTGGATTAGATCACCAGGGGTGGTTTTACAATTTGACCCACTATGGAGCTTCTCACTTAGGCTTTTGATTGTTAGATTCGGCTCGCAGCATAAACATTTAACAAACTTGACCGTACCTGAGCTTTCACGAGCCTGAGCTCGATCATGGCATCATTTTATTGAAGTCTTTGAGTAAATTTGAAACTAATATTGTCATTAATTTACCCGGCATCTCATATAAATAGGCAAAATTGCCCCTAATATCACGACCTTTAACGAAATTGCAATTTAATCATGGCATTTTAACTTTTGCAAATTATATCACAATCTTTAGTTTGTTGCAAGTCGGTGCAAACAGTCATAGAAAAGCTGATGTGGTCGAACAACAAACTGAAGATTGTGATATAGTTTGCACGGATTACGCAAATCGATGCACCAATTTGTGACAAACTGAAAGATTGTGATATGATTTGCAAAAGTGAAATGGTCGTGATTAAATTGCAATTTCGAAAAAGGTCGTGATATTATGGGCAATATTCTTAATTATTGGAACATATAATAATGTGATTACCCTCCATTAAGCTTCTTTGGTTTTATCCTGCAGCATTTTGAGGACTTTGCCATCGGGTATTTCTGCAAGCATGCTCGTGCTATACTGGTGTCTTGTAGGGCTTACTTGGACGGGGCTCAAGTTGGATGTCTTGTTAAAGGCGGAGTTCAGGATGTGGATGAGGGAGACAAGAGCTGCTCGCAAGAGTTCAAGGCTAGCCTGCGTGTGTTCATGACGACTTTGGTGAATCAATTCGTGCAAATTGGGGCAAAGGATTGTGATGAGTTCCTTTATTTGTCCCAATTGGAGAAAACACGAGCAGGTGCTCATCCCGTTACTGACCACCAATAATTCTTATCCAAATAAGTTCAAATTCATAAAATCAGTTTTTGTGATATTTATAGTTCATGAGGATGATAAGTAAGAGCCGGATACTGTTTAGCTGATTGGTGTTGAACTGTTTTGGGAAGTAGAGAGTTTGGAGTACTGCTATTATGACATCGGGATGCTTCAGTTGCATTTGGTAATAAATATTTGTATATACATGGATGTCTATTGGAGTTTTTGTGTTTTTTTGTTGATTAGCTTGAAACCAAGTGATTAAAATAGCCCTAAGTAATTTGTCATCATATGATGTGTTGAGTTGTTTGAAGAACTCGTTCGATTGGATCTTTCAGAGACATTTGCACCATATAATCCAAGTGATTAAAATAGCCCTAATGCTCACTAATGGCGCTAAACAAAATTCCAAGTCGTGGCTAGACTTTAGTAGATTCCAAATGCAATTTGCACCATATAATCCAAGTCAACACAAATTTCATGCAATCCGATTGGGTAAATGCCATCAATTATTACCACTGGACCATAAGCTCACTCCCACTCCACACTCCCCGCACTTGTAAATGTAATTTCCCCGAAACAGAGTTCGTCTGAAAGATGTTTGTCATATTGACCAAATGACATTTCCCATAAGCCACAAACAAAGCTCCAACTGAAATGATATTAGCAGTATAAGTCCCAAAAAAAAAAACTTCTTCTTCTTCTTCTTCTTCTTCTTCTTCTTCTTCTTCTTCTTCTTAGTTGTTTTGGGTTGAACCCTTTTTGCTACAATGCATTCTTCTTGGTTTACCTCCTCCTTGAGCTTCTTTTTTCTTCTCACTTTCATCTGCACTAACTCCTCATCATCTACTCTTTCATACTCTGATCACTGTTCTTCCTTTGTCCCTGAGTCCACCACCACTTCTCCTATTCTCCGACCCTCTGCGCTTAATATCATGTCATCATACTTCACAGGCGGAAACAAACTCTTTCCCCCGAAAGAAGGGAATCAAACCTATTACTTCTCGGGAAAGCTTCTCAAGCTCAGAATCCTGCCAAATTACTATCAAACCACAACAGAAGGCGTCTACAAGGTGAAGGCAGCTCTAAATATCCTCTCTCCACATCAGTATTTGCGCAACCACACAACCTCCAGCTTTGCTGGATCTTATTACAACAGAGAAGATTCTCTATCTCGGAGATCGGTCAGGTTTGTGTTAACCGGCTTCTGGTCCGAAATCTCCAAAAGGCTCTGTTTGGTTGGATCTACTTCTGGGGCAGTTGACGGGATCACGACTGTCAATCTTGAAGCTGTTCTCAAGCTCAACTATGCCACTGAGAATCCTGATATTTACACTGGTGTAGTTAGTGGCACTCTCAAGAGTACAAGTCCTGTGAATGATCCTGCGTACTTTGACCCGGTTTTTATATTCACTTTTCCTGAGCTTTCCAACTATAATTATTCTCTGGTTTCAAAAAAATCTGGTTCTGGTACTCATCCAATCAAGTTATGCCGGATGTTTAGCTCTGTCTTGGAGATGCAGTATGAAAAATCCTCTGCTTTTCTGGCTCTAACCCCATTTCAATGTTCTTGGCGCGAAGAAAAGATAAGATTCTTGGCCTTTTTACAAAATGTAAGTTACGTCAATCAAGAATTCGGCATTGAGTCGACTTTGATTGGGGAGGCTTCGTGGGATGGTAAGAACAACGAGCTGTCCGGCATCGCGTGTCGCCTCTTGAATCCGGATACTACTCAGTTGGGCCGTGCAGTAGGGGATTGTACCATGAGACTGAGCCTCAAGTACAACACTGTCTGGACCATCAGAAGTGAACCGAAAGTGTTGGGTCAATTTTCTGGCTATTTCGGTAAGGTTAACCTCACAAGTTTCGACCTTTTGGCTTTTCCGGACCTGAGATACGAGTATAGCGAACTAGGCCGAGCGAAAAACTTATGCCCTGTTAAGAAGCTAGTGAAGAAAGGGAATGTATATCCACTTGTGCTCTCGGATGATATGAGATTCGACTTGTATGCTGTAAATTCTAAAGGCAACGAAATTGCGTGGGGATATGCTAAACCTATTTCTGTGGGAACTAATTTGGTCGACAGGAGGCGTATGGTTTTTCCGGTAGACACAATCGCACCAGAATCCGCCCCCGAAATTTCTAGCTCTGCGAGAAATGCCGACATTGCCCCTACCAATATCAGCTACAGTATAATCATCCATGCATATAAGGCCGAGATTCGTAATTTGTTCCCGAATCTCAATCTATCTGTCGACTCTCGGCACAGATTGGATATCACTGCCGAGGGAGCTTATTATGCAGAAACGGGTTATCTCTGCATGGCGGCATGCGGCCAATTGACGTCAAACGGGCGTAATACAAGCACGACTTTTACATCCTTGGGCTGTGAGATTTTGGTGAAATTTCAGTTTGCTCCTCTAAACGACAAAAAGGGTGGCCGTATTAAAGGGGTGATAGAAAGCACACGGGAGAAAACGGACACTCTTTATTTCAAGGACTTGAAATTGTCTTCCGCTGCATATTACGGTGAAGATGCCGAAAGGTCAATATGGAGAATGGATTTTGAGATTACAATGGTCTTGATATCCAACACGCTTTTATGTGTCTTCATAGGGCTGCAAATCTTGCACGTGAAGCGAAATCCCGCGTTACTTTCTCATATTTCACTCGTCGTGCTTTTTCTACTTTGTCTTGGGCACATGATCCCACTTGTCTTGAACTTCGACGCCGTTTTCTTAGAAAATCGCAATAAAGTAACTAATGAAGTAGCTGTTAGGGTAATCACAATGGCAGCGTTCTTGCTGCAAATACGTTTGGCCCAATTGGTTTGGACCGCAAATCAGGTCGAAAATAACGAGAGAAAGTGTGTCTTTGTTACTTTCACATTGTACGTTTTGGGTGGCCTGCTTGCTGTGGTTTGGAACAGATTTTACCGAAAATACTCTGTTTGGGGGGATTTGAGGTCGTACGCCGGTTTTATTCTTGACGGGTTTCTATTTCCGCAAATTATGCTCAATATATTTAGTGGCTCGGCTGGAAAGGCTTTGTGTGAACCGTTTTATGTGGGGACTAGTTTGGCCCGTTTGGCGCCGCATGCGTACAATCAGTACAGGGAATATAATTATCCGGCTTATGATGTGAATGGGACTTATTACTATGCGAATCCAGGAGCGGATTATTACTCGACGGTGTGGGATCTTTTTATTCCTTGTGTGATTATTGGATTTGCAGTAATAGTTTTTGTGCAGCAGAGGAAAGGGGGTCGCTGGATCTTGCCTCGGAGGTTTAGGGAGCTCGAGCTGTACGAGAAGGTGCCTACAATTATTAACAATGAATGATTTTGTGTGTGTATACATCTTTTTCTGTTTTTTTGGGTAATTTTCAGTCAGCAGAAGTTATCTTAACTCACTGTTGAGCTAGCTGGAGGATCATTTACTGTTTCGATGCATTGTCTGTCGTTTTAATGTGAAATACAATCAAATCCATGGAGATGTAGCTTTGTGATTGTGGTTCAAGTTGTCAACTCCAGTAATTTGCAAACTCTGATGCAAAGAATTCCAGCAGAAATATGAATGTTAAAAGTGATTGTTTACTTATTATGGTACGTAATGTTGCCATTTGATTATTACATGTATGTCTATTTGAGGTTTGTCTGAAGGACTGACTGGACTTGTGCCAGAACGCGTTCTGCCATATGCGTCAATCTCGGATTTTTCTTAATTATCAGATCAAACTTGTTTTTATCAATATTCATTTTGAAGGGAGAACAAATAAAATTTCAACCCCGTCTATTCTAACTAGTACATAGCTTGTGTGATGTACGAAATAATAATTATAAATTGTATGTATTAAACCAATGAAAGAACGTTGATTAATATAAAAATAATTTTGAATATTAATTTTATTTTTTCTTTTATTTTATGATATTTAATAATTTAATAAATAATTTATATGTTTACTGCACTCGTTATAAAATAGTTGTCATTTTAAAGTTTTTGTTTATAAGTAAGGGTAATGAAAATTTAACATATTCAAACATTGTCATTAAATAATACTCACATAATCTCTCTCTCTCTCTCTCTCTCTCTCTCTCTCTCTTTACTCATACCTTATTAAAATATATTATGTCAATTTATAAATAAGTTATGTTAAAATTAAAAAATTTTGTCAAATATTATAATCAAAATTAATTACAAAGACTGCAATATATATTATTTTAAAGTTAAAAAATTATTAATTTTTAGTTACGTCAATATTATAATATTTTTTTATAACTCATAATAATGTATATTATTAACATTTTAATTTTTCTTTCAAATCTATTAATTTATATGATATTTGTTATAATATTATGAGTCAGAATATAAAATTGGTTTAGTGTAGTTATTGATAAAATCAAGGGATATTTTTGAATTCTTTGATAGATTATTTTTGATATATGGCTCGTTACCAAATCAATAGATAATCAGAGAAATTTCTTATTAATGTTAAGATATCAATTTTATTGTATTATTGTGCTTGTTATATCAATAAGATTTTTGCAATTGATTTCTAAATTTATTTTGTACTTATATTTTGCAATGTTCTCACGCATATTAAAGTCGGGATGCCCAACCAAATAGGAGAACACGTTATTTCTTATTAAGGATAAAGATTGGTTTGTTATTAAAAATAAATAATTAAATTTCTTTTGATATTATGAAAATTGCATTTACAATTTTTAAAAAACTGAACCAGTTGAGTTATTGATATATCAAACGATTCTAAACTAATTTTCTTGATTAAATGTTTTTTTTATGATACAATAAAAAAATATTTGGTATATGGTTGGTTACCAAATAAATAAGAAATCACTGTAATTTGTTATTAATGTTGATAAATAAAATTCTATTGTAAGGTTGTGATAAATATCATAATAAAATTTCATAACTGATTTTTTATTTTTATTTAATTATATGTGCTTGTGGCTAGGCGGGATCGGCTCATCTGAGTGGGTTAACGCGTCATCTAAAACAAATCTATCACTCACACCCAAACAAACTGAAACCACATTATTTTCCCCCTTTCCATTCTCATTTTATCCACAATCGCACGCTCAAACACGCCGACTCTGCTGCGTGAATATCGTTTGTGTATTGTTCGGTCCACCTTAGGTAGCCATGGCTGCTGGTATGCTGGAAACCCTGACCATCCCTCGCGCCGCCTCTCTTCCGTCCGCTTCGTCGGTTCCGATCGCCGGATCCAGGTCGGTCCAGTTCTCGCAGTTCCGAGGACTTAAGGTCCAGCCAACTCGCTCGTCCGCAAAGCTGAGGTCGCCCTCCAAGCTTGCGCGTTTCGGTAGCAGAATCGTGTGCGAGGCACAGGAAACAGCTGTTGATGGTTTGGATTTTACCTTTCTTGTAACGGATATATATAATTATTGATATTATTTTCTATAATTATCTACTTATCTTCGGTATATAGATTAGTTATTTTATGTGCTATTGTGCGTTGTTGTGATGATTTTGCATAAAGTCTATTGTCCAAAGTAGCACCTGCTCGAATGTTGTTTTAGCTACAACACAATAACTTTACGCTTACTTTTCGATTGTTTTTGTTTTGTGCCATTTTGCTGGAAATGAAAGGAATAGGAATTTGGAATATTTTTTTCTTGGGCTTCTTACTTGTCTCCGGTTTTCCGGTTTTAAGACTAAAGTCAGGAAGCTGAAAATGGTCACTATTTGGTTAGGTTGATTCATCGTGTTAGCTTCTGATTGGGTATTTGTGGGGTGGGTTATTTGAATTGGTAACTTCATAATACATTTATTAGTAGATTGTTTATGTTTNGATAAGTTAAGTTGAAGAATCAAATTTTAGTTCTTTTCTTTTGTATGTTCTCTACTCGAGTACTTTGATATGTTTAGTTCTTTTCTTTTGTATGTTCTCATTACTTGGTCCTCTCTGATTCCTAATTTGATATGGCTTGTGACAAAATGCTAGAATCTGACTGATTTTTGAGCTCAAAGATACCAAGGTTTCAATGTTTTTTGACTTTATTATATATATTAATTGGATATCTGGTTAACAACCAAGTGATTTAGCAGCACTTACTGATAACTGATAAGATATTTATGTGTTAGTGATCCTCGTCGAACTTCATGCATCCTGACTGTTGTTGGATTGGTTTGTCTCCTCTACTATAGTGATAAAAACTAATTTTGAGTTCGTAATCCATTTTGGGTGCAGCCCTCAGTTCTTAGACTAGTGGATTTCCGTATTCACTGCATGTGCACCTTAATTTGTGAAAAAATTATTAACTCAGAATTTTTCGCAAAGCATTGAGTAGGTCATAATAATTGTCCCATAAAAACATTATATAAAATATTGCAGTGGCTGCTGTTGGTGACGCAAATTGGAAATCTTCTGTACTCGAATCTACTTTACCTGTTCTGGTTGAATTCTGGGCACCATGGTGTGGGCCGTGCCGAATGATCCACCCTGTCATCGAGAAACTGGCTAAGCAATATGTCGGAAAGCTCAAATGCTTCAAGGTCAACACCGATCAGAGCCCCTCCATTGCAACCGAATATGGAATCCGGAGCATCCCTACTGTCATAATCTTTAAGAATGGAGAGAAGAAGGATGCAGTTATTGGTGCGGTTCCAGAAACCACATTAACAACATGCATTGAAAAGTTCTTGTAGAATGGTGAGTCAATATGTATGTTCACTGGGTTTTGATTTAGCCCCCTACATCGCGAAATTGCTTCAATAAACCTCATGATCTCATGTATAGTTATTGCTTTCATATTTCATGTTCTCTTTGAGGTTATGCTAGTTGATTATTCATATTTACAAATTGCTTTCCTCAAGTTGCATTGGCCAAGTTGCATGTTAATCTCCTGTTTATTTTATCCCCTGGTGTTATTGCTTTCTTCAATAAATTTATGTTTTTACTTTTTACCCAAATACTGTCATTCATAGAAATGCCGTAACATGATAAGTCAATAGGCAATGGCTCTATGCATTGATAAATTATGCGGTGGATTTGGATATGCGAGTCTTTCACTATGCGAAAAAACGTCGCATAACACAAAATATGCGCAGTTCAATTTGGATATGCAATAGCACAATATGCGAAAAGTTCTCGCATATGGTAAATTATGCGGTGGATTTGGATATGCAAGTCATATCTATGCAAAAAAAAAAAACGTCGCATAACATAAAATATGCGAAGTTCGATTTGGATATGCGATAACAAAATATTTTGCGAAAATTTCTCGCTTATGGTAAATTATACGGTGGATTTGGATATGCTAGTCGTAACCTATGCAACAATATGTAGCGTAATTATAAAATATGCGACGTTCAATTTGTATTCGCGATTACATAATTTGTGTAAGTGCTTTGCATACTTGTTACTATGTGTCTGATTTAGATATCGTTAGCATATATACGACAAAATCTCAAATAATTGTTAATTATGTGGTTCATTTGGATATGTGATTTTATATCACATATAGGTTCGTGAATATTGGAGTGAAAAAGAAGTTTTTTGATGGGACAGTGTGTGAAATAAAGTGCATATATATATTGGGGCGTAAAAGAAATTCGCCTCTACTTTATTTAACGATAGCTTCGGTTTAAGACCAATACTAATATGATTTATTAAATAATAATAATAAAATATAGTATTACATTGAATCTTTAAGCTATTGTTATAGTGAAACTATTTGACAAGTGAACATTGGATAAGTGAAATGACAAGTATGGCTACATAGATTGGCCAGTGCGGCTCTGTTGCCGACATGTAATATTTAATGCTAACTGACAGATCAATTGTTGATCAAAATATTATATAAAAGTATGAAACGGTTATATGAAATGGTAGAGTGCAGCCACCGAAAGCAGACAATACAATAAAATATTTAAACTAAATGGACCGACCAGTGTATTAATTAATAATACCCGGTGATGTAGAATGGCAAGGTGGTAAGGCAACGTGCAACAAGTAATACATGTAAAAGAATATGAATTGCTATAGGTACATGGCCAGTGCGGCTCTGCTACCGGCGATGGACAGTACTAATTATTAATAGCCGATGAGTGAAATGGATTTTACTTTGTATTTGGCCATTTGAACAGTATATTAAAATCTTAATCGTGAACAGACATTATATGGACGAACCTGCTCCTAAAGAAGCAGTTAAATATTTTGTAATTTATTTTTTATCGTTATTATCTCCAAATGATGGGTTAAACCCAACATTTATCGAATCTAATTTTCTTGTAATTTTAATATTACATTACCTCTCTTGTGATGAGTTGATTTATCACAAGATGGATGGTTTTACATATTTTGCATTATAGAATGACGGGCGATACCGTCAAGTAACTATTTATTGTAATTTAAACTATGCACTTCGATTATTATAATATTACCAAGTGTGGTTGGCAAATGTCACGCAATTGGTTAAATAATGTGACTATGAGTTACTAATATGATGTTAAAACTATTTCGGAAGAAATAGTCGATAAATTCCCCAAATTTGTTAATGGAGAAATGAAAATTGATGAAATTGTACCAGAAGCTACCACTCAATGAAATGATTAAATAAAATGATAATGTGGTACTAGAATCTACCACACTGCTAGAATGGTACTAGAAGCGACCACTGAATGATTGTACGAAATGATAAAATGGTACCAAAAGCTACCACTTGTGGGTGATTATACAAAATCATTTCTCAATATATTATGTGGGTCTAAGGGAATATATTAGATGAAGAGATTGCAATGTTAATATGACATCATATAGACATTACAATGAAGTGTCCAGAATAAGAACATATAGTAATGATTGCAGTCATGAAGTACTACACATTATCTTGAAAAAAAAAGGCCAAATTGATATTATTATTACTGAGAAACAACTACAAAAGGTTCAGATGACAAAAATATTGATAAGTGGTAGTGAATCCTCGATAAATGCATAATTCAAAAAGGTTACATAATAGAACCCATAAAAGAAGGGTATGTCTAGAGAATATAAACTCCGTTACTCTGCCACCTATGATTGGCATCTGAGTTCATAATGAGAGATCTAAATGATCAAATATTTTTTTTTTCTGTTGACTCCTTGTGTTTCCACATAATCTTGAAATGTGATGCCTTTGTGAAGCTTTTTGTTAAGTTCAACAGTGTTGAGTGCTATCATACTCCTTGAGGTCCCAATCCCGGTTTGAATACTATGGCAGCAAAATTTTTTTATTCAATTTCTCGCAATATTTTCAAAATATTAAATTCAATTTATCATATATATATATTACCCTGTTGGGGCCTTTGTGTTGTTGTTTTTTGTGTTTTGTAGTGTTCTTGAGTATTACCCCGTTGGGGTCGATTCTAGGCGGTCTTCGACCTGTCCTCCCACTTTTTCAGCTATTGGCTGTTTGCATTCAGATGTTGGTTGTTTGTAATCAGCTGGTAGCTGCTCTTTGCACATTTGTGAGTTTTAT
>BKCP01012736.1:2974654-2995672 GCA_008636005.1 Striga asiatica
AAGGAAAATGTAAAAATGAAGAAAGAAAAGAGCAACGTACATGGCGGCAGACTCCTATGATGCCGACGATGTCCTCGACAACCGCATATGTGGTGGCAGGCTCTGCGAGGAAGTCGGAGCGGAGCAGAAAGGAGACGCCATCCTGGGAGCCGCCACTCGAGAGCTCTCTGGTAGCCTTGAGGAAGTCGAAGGCGAGGGTGCTGCCGGCGCCGCCTAAGGAGGGGTCGAACTCTTTCCAGCGGAAGTTGCGGTGGCAGCTGCAGGCCGTGCAGCGGAGGGACTCGAGTATGCCGTTGTCTCCGGTGAGGATGAACTCGCCTCAGCCGTCGACGGCATGGCCGTCGATGCCGAATGCGTGGTTCTTGAGGCACTCTCGATAGTGGGGCTTTCTCGGTGGTAGCGGGGCTCTGACGGGCGCTCATGTGCTGGAGTTCATGTGCCTACCGCCACCGCTGAGCTCGAACTCCTGCTGCATGGACGAGAAACAAATGGCCAAAAGTTCCCGATCGGAGATGGTCGCAGGGTGCCAGTCAGAGATGGTCTCCCTCCATTTGTTCTTACACTTTTTTTTTTTTCATTTTTTCAGAAAATATATGAAATTCCTGAAATGCCCTCAAAAGTAAATTTTTTTAATCAAAACTACATTTATTTCTAATTTAGGGGGCAATTTGACAAGCCCGTGTAGTTTAGATGGTGGTTTGTAGAAAAAAAAAAGTTCGATGATTCGCCAAATTCGTGATAGTTCAAATAGAAAATAGTTTTTAACTTTTGTTTATTTCAGTAGTTAAAAACCTTTCTTTCTAAGTCCATCTAGACGTGGCCATGGGCCACCCAGCCCGCCGACCTGGTGAAACCCATTGACCACAGGTTCGGGTCTGGCTCGAGTTTCAACCGGGCCGGTCTAGGGCCTTCTTTTTATCGACCCCTGGCCCGCTGTGTCGGGCCGGGTCCGGTCCGGCCCAAAAAAAGCACGTTGTTTTTTATTTTTTCTTTTTTTATTTTTTTTATTTGGGCGGGCTAGACCTGGGTCAGGCCCGGACTGGCCCTCCGAGCCATGGACCCGGCACGACCTAGGCCCGTGCCTGTTCAAGGTCAGTCTAACCCAACCGTTCGGCCGCCGTCCATCAAAACTTATTGCTAGTGCGCTTCCTAAAACCCCAAACCAGAAGGAAGGGGAGCTCTAAATTCAGTCCCGTGTCTCAAGCCTGCTCACAATCAATTACCCTCACCAATACATCAATGTTGGCAGCCTTAAACAGATCATTATACTCGCGCTCGACAAACATCGTTGCGTTTAGGAAATCCTTCTCTTGCGCCTTAGCAGCCCAAGCAGATTTAATTCCCAGTGCCAATGCGCCAAAATACTCGGCACCGAGGGCCAGGAATCTGTTCTCCAGGATTAATCCCGTCAGACAGGATAAGACGTCGTTCGTGTTCTCGACGAGTGGGTGGCCGAGGGCAGACATGTCCATCCTCTCGAGCTCAGACCCATTATTCGCCACCTCCGGAGCCGCCGCCGTTTCTCTCAGGCTCTTAAGGTTTGGTTCTTTTATTTCGTATTTCTATGTATTGTTCGAGATTTGATATAGTTTGGGGATTGTTGTATTTTCTTTTTCTTTTTCTCTGTTTCGTTTGAAGCTGTACTTTAGAAGCTTCAGCTTCAATTGTGCAAATGCTAAGCTTTTGCCGTTAGCTTTCCTTATCCTTTAAAACCTCAAAAGCTACATTGTTTGTTAAAATCATGAAAGCAATCAGAAATTGTTACCTCCAAAATTTAAAAAGATTCGACTTTGTGGGTTGCAGATTTCGGAGTGGATCAGTTCCAATCATGCCTTCAAATTAACACCGGGCGATTTTGCTGTGCATTTGGATCTAATCAGTGTTGTCCAAGGGTGGGAATCCGCAGAAGCCTACTTCGCAAACCTAAACGGGCAATACAAAAACGAGAAGACATATGGTGCCTTCTCAACTGCTATGTAAGACAAGGCCTCCTGACTAAAGCTCTTGACCACATGCAGGCCATGAAAGAGCTCGGGTACAGCTCATCAACCCTCAACTACAACAATCTCATGGCCCTGTACAAGAAGGAAGGGAAACTAGACAAAATTGTCGAGACTCTTTCGGAAATGAAGAAAAATGGCATCTCCCCCAATAACTTCTCCTACAGAATATGCATAACCTCATTCGGCGAAAAATCAGATGTGGACTCAATGGAGAAGCTTTTAGATGAAATGGAGCTGCAGGCTGATGTGGACATTGATTGGGCCACGTGCTCTGTCGTGGCCTATCAGTTGATAAAAAAACGGGCGGGAAGAAAAAGCCCTTGCCTACATGAAGAAGTTGGAAGCAGGTCTCCAAAAAGATGCTTTGGGCTATAATCACTTGATTTCGCTCTACGCGCATCTCGGGAACAAGGATGAGATGTTGAGAGTGTGGGATTTGCAAAAGAGAGTTTGTAAAAAGCAGATCAATTGGGATTATATAACTATGCTCGGTTGTCT
The DNA here is from genome assembly GCA_008636005.1 of Striga asiatica. Lineage (NCBI taxonomy): Eukaryota > Viridiplantae > Streptophyta > Magnoliopsida > Lamiales > Orobanchaceae > Striga > Striga asiatica. The sequence continues at coordinate 2,977,156 of BKCP01012736.1, forward strand.
TGTGAAGCTTGGGGAGTTTGATGCAGCTGAGGTGGTTTTGAAGGAATGGGAGTCTTGTTGCCGTAATTACGACTTTAGAGTACCGAATACGGTTTTAATCGGGTATTGTCAGAAGGGTTTGGTCGAGAAGGCTGAAATTATGCTTCGAGATATCATGGAGAAGGGGAAAAGGCCGACTCCCAACAGTTGGGGTATTATTGGTGCGGGGTATTTGGATGAGGGTAATTTTAGGAAGGCATTTGAGTGGTGAAGGAAGCTTTAGGTGCGAAAGAACGTAACTTGAAATGGAGGCCGAAGCCTGGTTTAATTGAAAAGTTGTTGAGCTGGCTTGGTGATGAAGAGGAGTATGAAGAGGTGGATGCTTTTGTGCGGTTGGTTTTAGCAGTGGTCCCGGTGAATAGAGAGATGTATTGTGCATTGATTAAAGCAGGTTTGAGAGCGGGGAAGGATATGGGTTTGATTTTGGTTAGGATGAAAGGTGATGATGGGATTGGTGTAGATGATGAAATTGAGGAGATGATCAAATTGCGACCTTGATGAGTTCTCCTGACTTGTTCATTTTGGTTTACTCGTTTCAAAACGTATATATGGTGCAGTTGTCATCTCTTCTAAGTAGGTCGGATGTTGTGGTGGTCTTCTCGAGCTACACGATGATATTTTTTAGTAAGAAAACTTCACCGGGAAAATCTCTTGTGCGATCATCGAATTATTTCTCTAGTTTCGAGAAATAGAAAGATTTCCAGCTCATATTGTGAAAAGGTGCATTCAAGCAGCAGTCCGACGAAACAACTAAGCTGATTATGCCTGTGATTTGGGATTGTGCTATTGAGAAGGGACAAATGTTAGAAGAAAAGTGTCAAAATTGTAGAAAATTAAATTCCATTTCACAATTTATCACACGTTTGCATCTAATCTCACAATTGATCACACGTATTAACTAATCATTATAATTTTTAAATTTTATATCCGTTCACAATTTGAAATCTTCTAATAAATTTTTTTTTTTCAATTTTTTTTCTCATTTTTTGGGCTAAACAAAACTTTTCAAAACGATCTTATATCCATGACTTTGGTTAGCTCAACCGACTATTGTGGCATAAAAGTAGAAGGAAACAAAATCTGACGGCTTATCGGCGTATGTAACTTAAAAATTTCGAGTCTGTTTTCATCAACCCATTAGTGTTACTAAGTTCTATTTCAAGTTCTCCTTCAGAATTCATCTGCTCAAATAAGGGAAGGACTGAAGATATCTTCCTGTGAAAGGGCACTTTTAGCAGTAGGGTTTGTGAACTTTCAACCATAAATGCAAGTTTAAAGTTCCACAAAACGGGAGACATGAAACCATTGCCATTCTGGAAACAGCATAGCTTGTTGGCTATGGCAGCAGCATTACGATTATTGTGTCCATAATTCACCATTACGAACATGCCTATCAACACATTCATACCTAAGCTTCACACAAAGCCCCCATAGAGATAACACGCATTTTGTGAAATTGAGATCAATGCCTGTATCTGTATGTTCAGGTATCCAATGACATCAGGCTATCCAAATTTATGGTAAACCGTAAACCTCAAATACCAAACAACACTACTCATCAATTAAACAGGCGCCAGTCATTTAGTGCAGTGCACCAAAAAATCCAAATTTAGAAATCTAAATTTGGAAGTGGATATTAGTGTTACTCGTTTGCACCACCGCAACAAAAGAGTCCGATAACATATCGTTTGATCACAATGAAAAGAGAACTGCACAAAACTACAGGAAAACCAACACTACATAATCAAACATCAACTAAAGAAGTTCATGAAAAAAGAATTAGTTCAGTAAAAAAAAATCCAAACACTACCCAAAAGAAAGGGTAGCAGCTTTCCCCTATTCCAAAATTTCAGAATCTACGCGACAATTACGAAGCCCCACAGCTGATATATAAATAATAGCACACACAATACGTATGCACCCACTATTCCTACGATAATGTACACAGGACTAAAAGGGCATGCAGACCAAGTTCACACCATCCCAAACCAAGATGAGTAGAAAAAGCCCCACAAAAGTTGAATAAAAATTAATATTTGTAGTTCTCCACAAACTTTCTCCACCCAACAACATTCAAAATCATAAGTACCTTGCATGAGTATGTCAGCGAAATTGACCAGCATGCTCTTTCGACTCCATCTCCCTAACACTCTCCACAATGTCCTCAATCTTCTTGGCAAGTGACTGATTGTGCTCCTCAATATGTTCAAAGATCATCTCCAGATGCCGCTTGTAAGTCGCAACTTTCTTCTTCTCGATCGCCAGCTGGTGGGAAAGCTCTCGGATTTTGTCGTGCTCGTTCGGGTATTGGTCGTAAATTAAATCCTTCCGCACTTTGCCCGGAGCAAGAGGATGCGTGTGCTCCTTCACGAATTTCGTGACAACCCATTTTCCGGAACTCACTTTCCTAACTAAAATCATGGCCCGGCAGCCGACCCTCGTCTCAGCCCTCTGCCGAACAACCTTTTCCCGTTTGTCGGGCATACGAAAGCCCTCTTTGTTGCAGACAAGGGCCCGGCCTATGGTGGACCCATCACGCCTTGAACGGGATAGTTTGCTGACACGAATGACAAAACCTACACTTGTCGCGTACGAATTGTAAAACGTGTGGGCCGCGGCTTCAGACTCGAACTCCTGGCCCACGTATGGTTCGCCTTCGGCTGCTGAGCAATTGACGTCCTGCAAATCCTCCAATCGGAAGAGTTCCCGCTCAGAAGAATCGTCAACGTCCACTTTAATATCGATCCCCACAATGGCGTCATCATCATCTGGCTGTCTTTCAAAATTAGAAGAGCTTCCCACTGTCTCACTGTTTACAACACTTTCTATCTCATAATCCATTTAAGAACTTGAGCTGAAATTAGGCCAAAGATTTGGCTAAAATATCGAGAATATACCTGAAGAGTTAGCAAGTTTGCAGATTAGCTTATGTAACTACGATTCAATGAGGTTAAGCAATCTCAAGAAGCTTTTTTATGATTATATTTAAGAATTTTATGACTTGAATTATTTGTTCAAAAAACGACTTTCCAGATTAAGAAAATTCTCATAAACATTTTTTATGAAGAAACACAATGTTTCGATTTATAACCCGATCAGTCTCATGAGGTAAGGCATAATTAATTATTAACCAAAATTGAACTACAAAGAAAGGGTGTTCAAGAATAATCCATGAAGTGCAAAAGTATAGATTGATGTTCTAATTGACATTATATAAACAATTTTTCATACACTATCTAATACATGTATGTCTATGTGCACATAAGCTTAAAGGAAATACTAGTATAGGAGTTAAGTTAAGATGCTAGATAAACTCAGGATCAATCTAGTCAAACCCCTATTCTATTCAACAATTTAGTTTTACTCCATCGAACTAACAAGAAATTGCAACACTCATATCAAGAATCCTAAAACATCATCAAGCTCCAGCAATTCTGTCCCACTTAATGTTACAAAAACTGAAATGAAAAACCGAGAATAATATTTTCTGTTTTCAAACATAGGTACGCAGAGAGATTCATACATCTCCTACTTTTTCCTCTTGGAATTGATTAGGCAAAGCTTTTACTGTTGGAAGTGTAACAACTTATACATTTCAAGCATGGAAAAAAATTTAAAATTCAAAAAAAAAGAGGTGAATCACAGATTTAGAACTCCAGCTAAAGCATCAATTGGCACGCGGATTCAAATGACACCAAGTCTTTTCGGAGACAAACAGTAAATCGGGAAACGAGAAAACGAAAAGGCAGAGGAAAGCAATAGAACGCATATAGGTAGGGGATCATTACTGGTCTGCGCGTCAAAATGAAGCAATCAAATTAAATCTAGACACAGAGAGAGAGATGGGAAGCATACGAGACGCGAAAACCCGGCCGCGAAGGTAGTGTTTGGCGTGGCCGCCGCTGACTTCGACGCCACCGTCGGAGACGACCTATTGAGACGGCGGAGTGGAAAAAAGGTAGATGAGATTTGCTACTGCATTTTATGACTCGGGGCAAATTCGTTCTCCCGAGTCCCGACTCCTGACTGCGTTGTGCAAATGAATTTTTGCTTTTTCGGTCTTTCCCCTCACTCTTTTGAATAAAAGAGTAATGAATTATATTGAGTTTGTTTTAAAAACGGAAAAATAAAGAACACAATATAGAAACTAAATATAAATTATACTCAATATCTTTCTTCCTTTCTTCTGAATGAGCTCTCTTTTACTACATTTGTATTACCTTTTTGTTGGAATGTTGATACTTGCATGGATGCTATCACAAGTTTCAGATGTTCTCGCATATGCGACTTCTTCCTACTATTGTTGTTTTCATTTTTTTTAGTGTTTTTACTTTTCTGTCCTTATGTTGTTTTTCACTTATCTACGCGTGTTAGCGTTTTTTTAGTCTCTAGTTAATGAGAACTTATAGGCGGCGTGTCTACGCCTTATTGGTTGTTATGGATCACGAGAATGTTGTGATCAAGTGAGCATATATGTACTGTGGATCTTCTTCTTCATTTTGAGCTAAGAGAAAATTACCCCAAAAATATTTAGAGTTATTTCTTTAGATCTGAGATTCCTATTTCTACATGGTATCAGAGCAGGTTATTAAATCACGTTTCCGATGGCACGCAACGAGCCGCGAAGATCTGAAGATCGTGAGAGGCAGATCGTAGGAAGACAAAGATATGGCCGAGATTCAGATCCATTATCTCTCCATGGTTCAGATCATCCAGGGATGGTGCTTGTGACAAACCTGCTTACAGGAACAAATTATCTTCATTGGAGTAGGGCTATGAAGCTAGCTCTATGAGCTAAATCAAAGCTCGGATTCATACGTGATACCATTAAGGTACCAGACCAGAACTCAGAGGATTTTGAACAGTATCAGAAAGTAGAATTTATGGTAATTTCATGGCTCCTTAACTCGATTTCTAAGGATATTGTTGAAGCTTTTATGTGTGTGAAAAGTGCTAAGCAATTGTGGGATGAATTAGCTAAGAGGTACGGGGAAAGCAATGGACCATTAAGATATCACCTTCAAAAGGAGATAGCTAATTTTTCTCAAGGGAAATTTTCAGTTACAGTTTATTATACAAAACTGAAATGCTTATGGGACGAGTATGCTTCCTTGGTGTCTTTGCCTGAATGCACTTGTGGAAGTGGAAAGGCTTTTAGTGACAATGACATGGAAATCAAACTCATGCAATTTCTTATAGGTTTGAATGAGGTATTTGAACCTGTGAAGAACCAGATTCTTTTAATGGACCCTCTACCTACCATCAACAAAGCTTACTCAATGATTTTAAAGGTAGAAAATCAAAGGGGAAAAATGTTTAACATAATAGAAGCCCTTGAAAACTCAGCAATGTTGGTGAAAGGAAGTTTTGGAAGAGGAAGTGGTAGAGGAGCTGGTTATGGAAGGGGTAATCAAAATAGAGAGGTCTCATCAGAAAGTAATTTTGGGTACAGTGGAAGAAGGAGAGGTAGTCAAAGATTATCAAAGGAGGAGAGAGCCAAACTTTACTGTACACACTGTGGGTACAATGGACATGAAATGCAAGGATGTTTCAAAATTAATGGTTACCCAGATTAGTACAAAGATTTGAAAGGGCAACGGCATAATCAAAGTGCAAACATGGCTGACAGTGATGAAAGTGCAAAAGTAGACATAGAAGTGAAGTCACAACATAGTGTCTCAATGTCTGACATAGGTTCACTCATTCAAAAGGAAGTTGCTAAGTATATGTCAGGGCAACAAACAAGTGAAAGTCATTCTTTCTCCCATTTTGTTGATCACATAGGTAACAGTGAAGATTATGCTTTCACTCTGTTGAACAAATTAGAGAAAGGGAGTTGGATAGTGGACACTGGTGCAAGCAAACATATATGTTCTGATATCACCATGGAAATCAAAACAATGGAGATTTCTGTACCTATTTTTGTGAACCTTCCTGATGGTTCAAGGGTTGAAGTGCACCAATTGAGAGAGGTGAAGCTAAGTTATTAGATTTTACTCAAAAATGTCTTGATGATACCTGATTTCAAATATAATTACTCTTTGTGGGTTAATTGATCAAGGACCACAGATTAGTATTTGAATTTGATGATGAAGGATGCAGACTGAAAGAGCCTCAACACAACACTACAGTGGCATTTGGGAAGCTATTTGGTGGTTTATATGTACTTGACAAAGAACAACTACCATTCAGTTTGGTGAATCGGGTGAGCTTGGAAGAAGATGAACTAGAATTGTGGCACAAAAGGTTGGGACATGGCTCTATTACATCTCTAAAATACATCTATTTTTTGAAAAATTCATGCTCAGAAAACAAGTTAAGATTGTGTGAGGTGTCTCACCGTGGCAAACAATGTAGGTTGTCTTTTCCTGTAAGCAACACTCATTCAAAGAGGAACTTTGAGTTGATACATGTTGATGTTTGGGGCCCCTACAAGGAAGAATCAGTGACCAACACAAGTTTTATGCTAACCATTGTGGATGATTATTCTAGAGCCACTTGGATATTCTTGATGAAACATAAATTTGAGGGATGTACTCACTTGAAATATTTCCTGAAAATGGTTATAAGTACAATTTGGGAGACAATACAGTAGCTCAGGTCTGATAATGGATCTGAATTTGTTGGAAGAGAGATAAGCTTATTGCTGGCTGAGAATGGAATTGTGCATCAATGATCTTATCCCTACACACCACAACAGAATGGTGTGGTAGAGAGGAAACACAGGTTCATACTTGAGGTTGCAAGGTCTATTTCTTCACAAGCTAAATTGAAAAGATCTTTATGGCCTTATAGTCTTTTAGCTGCAGTTCAAATCATAAATTGCTTGCCTAATGAAAGACTTGGTTGGAAAACTCCTTTTTGAAATGATATATGGAGTACCACCAGCACATGCCAAGTTTAAGGTATTTGGTTGCCTATGTTATTCTAGCAAGAATGAGCCACATAGGAGGAAGTTTCATGATAGGGCAGTCCCATGTGTCTTTTTGGGATATGTTACAAGTGTGAAAGGGTATAGGTTATATAACCTTGATAATGGAGATGTGTTTCTTTCCAGGGATGTTATATTCTAACATGAATTTCCCTTCTTGAACACTGGGCATGATAAGCAATTGGTTCCTCTTCCTATAGTTGAAAATTTTCATGAGGATAATGATAACACTCCTATTGACAAATTGAGGGCTGACACTCAACCTATTCCTGTTGTGGCTGTTGAAGATGGGAAAAGAATGAGAAAACCTCCTAGTTGGATGTCTGATTATATGGTAGGGATAGCAAGTGATCTTGTCAAAGGCATTAATGTGGATTTATTCTTCTCTGAAGTTCATAAAACGCCTTCAGAACCTATGTTTTATGAAGAAGCCATAAAGGATACTAAGTGGATTGAAGCAATGGATAAAGAGCTGAAAGCTTTGGATATCAATCAAACTTGGATTCTTACAAAATTGCCTCATGGTAAGAAAGCAATAGGGTCCAAATGGGTTTACAAGATCAAGAGGAATCCAGATGGAAGCATAGACAAGTACAAGGCCAGATTGGTAGCAAAGGGATATTTGCAAAGAGAGGGTATTGATTTTCTTGATAGTTTCTCACCTGTGGCTAAACTTGTTTCTGTCAGACTATTCATTGCATTAGCTGCTCAACACAACCTTGAACTGCACCATATTGACATTAATAATGCCTTTTTACATGGATTTTTGGAAGAAGAGGTGTACATGAATCCTCCTAAGGGTTACACAAAAGCAAGACAGAATGAGGTTTGTTTGTTGAAGAGAAGTCTTTATGGACTGAAACAGGCCTCTAGGCAGTGGAACGTTGAATTTTCTGAAAAACTTATGGTCTATGGTTTCAGTCAATCCCCTCATGATCACTGTTTGTTCATTAAAAGGACAGCTGACAGCTTCATTGGACTTCTTATATATGTGGATGATGTTTTGATTGTTGGTCAGTCATTATCAGAGATTATTCACCTGAAAATGTACTTAAATGACCTATTCACTGTCAAAGACTTGGGTCAAGCAAAATACTTTTTGGGACTGGAAGTTTGCAGGAGTGAGAGAGGAATTTATTTGAACCAGCAGAAATACATTTTGGATATCATCAAAGATTTTGGTTTGGAAAATTGCAAGTCTGTCATTACACCATTTCCACAAGGGTTCAACATCTTTGCACAACAGTCACCATCTCTCCCTTCTTCAGATTTATACAGGAGACTTGTTGGAAAATTACTCTACTTGAACCTCTCAAGGCCTGACCTTTCTTTTGCCGTTCAACAACTTAGTCAATTTGTCCAATCACCATCTCAGGCTCATTGGAATGCAGCCCTCCATGTGCTCAAATACCTGAAAGGCACTTCTTCCTTGGGTCTGTTCTACCCGGCTGAACATTCTCTTAAACTTGAGGCATTCTCCGATGCTGATTGGGGTACTTGCCATCTTACCCGGCGTTCTCTCACTGGCTACCGAATTTTCTTGGGGAAATCTCTCGTTTCATGGAAAACCAAAAAGCAAAAGACGGTTTCTCGTTCCTCGGCTGAAGCAGAGTACCGTGCCATGGCCACAACTGTGTGTGAAGTTCAATGGATTTCATATCTTGCTGCCGACCTCAACCTCCAGGTCACACCTATCAACCTTTGGTGTGATAACAAAGCAGCCCTTCACATTACTGCCAACCGGGTATTTCACGAACGTATAAAACATTTGGACATCGATTGCCACGTGGTTCGGAACAAGTTCAAGGAAGGCTTCATCTCACCTCAACATTTATCTTCTTCTTTACAACCTGCGGATCTGTTTACCAAAGCTCTTGGAGGTGCCGATTTTTGCCGTTTTATTTGCAAGCTGGGTATGTGTTCTCTCAGTCACATTCCCGCTTGACGGGGGGGTGTTGGAATGTTGATACTTGCATGGATGCTGTCACACAAGTTTAAGATGTTCTTGCATATGCGACTTCTTCCTGCTATTGTTGTTTTCATTTTTCTAGTGTTTTTACTTTTCTGTCCTTATGTTGTTTTTCACTTATCTACGCGTGTTAGTGATAAGTCGAAAATACGTGCTACTTTTGTAATGTAACTGAGGAAATATGTTGGATATTTGTGCTTAATTAATTTATTTTCGACCTTAACTTATAATTTCGAGTGGAAACTACTATTGTTGGAATTTTGTGTGCAGTTGATCATTATAACCAACATGGCAACAGTGGAATTTTGATGGACATGGCAATGTTGGACTTCTAAGGAACAGACAGTGCTGCGAGTTATTTTGGATGTGGGCCTATTATTGCTGGGCCCATTATTGCTACTAAAGGACAGCCAAAACAGAAGCAGCGCATATCAGATTTTGGGAGACCTACCTGAACAGAACGAACAGCCGCAAGGGAGAAGACAGAAAAGGATTTTGGACGAGCAGCAACCTCAAGTTCACTTCTTCTCTAGACTTTTGAAAATACTTTTGCTAGATATTATGGAAGCCCTGCGCGGCTAATTCTCTTTTGTTTCGGTTGAACACGATTGAAACCCCAAACTTAATACTGTGAGATCTAATTAGTTTTTATCTATTAATTCATATTTCGTATTAATTGTTTTGTGTGTTTATGTTTATGATTTTGTGTTAGGATCGTAGCCTGATCAACTATTGTCTTGTGCACTTAATCTATTGCTTGGTGGATATTGAGTCGGATTTAGATGATTTATCTATCGTAAGAAGCAACTGAGCGTGGTAATTGACCGGATTTAGGCGTTATCATTCTTAGGCAAAATAATTATACAAGTTAGCATTTAACGGATTAGTTATTTGTTGCTTGTGTTGTCGGGCCCTACTTCTTAATGCTATTGCTAGGATAATTTTACACGATGTTGGGAATTGCCTAGTAATAAGGGTTGTGTAGAAGGATTTATTTTGCATAGCCAATTTAGGAGTCAGAATTCATCATTCAACGGCATCTACGTATTTATGAGTTGATAATATTTGCATCGAGGATCAGTAGAATAATTCGGGGTGGAAATCAGTTCAACCGGAGCACTTTGGTAATATTTTTCATCTTCATCTTGTTGCTTGCGAATCTCTTGTTCAAGAATTGTTTACTATTGCTTTCTTTATTTTCTTGTTTATTAGATAATTAGAATTAAAAACCAATTCTTCCCCATTTTAATCACATAGTTACAGTCATTTAATTATATTATTCCCCGTGGATACGATCCTTGCTCACGCTACTATATATATTCAAGCAAGGTTAATTTGGGTGCCTACGACAGCACGACCAAATTTTGGCGCCGTTGCCGGGGAATTATTTTAATTAAATCTTTGATTGTGTGATATTATTATTAATATTAATATTAATATTATTATTATTATTTTTAGTTCTCTTGTCTTTTCTCTGCTATCTTCTAATTTCCTAACAGCTTGGTTAGTTTGATTTTTATTTTCTTGGCAGTTGATGCTCGGGACGCGTTCGAGTGTTCCCGAAGATATTCAATTCGACCCAGAAATTGAGAAAACAGCTAAGAGGTTGAGAAAAGAAGCAAGGCGGAGGGCAGCCCCTATAGACGAGGGGACACTTACAAGCTTATTCGAGATTAACAGTGATTCGGAAGAGGACTTTGAAGAAAAGGACTTGGACGTGGTCCAGATGGCGAATGCGAATAGAACATTAAAGGAGCTGGCAGCTCCTAATTTAGATATTCAGCCTCTTTGCATTACTTTTCCTGCTATAGATGATAACATTACCTTTGAATTGAAATCTGGGCTAATTCATTATTTACCTTCGTTTTATGGTCATGCAGGCGAGGACCCATACAAGCACTTGAAGGAGCTGCACTTGGTTTGCACGAGCATGAAGCCAACGGGTATCACAGAAGAACAAATCAAGTTGCGAGCCTTCCCCTTTTCATTGAAGGATGCGGCTAAGGATTGGCTTTACTACCTTCCGTCGGGCTCGATTGAAACATGGGACGTAATGGAACGACTTTTCCTGGAGAGATACTTTCCGGCATCCCGAGCTGCCAACATACGTAAGGAGATATGCGGAGTGCGGCAATTACATGGAGAGAACTTGTATGAGTATTGGGAGCGTTTCAAGAAATTGTGCGCGAGCTGCCCGCAACATCAAATTAGCGAGCAACTACTTATCCAATATTTTTACGAGGGCCTGGCATTGATGGACAGGAACATGGTCGATGCTGCAAGTGGCGGAGCTCTTGTTGATAAAACACCAGCCGAAGCGAGTCGTATAATTGCCACCATGGCGGCAAACTCGCAACAATTTGGCACCCGTAACGATGTGACACTTAAAACGGGGACGGGAGCAAATAACTCTGTTGTAGAGGAAAAGCTAATGGAACTGACTACTTTGGTGAAACAATTAGCTACTGGAGGAACCAAGCCCGTGAAGCCTTGTCGAATTTGTGCTACCACCGATCATGATACCGACTCTTGTCCCGTGATTGAAAATGAAATCGAGGCACATGCAAATGCGGTCGGTACAAATGGGAACTTTCCTAGGAAGCAGCACTATGATCCATTCTCGAGTACATACAATCCGGGTTGGCGCGATCACCCAAATTTGAGGTACGGGAACTCGTTTTACCAACAGCCTGGCCCAAACCATGGCGGGAGTTTCCAGCAAAATCCCCCTCAATTATTTCGCAGACAAGCACCACCCGAACAGCCCCCAAACTCTGATTCTGGCACCTCTTTGGAAGATATCGTGAAGCAACTAGCCTCCAATACTCTACAATTTCAAAAGGAAACCAAGGTGAGCATCCAGACCCTTGAAACTCAAATGAGCCAGCTCGCAACCTCGGTGAATCGTTTGGAGGCACAAGCTAGTGGAAAGATCCCATCTCAACCTGAGGTAAACCCTAAGAATGTGAGTTCCATGATCTTAAGAAGTGGGAAAGAGTTGGAGCAGATAAAAGAGAAATCTCACGAGCAGCAGTTTGAAGCAGCAGGTTCGGGTAACCGACATGGCCATGTCGCTGACCATGTTCATAGTGAAAATGACTTTGAGCAGAAAACTGAACTGGAGAAGGAAACCAACCTGGGAGCTAATCTGGGATCTGAAGAGAAGAGCACGAAAGCAAAGAAGGAGCCGCCCTATTCCGAGTATAAGCCTGAACCACCCTTCCCACAGGCACTGGTCCGACATGAGAAAGACGGGCCTACCCGAGATATTTATGAGACGTTTCGAAGATGCGAGGTGAACATCCCGTTGCTAGATGCCATCAAACAAGTGCCTCGCTATGCAAAATTTTTGAAGGAGTTGTGCACCGTTAAGCGCAAACAGCAACTCAAACGCCACGAGAAAATTAAGGTAAGTGAGAATGTCTCTGCCGTTTTACAACGGAAACTTCCCACGAAATGCAAAGATCCAGGTATGTTCTCGATTCCTTGTGTCATTGGTGGAATTCATTTTGAGAGAGCTATGTTAGACTTGGGAGCTTCTATTAACGTAATGCCATATGCTATTTATAGTTCTTTGAAGCTCGGACCTTTAAGTCCAACAGGAGTTATCATTCAATTGGCGGACAGGTCCAATGCATTTCCGAAGGGTTTGGTCGAAGACGTTCTTGTTCAAGTTAAAGACTTGGTTTTTCCGGCGGATTTTTATGTTCTTGATATGGAGAATAACAATGCTGCTACTCCTATTTTACTTGGAAGACCTTTTCTAAAAACGTCTAAAACCATGATTGATGTGCATAATGGAATTCTTACCATGGAATTTGATGATCAATTAATTAAATTTAATATATATAATTCCATGAAATATCCTGGTGATGATGAATCCGTGCTCTCTATTGACTTGGTTGATGAATTGACTCAGGAAATATTTTCACTTTCGGAGGATAATACCATGGGGGACGTCATTAGCAATTTGGCAGACAACTCACTACCTAACATTGCTCCAGGACAAGCCAATGAATTGGACAAGCACGTGATCATGGATGATGGCTTAGAGACCAATGGTGGAGGTGAGTCTGTCGGTATTAGTTCTTTCGATATTAACGAAAAGTCCCCGCCTTCCATTTTGCAGACACCCGTCAAGGAACTGAAGCCTTTACCCGACCATATCAAGTATGTATTTCTGGGAAAAGAAAACACACTTCCAGTGATTATTTCGAGCAAGCTCACCAAAACTCAAGAAGACGAGCTCGTGAAAGTGCTTCAGTCTCACAAGCAAGCATTGGGATGGACCATCTCGGACATAAAGGGAATAAGTCCTTCGATTTGCACGCATCGCATTTTATTGGAAACAGGAGCAGCACCTGTTCGTCAACCCCAACGCCGCTTGAATCCGGTGGTGTTGAAAGTCGTGAAGGCAGAGGTCCTGAAGCTCCTGGACGTGGGGATTATCTATGCGATTTCAGACAGTGGGTGGGTTAGCCCAACTCAAGTGGTGCCGAAAAAGACCGGGATAACCGTCGTGCGAAATAAAAATGACGAGCTTGTGCCCACTCGTATCCAAAACGGGTGGAGGGTTTGTATAGATTATAGGAAATTGAATTCTGTGACCCGCAAAGATCATTTTCCTTTACCCTTTATTGATCAAATGCTTGAACGATTAGCCGGTCATACTTATTTTTGTTTTCTTGATGGATACTCAGGTTATTTCCAAATTGCGATTGCACCCGAGGATCAGGAGAAGACCACTTTCACCTGTCCATTTGGCACTTATGCCTACCGCCGCATGCCATTCGGTCTGTGTAATGCACCTGCAACATTCCAAAGGTGTATGATGAGTATTTTTTCTGATTATATTGAAAAATGCATTGAGGTGTTCATGGATGATTTTACGGTATATGGTGATACATTTGAGAGTTGTCTGCATAACTTGTCCCTTATTCTCCAAAGATGCATTGATACTAACCTGGTGCTAAATTCTGAAAAATGTCATTTTATGGTTGAACATGGGATAGTGTTAGGACATGTAATTTCTGCAAAGGGGATAGAGGTTGATAAGTCAAAAATTGATGTTATTGATTCATTACCTTATCCTACTTGTGTTCGGGAGATCCGTTCTTTTTTGGGTCATGCAGGTTTCTACCGTAGGTTCATCAAGAATTTTTCCAAGATTGCACACCCTCTTTGCCAATTGTTGCAGAAGGACGTGAGCTTCGAGTTTAATGAGGAATGTAAGCAGGCATTTGACACTTTAAAGTCGGCACTGGTGACAGCACCTATCGTTCAGCCCCCGATTTGGACTGAACCATTTGAGCTCATGTGCGATGCTAGCACATATGCGGTGGGGGCGGTGTTGAGCCAGAGACTTGGCAGGGCATCTCATGTCATATGTTATGCTTCCAGGACATTGAACGAGGCACAGAGAAATTATTCTACGACGGAAAAAGAACTCTTAGCAATTGTTTTTGCTTTGGAGAAATTTCGTTCTTATTTACTTGGCTCTAAAATCATTGTTTTTACTGACCATGCAGCTCTTCGATACTTGATGGCAAAGAAAGAGTCAAAGCCTCGTTTAATTAGATGGGTGCTACTGTTGAGTGAATTTGATCTGGAAGTTAAAGATCGAAAAGGGACGGAGAACTGTGTGGCAGACCATTTGAGCCGCTTAACCCACGTGACTGACACAAGCCAAATACAAGAGGAATTCCCCCATGAACACCTTTTTGCAGCAGCTGTTGGAATGCCATGGTATGCAAATATCGTGAATTATTTGGTTATTAATAATTTTCCTCCTGATTTTTCAAAGGCACAACGAGATAAGCTGAGAAGCGATGCCAAGTACTACGTGTGGGATGAGCCATACTTATGGAAGTTTTGTGGTGATCAAGTGATAAGGCGGTGCCTGCCCGACCACGAAATCTCCTCGGTCCTGACATTCTGCCATACGTATGCATGTGGTGGTCATTTTGGTGCTAAGAGAACAGCCATGAAGGTGCTCGAGAGTGGGTTGTTCTGGCCAACATTATTCCGTGATGCATATACATTTTGTAAGTCATGTGATCATTGCCAGAAGACAGGTAACATTACTCGAAAAACTGAGATGCCTCAAAATCCTATTTTATTTTGTGAAATTTTTGATGTTTGGGGTATCGATTTTATGGGTCCTTTCCCGGTCTCTTTTGGCTATATTTATATCTTATTGGCCGTTGATTATGTATCGAAGTGGGTCGAAGCTAAACCCACTAGGACTGACGATTCTAAAGTGGTTTCAGATTTTCTTAAGTCCAACATATTCGCAAGGTTTGGAGTCCCCAGGGCTTTGATTAGCGATCGTGGAACACATTTTTGCAATAGGACTGTGGAGGCACTGCTGAAGAAGTACCAGGTCACTCACAAGGTTTCAACCGCATATCACCCTCAAACCAATGGACAGGCCGAGGTGTCGAACAGGGAGATTAAGTCCATTCTCGAGAAGACGGTGAATCCCAGTAGGAAGGATTGGAGCTTACGGTTGGATGATGCACTCTGGGCTTATAGGACTGCTTATAAAACGCCTATAGGGATGTCGCCGTATCGGATCGTATTCGGAAAGCCATGTCATCTTCCAGTCGAACTTGAACATCGAGCATATTGGGCAATCAAGAAGTTTAACCTGGACATAAATGCAAGTGGAGAGCATAGAAAACTACAAATTCAGGAACTAGAAGAGATGAGAAACGATGCCTATGAGAGTACCAAGATCTACAAAGAGAAGACGAAGGCTTTCCATGATAAGATGATTTCGAGAAAGCAATTCGTAGTTGGGCAAAAAGTTCTTTTGTACCAGTCCCGTCTTCGATTGTTCCCAGGGAAGCTACGAACAAGATGGGAAGGGCCTTTTGAGGTCACCAAGGTCTGTACGCATGGGGCAATTGAGATTCGGAGTCCGTCGAGCTTGAAGTCTTTCATAGTCAACGGACACCGACTTAAGCCATATCACGAGAACTTTCAGGCCGAGCATGAAGAAAGAATGGGTCTCGAGGACCCCGTTTATTCTGAATAAATCGAGAGCTTTGTGTCGAGCCAACGACGATAAAAAAAGGCGCTTTTTGGGAGGCAACCCAATTTTTTTATTTTTATTCTTATTTTTTTTATTTTTTTTATTTTGTTAGCCTTATTTTTGTTATTTCTCTAGTTTGTTAAGAATTTGGGTTGATTTTAAGGTGGAAACGATTTTTTTTAAGGCACGGGCGAATCCCATACAAGTTAAATGATAGTTTTTCTAAGCCGTACCCATGCCTTAAAATAATTTGTTTCTGTTGCTGAAAGTCTGATACTTTTGTTTTTCTGTTCTCTGTGTAGGAATTTTGCTCGAACACTGGAACTGCTGGTGTTGGTACTTATTTGACATGGCCATGTCAAGTGGAAGAAAAAAAGTCAAAATAAAAAAAAGGGAAAATACGAAGCATCAGAGGAGTTTAAAAGGGAATAAAGCCAAAGCCCTAATTTTTATCTTCACCATTCCAAACTCTTCTACTTCTCTCAACGGGAATTTCTACTGTCTCTCTCCTTCACCACACGGTGAGAAAAATTTACCAGAGCAACTCCAAATTTTCACTATCTTCTCACGATTCACCACAAGTAGGACCCCGACATCATGGCGCGGACACGAGCTAAATCGAAGGCTACCCCACCGACAAATCTGGAGCCCGAATTACCGCCACAGCTCGAGCCCCAACAACGAGAGGAACCCGATCCGCGAGTGGAGCCTAGTGAACTACACGGTGAGTCTCATTCCTTATATGAAGAGAATAGTGGTCAGGGGCAGCACTCTCGTTTTCAGGGGTTGGCGAAGAGAAAAATTTTACCGAGTGTTTATATGGATGAGGTGATTCTCCGCCAATTGGGGATGTTAGAAGATGTGATGAGTTTATTCGATACCCAAGGATGGTCTAAGTTCATGTCGGAGTGTCTCCCTACTTATCCCGAGTTGACACTCGAATTTTTAAGCTCTTTGCATGTCAAGTTCAATGACAGTAAAGCCGGTGGGGTGATTCGATTTCATTTGGGAAGAAAGGAGTACAATTGGAGCTTGATGCAAGTTGATCGGGTTTTGGGATTTGTGTCTGGGGGTCTACGAGGAATGCCGGAAGGGTTTAGCCATACCGATTTTTGGCATAGTATTACAGTGGAAACTGATCCTTATCAAGCAAGAAGCGCGAAGGCAACCTCGATTCGCAACCCGACACTCCGTTACGTACAACGGGTGATGACTGGAACCATCTTTGCTCGACAGGAGAGTCGCAATGTTGTTCGTCAGACGGAGTTGGAATTCTTATGGGCTATGCTCAATCGACAGAAGCTAAGCTCAAGCTATTACCTGATGAGTCATCTGGCCGGAGTCCAAGAGCGAAACAGGGGTGCTATTGTGGTAGGGGGGATCGTGACTGCTATCGCGAAGGCATGTGGTGTAAACTTTGACGACTATGCCGTGATTAATGAGAATCCAAAGGTTGATGAAGCAACACTTGACCGCATGGATGTTCTTTGCCGAGAAGGTACTGTCTACTCTTGGGGCGTTACTCCCAAGGTTCATTACTCCTTGCCATCGCCACAGCTTACCACGCCATGGCGCACCGAAAACTTGAAGATGCTTCACTCACCATTCACGTCGGGTAGGATCACTCCTAGTACTGGTACTAGGAGTCTGAAGAGACGCACATCTAGTGCCTCTGCTATGCCGGTTGAGACCATGCGTCACGATGGAGATGAGGATTTGAGATTGATTGTTATGGAGATGCGGGCAGATATTCGAGAAATCCTACTGATGTTGCGTGCAATGCAACCGCCTC
This sequence comes from Striga asiatica, assembly GCA_008636005.1. NCBI lineage: Eukaryota > Viridiplantae > Streptophyta > Magnoliopsida > Lamiales > Orobanchaceae > Striga > Striga asiatica. The sequence continues at coordinate 2,994,923 of BKCP01012736.1, forward strand.
CACAATAATGCATCTCTGTGAGTATCTCTGTCCTCTAGATTTTCTTTTGGAATGTGCCTTTAGATATTTAAAGTGATGTGTTAGTACCACTTGTCTGTTATTTTGCTTGTGATTATTGTCAATTCATTTAGGCCAATTCAGTAGAACAACTCTTTTCTTGTGTCCATACACTTGTTTTGTTTGAGCCCTTGATGCTACATGATGATGAATATTACTTGATGATTATGTGATAGAAGACACATGGAATTAACACTCATTACCTTTTGTTGGTGAGATTTGAGCCTATGAGCATATATTGAGTATTTTGCTCCATTTTCTTGAATGTGTGATGTCTCGACTAGTTGGTTTTTCTAGAACTTGCGTTGCTATGCATGTCTATGTGTACACCTTTGATGAAATTGAATGCATAAAATCTAAATAAGGGTACTTAGGTCTTGCCATTTCTCTTTATAGCCACTCTTTTGAAGCCCACCCTTTTTCATAACTCACTAGTAAGCCCCTTTGAGCCTTAGACATTTCTTTGATTTATAACCACACTATAAGCTATAATATCCTTTTTCTTGATGCCATATTTTGAACCTTGGATCGAATCAATTATATGAATTTCTTTTGGATGAAGAAGAGCTCATGGTATTATGAACTTAGATGTGATCGTGCCTAATGCGTAGTCTCGTTATCCGACGTAAGTTAGTTTATCTTCTATTTCGTAAAGAAAAAAAGAAAAAAAAAAACAAAAGAAAAAAAAAGAAA
>BKCP01012736.1:2995836-3014489 GCA_008636005.1 Striga asiatica
TTACGTGATTGTTGGGTATATTTCTCATTGGTTGGTTGATGGGGACTCAAGTTTGACTTGTGTGTTGATGCTTACTTTATGTTTTGAATTGGCATTGAATGATAGATGACGATTATGAGTTGAGATAATGGATTTGACTTGATGCTTGAGGACAAGCATCGTTTTAAGCGTGGGGATGTTTGATAAGTCGAAAATACGTGCTACTTTTGTAATGTAACTGAGGAAATATGTTGGATATTTGTGCTTAATTAATTTATTTTCGACCTTAACTTATAATTTCGAGTGGAAACTACTATTGTTGGAATTTTGTGTGCAGTTGATCATTATAACCAACATGGCAACAGTGGAATTTTGATGGACATGGCAATGTTGGACTTCTAAGGAACAGACAGTGCTGCGAGTTAATTGGATGTGGGCCTATTATTGCTGGGCCCATTATTGCTACTAAAGGACAGCCAAAACAGAAGCAGCGCATATCAGATTTTGGGAGACCTACCTGAACAGAACGAACAGCCGCAAGGGAGAAGACAGAAAAGGATTTTGGACGAGCAGCAACCTCAAGTTCACTTCTTCTCTAGACTTTTGAAAATACTTTTGCTAGATATTATGGAAGCCCTGCGCGGCTAATTCTCTTTTGTTTCGGTTGAACACGATTGAAACCCCAAACTTAATACTGTGAGATCTAATTAGTTTTTATCTATTAATTCATATTTCGTATTAATTGTTTTGTGTGTTTATGTTTATGATTTTGTGTTAGGATCGTAGCCTGATCAACTATTGTCTTGTGCACTTAATCTATTGCTTGGTGGATATTGAGTCGGATTTAGATGATTTATCTATCGTAAGAAGCAACTGAGCGTGGTAATTGACTGGATTTAGGCGTTATCATTCTTAGGCAAAATAATTATACAAGTTAGCATTTAACGGATTAGTTATTTGTTGCTTGTGTTGTCGGGCCCTACTTCTTAATGCTATTGCTAGGATAATTTTACACGATGTTGGGAATTGCCTAGTAATAAGGGTTGTGTAGAAGGATTTATTTTGCATAGCCAATTTAGGAGTCAGAATTCATCATTCAACGGCATCTACGTATTTATGAGTTGATAATATTTGCATCGAGGATCAGTAGAATAATTCGGGGTGGAAATCAGTTCAACCGGAGCACTTTAGCTATATATATTCATCTTCATCTTGCTGTTACTTTTGAGTCTCTTATTTAATAATCTTTTACCAATACTCTCTTTATTTTCTTGTTAATTAGATAATTAGGATTATAAATCATATCTCCCCCATTTTAATCACATAGTTACAGTCATTTAATTAAATTATTCCCCGTGGATACGATCCTTGCTCACGCTACTACATATTTTTAAGCAAGGTTAATTTGGGTGCCTACGACAGCACGACCAGTTAGCATTTTTTTAGTCTCTAGTTAATGAGAACTTATAGGCGACGTGTCTACGCCTTATTGGTTGTTATGGGTCACGAGAATGTTGTGATCAAGTGAGCATATATGTACTGTGGATCTTCTTCTTCATTTTGAGCTAAGAGAAAAATTACTCCAAAAATATTCAGAGTTATTTCTTTAGATCTGAGATTCCTATTTCTACACTTTTATAGGCAAATTCTACCGACACTTTCCACACCAATTATTCATACCCCATACATCATCTACTATTCTCATTTCTCTAAATAGTGAAATGTCACTATTTATGCATAGTGGTTCATTCCACTTGTTTATAACATTCCTACTCGGAATTACCACTATGCAATGTGCGTTTATGCTGCCTTCTTAAAAACCTTATAAAAGAGTACAACAGCACATGCTCCCCCTCGAGTTATCATCTGAGAAAATCTCGAAGATGTCTCATTCCAATGTTATAAACGTGCTTTCGGAATGTTGTAGTTGGGAGCGCCTTCGTAAATAAATCTGCTGCATTATCACTTGATCGGATGTATTGAATCTTGATCTATTTGTTCCTTTCAAGCACTTGAGTGTACGAGAAGAACTTTGGTGGGATATGTTTAGTTCTGTCACTCTTAATGTATCCTTCGTTGGTTTGAGCGACACATACTGCATTGTCTTCAAATATCACCGTCAGATCTTTATTATTCGATAATCCACTGGCTTGTTGAATGTGTTAAGTCATGTTTCTGAGCCAGATGCTTTTCCTAGTTGTTTCATGAAGTGCAATGATTTCAGCATGGTTTGAAGATGTAGCAACCAGTGTTTGTTTCTGAGAACGCCAAGAAAATGCAGTTCCACCAATCGTGAATACATAGCCAGTTTGAGATCTCGTCTTATGTGGGTCTGATAAATATCATGCATCTGCAAAACCAATCATTTCATATTTTTTTATCATTTGAGTAAAATAACCCCAGATCGGTTGTTCCTTGGAGATAACGAAATATATGTTTGATTCCATTCCATTGTCTCCTCATAGGTGACGAGTTATATCTTGCTAACAAGTTGGTAGCAAAGGATATATCTGGTCTGGTGCAATACGCAAGATACATAAGAGCTCATATTGCACTCATATATGGTACCTCAGGACCATGTATTTCTTCATTTTCTTCACAAGGTCGAAATGGATCCTTTTCAACATCCAATGTTCGGTTAACCATCAGAGTACTAAGGGGATTAGCTTTTTCCATATTGAATCGTTTCAGTACTCTTTTAGTATAGTTAGATTGATGGAAAATTATCCTATTCTGTACTCTTTCTATCTGTAAGCCAAGGCAATATTTGGTTTTTCCGAGATCTTTCATTTCAAATTCGCCTTGCAGAAAAGTGATTGCTTCTCGTATTTCATTTGTTGTCCCAATAATATTAGATCATCAACATATACAGCAACTGTCACAACTCCATCATGTGATTTCTTTATAAAGACACACGAACATATTTGATCATTTACGTATCCCCATTGAACAAATGTTCACTCAAACAATTTGATAGAATACATAACAAATATGACATTGTGAGCAGTCATTGCCACCTCATCACATGCAGCCATGAAAGCACAGGACCGGTTAACATGAAAAAAACCTGAAGAAGAAGACAAAAGATAGTGATAGCATTGAAGATGAAAAGAGAACCATAGGATCAAGAGTACTCTAGCATATAAATAGACATTACCTCTTCTGTAACCGTAAGAAATTAATGCACATGAAAGGCTGTGCAACCATGAAACCAAAAGAATGATGAATGATCTTTTTTGAGCTTACACTCATTCTGCTTTCTTTATTTTCAAATATAGCTTTTCATTTTCATCTTAACATGGTATCAAGAGTTATCATCTTTCCTTGGGCTACGAGTTAATCCCCTCCAGCTGTCACTTCTCTCATATCTGAGTTAATCCTTTCTTTCTCCCATTGCACTGTGTGGTCATTCAAACCGTCTACTCAGATCTACTGTTACATCTAAGCCATGGCTACTCCAAAATCATCAGACAACACCTCTAGTCCCTCAACACACAACACACCTCCCTTTATCCACCCACAACATCAATTAATCTCCATCAAACTCACAGACTCCAATTATTTGTTGTGGAGGCAACAAACCTACAGTGCCATTGTTGGCTATGGCCTAGAGAGCTTCATTGCTCAAGACTCTCAACCACCACCTAAATTTCTGCCCTCCAACAGCACAGATCCCCTCTCTCTCAACTCGGATTTTGCTACTTGGGTAAGACAGAACCAACTACTAATGTCTTGGCTGCTCTCCTCCCTAAGTGAAAACCTTCTCATTATGATGGTTGGAAAAACATCCTCTCGAGAAGTGTGGGTCTCACTAGAGTCTAACTTCTCTGGCCTCTCAAAGGCAAGACTCATGCACCACAAGCTGCAATTACAAACCTTGAAAAAGGATTCCAACACAATGAGAGAGTTTTTAGGCAGGGTTAAGGCCTGTTGTGATGCCCTAGGAATGGTTGGTGAGCCAGTCTCTGAACAAAATCAGATCCTCTATATCCTAGTTGGCTTGGGAAGTGAGTATAACCCTGTTGTGGTTGTTGTCACCTCAAGAGTGGATCCTTACTCTCTCAATGAGCTATATGCCATGCTACTCAGTCTTGAGTCTAGGCTTGATGTCACCTCTTCTTCTATTGTGAACCCTAATGGTTCAGTGCCTAGTGTGAACCTAGCCTCACACAGCTCCTCTACTCTCAAACCTCCATCTCATTACCCCAACACCAACAACACAAGAACCTTTTCTTCAAACCAAAGGGGCAGGGGTAGAGATGGCAGAGGTTACAGAAACAACAATACTAGACCATCTTGTCAACTCTGTGGACTCAACAGTGACACTGCTGAGAGGTGCTATCATAGGTATGATAGCTCTTATCCTCCTCCTACCACTATGCAGGCTCAAAAAGTTCAGAGTCAAGGTCCACATTAGTATCCCATCTCAGCAACTCCTCATCTCAGTGCTATGGTAGCATCACTTGGCCCCAGTTCAGATTCCTTGTGGTTTGCTGATTCTAGTGCCTCAAACCACGTCACCAATGAGCTCTATAATCTCAACTTAGCCACTGAGTATCAAGGGAACAACAGGCTTCATGTTGGTAATGGTTCAGGTTTGTTTATCTCACATATTGGCAATTCTCATATTTCTAATCCTACTGACCACTCTAGACCTCTTCTTCTTAAAAACCTTCTACATGTTCTCACTATTACTAAAAACCTCTTAAGTGTCTCTCAATTTTCTAATGATAACTCAGTATACTTTGTGTTTCACCCTACTCTTTGCTTTGTTAAGGTCAAGCTACACACCAAGTTCTTCTCAAAGGTTCACTTAAAGGAGGCCTTTACAGCTTTGACCTCACTAGCTCAACCTCTTCACCAAATAAGACTCAGAAGACTGCACCCTCTACTTTATTTACTGCTCATGTTGCTACTTTCAATCAAAATAATGCTTTAGCTTTGTGGCACTCTAGACTTGGCCATGCTGCCTTTGATGTAGTTTCTAAAGTCATGAGATCTTGTAATCTTTCAGTTTCTACGAATGAAAAATTTGTTTGTTGTTCATGTCAACAAGCTAAAAGTCACTCATTACCATATTTCTCTTCAAACACCACTTGCACTTATCCTCTTGAATTGGTACACACTGATGTGTGGGGACCATCTCCCATTTCATCTACAAATGGTTCCAGATACTATGTGTGCTTTGTTGATCATTACACTAAATATACCTGGATCTACTTTCTGAAACTGAAGTCAGAAGTCAAAGATGCATTCTTGCACTTTAAAAATCTGGCTGAGAACCAACTCAATCATAAAATTAAAGCCATCCAAAGTGACTGGGATGGTGAGTTTAGAGCACTTACCTCAGTATTCAATGATTCAGGTATAAACCACAAACTATCATGTCCTTATACCCCAGCCCAAAATGGGGTTGCAGAAAGAAGGCATAGGACAATTGTAGAGATGGGCCTTGCACTCCTATATCATTCACATGTTCCCTTAAAATTTTGGGATGATGCCTTTAGTGCATCCATATATACCTTAAACAGATTTTCTGTCAAATCTCTTCAATTCTCATCCCCTTTGGAGAAGTTATATGGCCACAAACCCAACTACACTAACTTTAGAGTGTTTGGCTGCCTTTGTTACCCTAACCTCAGACCCTACAACAAACACAAACTACAACCAAGGTCCCTACCATCTACTTTCATTGGCTTCAGCTCCAGACACAAAGGTTACAAGATCTTATTGCCATCTGGCAAGATAATTGTCACAAGAGATGTCATCATTGATGAATCTCAGTTTCCATTTTATAAATCACCCCATTTATATCCTGAGCAACATAATCTTCCTTCTTTTCTACATCATCCACCACCCATTGTGCATATACCTCATTCTGCAACTCCCACTGCCCAGCCATCACCTCCCACACCACCAGATTCTCCCTCACCTCAGCTTAGCAGCCCAATAAACCAATCTCCACAATCTTCATCGTCTACTCAAGCCTCTTCTACTCACTCCACACAACAATCAAACTCCATTGTACCTATATATGTTGATTTGCCAGTTGTGAGGGTAAACAACCCCCATACTGACACTAATACTACTGACCCTTTACCTATTCATCATATGGTAACCAGGTCTAAAACAGGTTCACTCAAACCAAGGGTATTCACTGCCCAATATGATGCTATAGAGCCTTCATCTTACAAGGAAGCTCTTACTCACCCAAGTTGGAAGGCAGCCATGACATCAGAATACCAGGCCTTACTTCATAATAGAACATGGTCCTTTGTTGAACCACCACCAAGCAGATCTATCATTGGGTGTAAATGGCTCTTCAAGATCAAGAGACATGCAGATGGGACCATTGCCAGACACAAGGCCAGACTAGTAGCAAAAAGCTACAGCCAGGCAGCAGGAATTGATTTTTATGAAAAATTTAGCCCTGTTGTTAAGCCCACTACAATCAGAATTGTCCTATCTTTGGCCTTGTCATTTGGTTGGCATGTCAAACATCTTGATTTCAACAATGCATTCCTTCAAGGACAGATCAGTGAAGACCTATACATGGCTCAACCTCCAAGGTTTGATGACCAAAACAACCCTCACCTTGTTTGCAAGCTGCACAGATCTCTTTATGGCCTAAGACAAGCCCCTAGGGCATGGTTCAACAAGCTAAAATAATGCCTTATTGCTCTAGGGTTTTTTAATTCCAAATATGACAGCTCTCTCTACATCAAGAGAACAAAGTATTCTTGCGTATGGCTACTTGTGTATGTGGATGATATCCTTATCACAGGATCAAATGTGGTTGCAATATCTACTGTTATTGACTCCCTCAAAAAACAATTCTCTTTAAAGGACTTTGGTCAGGTTCATCAATTTCTAGGAATTGAAGTCAACAATGTCAGTTCTGGGCTGCTGCTCACTCAAAGCCACTACATTGAGGATATCCTCCAGAAAACTAACATGCTGGATGCCAAGCCACTGCCTACTCCAATGATCTCCTCCTCATCACTTACAAAGAATGAAGGCAGCCCCATGGATGATCCCACTTTATACAGAAGTATAGTTGGCTCTCTCCAATATGCATGTATCACAAGACCAGACATCTCATTCAGTGTGAACAAGGTATGCCAATTTATGCAATGTCCAATGGATACTCACTGGAAGGCTGTCAAGAGAATACTTAGGTATCTTGCTGACACCTTATCTTATAGCCTGCATTACTCAAAGAAAACAAGCTTTCACATCACTGGCTTTTCAGACTCAGACTGGGCAAATGATCTTGATGACAGGAGGTCCACCTCAGGCATTTGTATTTATCTAGGCAAAAACCCCATTTCTTGGTGTTGTAACAAACAAAATCCATATCTAGGTCAAGTACTGAGGCTGAGTATAGAAGCTTAGCCCAAGCCTCAGCTGAAATCACATGGATAACCTCACTACTAAATGAACTGCAGTCCCTTGTTTATAAACCCCAGCTGTGTGGGTTGATAACCTTAGCATCATTTCATTGTCCAGTAACCCAGTCCTGCATGCTCGAACCAAACACATCGAGATAGACCTTCACTTTGTCAGGGATCTGGTGGCTCGTGGCACTCTAAAGGTCCTTATGTGCCATCTATGAACCAAGTTGGTGATGTCTTCACCAAACCATTATCAAATCAAGCCTTCACTCAGTTTAGAAATCTCCTTCAACTCTTACCTTCAACCTCCTTTGGCTTGAGGGGGGATGATAGAATACATAACAAACATGCACATTGTGAGCAGTCATTGCCACCTCATCACATGCAGCCATGCAAGCACAGGACCGTTCAACATGAAGAAAACCTGAAGAAGAAGACAAAAGATAGTGATAGCATTGAAGATGAAAAGAGAACCGTAGGATCAAGAGTACTCTAGCATATAAATAGACCTTACCTCTTCTGTAACCCTAAGAAATCAATGCACATGAAAAGTTGTGCAACCATTAAACCAAAAGAATGATGAATGATCTTTTTTGAGCTTACACTCGTTCTGCTTTCTTTATTTTCAAATATAGCTTTCCATTTTCATCTAAACACAATTATACCACATACGCCTTAATTGTTTCAAGCCATATAATGACCTTTGCTGCTTTATCGCACATAACTCTTTACGTTTGGAGTTTAGTGCTTCAGGCATTCTGATTCCTTCAGGAATTTTCATGTAAATGTCGGTGTCTAATGATCCATACAAGTAAGCAGTCACAACATCCATGAGACGAATCTCAAGATTTTCATGGATAGCTAAACTGATCAAGTATCTGAAAGTAATTGCATCCATGATAGGGGAATATGTTTCATCATAATCAATCCCAGGCCTTTGGGAGAATCCTCGTGCTACAAGGCGAGCTTTATATCTTGTGATCTCATTTTTCTCATTTATTTTTTGATGAAAACTCATCTGTATCCAATTGGTTTTATGCATTTTGGTGCAATGAAAATAGGCCCAAAAACTTCTCGTTTATTGAGTGAATATAACTCGGCTTGGATGACGCCTTTCCACTTATCCCAATCATGTCTTTTCTGACATTCAGTTACAGATTTTGGTTCAGGATCCTCAACTTCATTATCAATTTCTTTCGATACCATATATGCCAATGCATCATCGTTTATGATCTCATCATGCTTCCAAAGAATCCCATTACTTACGTAATTAATGGAAATTTCAATATTTTCATTTCTTGCCGAAATTTCCCATCATCTTGATTCTTTTTCAAATTCAGGTCATGAACTTCTCTTTTTCTTTCGAGGATTCTTATCTTTTGACCCAATTGGTCTTCCTCGTTTCAAGCGTGTCTTTGACTCACTTGGCATATTATCATTTTCTATTTCATTTGAAATCTCAATTCGAGCAGGGACATTTACAGCTGCCACATGTGATTTGGTCACCCTTTTTAAATCAGTAAATGCATCTGGTAATTGATTTGCAATATTCTGCAGATGTATGATCTTTTGAACTTCTTGCTCTCTTTGTTTGGTGGGAGGATCAAGATATGATAGTGATGATGTTCTCCATTCAATATTTCTCTCAATTGATTTTTCATTCCCACCTAAGGGGGGAAATGATTCTTCATTAAAATGGCAATCATCAAACCGAGCTGTAAAAACATCATCTGTTTTTGGGTCAAGGTATTTGATTATTGATGGACATTCATATCCAACATATATTCCCAACCTTCTTTGAGTCCCCATTTTTGTACGTTGGGGTGGAGCAATTGGTACATACACTGCACAACCAAAAACTCATATATGTACAATATTTGGTTCTCAACCATATGCCAACTGTAATGACGAGTATGTATGGTATGTACTTGGTCTTATTCGAATTAGATCATCTGCATGCAGAATAGCATGTCCCCATACTGAAGTGGGAAGTTTTGTCCTCATTACTAATGGTCTAGAAATAAGCTGCAACCGTTTAATTAATGATTCAGCTAGACCATTTTGAGTGTGAACATGTGCCACATGATGTTCAACATCAATTCTCACTGCCATACAATAATCATTAATTGCTTGAGATGTAAACTCACCAGCATTGTCAAGTCTGACCCTTTTGATAATATAATCTGTGAATTGAGCCCTTAATTTAAAAAGTTGGGGGAGTAATTTAGCAAATGCCACATTTCGAGTGGATAACAAACTCACGTAAGACCATCTACTAGAAGCATCAATCAACACCATAAAATATCTGAATGGACCACAAGGTGGATGAATAGGTCCACATATATCACCATGAATCCTTTCTAAAAATAATGGTGATTCATGTCCGACTTTAGTATGTGATAGTCTCACTATCAATTTCACATGAGAACATGAGGCACATGTCAATTCATGTGTTTGCAATATTCTCTGATTTTTTAATGGATGGCCATTAGAATTTTCAATAATTCTTCTCATCATTATTGAGCCAGGGTGACCAAGTCGATCATGACAAAGATTGAACATTTCATTCGACTTTGAATTGGTTGCAGCATAAGCCTCGATTATATTAATGCGGGTGTAATATAAACCCGAGGATAAAGCGGTTAGCCTTTCCAAAACACATTTATTTCCCGCAATATTTGAGGTAATGCAACATGGTTTCGACATGGTATTCGTTCATTCGGATATCTTTAAAACTCGACAAGATTCTTGTTCATTTTGGAGAGAATAACGCATCATTTAATGTGAATTTTGTACCTCCCATCATAAAAAATTTAGCCTTTCCAGACCCCTCAATTATCTTTGCACTCCCTGATATTGTGTTCACTTTCGCTTTATTTGTTTCAAAGTGAAATGTTTTCTATCTTTGAGTATAGTGTGGGTAGTGGCACAATCTGCAAGACATAAGTCTCCATTTGATTTCGGGACTGTTCCATGATCTAAAACAAAAAATAATGAGGGTTCACATACTATTACAATCATACTTAGAAATTTCATCAACACACAGAAAACAGATCATCAATTATTCTTGATTATTTGCAGCTTCTTCTTCAAATGCTGCATCAGCAAAATCCATTCTCAGCATATAATCGATGTTATAGTCATCATCTGCACGTATCGTTTCACTTCCGGAAGATTCTCCCATCATAAAATTAGTTTCAACATTCTTCCCTTTTGATTTCTGGGAATCCTAGTAACTTTCAACCACGTGCCTTGGGGCTCGACAATTTCGAGCTCAATGTCCTTTTCTACCACATCGATAACATGCTTTATCATCGTTATTTTTCATGAAATTTTCTTCCCCTTTATCATGTCCAGGATTCTTCTAAAAATTTCTCCCCCTTTCATAGTTTTGAGCATCATTTTGGCCATGTCCACGATTGTATCCTCGGTGAAATTTTCGGCCTCAGCCATAATGGTGATCAGGACCATATCCACGGCCACGGCCATGACCCGAGTCATGTCGACATCCATGAGTATGGTTGTTTTCATTTTCGATTCCCTGTCTAGAGATTACAACATTTATTTCAGGGACCGCAGTAGACCCCGTGGGTCTAGATTCATGATTTTTCATTAATAGCTCATTATTTTGTTCACCCAGCAACAAACAAGAAATCAGCTCATAATATATCTCAAAACGTTTTGCTTGATATTGTTGTTCCAAAAGTACATTGGACGCATGGAATGTGGACAATGTTTTTTCCAACATATCATAGTAAGTTACTGTTTCCCCGCATAATTTCAGCACTGAGCAAATTCGAAACATTGCTGAATTATATTCGCTCACTTTTTTAAAATCTTGGAAACGTAATGACATCCATTCATGGCGAGCCCGAGGGAGAATAACTCTTTTTTGATGATCATACCTTTCTTTCAAGGCTTTCCAATGATCCGCTGGATCTTTCACAGTTAAATATTTATTTTTTAACGCCTCGTTCATATGATGCTTAGAAAAATTACGGCTCTCGCCTTTTCTTGTATGGATGAATCATTTGGGGAAATTATTGTTTTTCCCAATCCCATTGCATCCAAATGAATTTCAGTATCTAATGTCCATGAAATGCAAATTTTTCCAGTGATGTCAAGTGCCTAATACTCGAGCTTCACCAAGTTTGACATGGTAACTATAAAATACAACATTAATGCTTAGATTTAAGAAAATTACAAATAGATCATTCATTATTCAAACCGATAAAAACAACTAATAAGAAGCACATTAGAAAAGACCTAATACATAAAATATAAATTCAGCAGTATGATACAACATCGTGAATATTCCTAAAGCGTATATAATAACCAATATAATGGTAATTATAAACAATAGATCAAATATTTTTGTTTTTTTTTTTTCTTTTGAGGAGAATATATTGTAATTTTAGAATGAGTGTTAATACATGAAGTGAAGTGTATATATAGATTGATAAATAGCCGTTGCAAAAGAGCCGTTAAGTAGCCGTTGGGATCATATTATTGATATAATATTTGTTATTTATATCATTCATGAAAATTTAATTAATCATGCATATCAACTTAAAATTTTTTCGGGTTACTAGGGAAACATTTTAGTGAATACAAGTAACAAATAAAAATGTCACTCCACACTACTCGATAATTCTTTCGGTGGGTAAAGAATAAGAAATTATAAATTTCACGCCGCATTACTGGGTAAACCATTTTGTGGGTGTGAAGTACAAGTAATAATATTATGTATTTTTATTATAACCTGAAGTCATTTTTCTTAATCATTAGTAATTCATAAGTAAATTTAATAATATCATCTTACCACATATTATTGACTATGGCAGAGCCTTACTTGCCAATAATAATAATAAGTATATTCATACCACATATTCTTGACTATGGCAGAGCCGTACTTGTAAAAAATAATGGTAATATGTAGATTAGTAAAATATTATATTAATTTTATGTAATATATATACATACATATATAATTAGTATATTTCTACCTTTCTGACCGGGTAGAGCGCTCATGCTGATAACGTGTTATAAAAACGGAAAGATAAAGAATACAATATAGAAACTGAATATAAATTAAACTCAGTATCTTTCTTTCTTTCTTCTGATTGCGCACTCTTTCACTACATTTGCATTGCCTTTTATAGACAAATTCTACCGACACTTTCCACACCAATTATTCATACCCCATACACCATCTACTATTCCCATTTCTCTAAATAGTGAAATGTCAGTATTTATGCATAGTTGTTCATTCCACTTGTTTATAACAGAGTTCGAATAAAAAGAAAATTATATTGTGGAACAATTTGTAGTATTCGAATAAAAAGACAAAATATATTGTGGAACAATTTGTAAGGGTGTGACTCAATAAGGATTTTATTTGATTTTGAGTTTTTTTTGTTAATCATAGTTAATTTAAAAATTAGTTTTTAGTGAAATTCTGAATTTATATTAAAATAATATTTAAATAAAATAATTAAAATTAATTTGATATACAAGGAGAATAGAGATGATGTGAAATGATGGTTAGCTAAAATTATGTGAGTGAATTAAAGTATTGATTTATATTAGTTAATTATAGTGATAATATCGAATATAGTGAAATTGAGTTAAAGTTTGATTAAAAAAATAATTTATTTAAAAATGATTGATTTTGTCCAATCAAATTCATATCCAATCACACCCTAAAGAACTAAATTATACTTCACCTCACCATCTTTTCAAAAATTGAATTTTAACATAATTTTATTATTTCAGTAAAATGATGTGATTACACGGGTGTTAACTAATAAATTTTATAGTGAAATACTTCAAAAATACATAATAAATTTTACTTTATTTGAATTTTAAATAATTTATTAAAACAATACATTATTATGTATATTTAAAATGAGACTTTTTCATGTATGACTTTTCGTTTTATATTATACTAATGTCTAGTGCATATATGATAAATTCATAGATAACTTTTTTAATTGATATATAATTTTGTAAATTTTAATTAGCTTAATAGATGATTTAATATTATGTAGAGAAAAAATGTATTTATTTATTTATTTTATATACGCAGTATGAAAATCATCTCGAAGCTCATCAAAAGATACATAATTTGTTATATTATAAATGATAAATTGATAACAAATACAAAAGTTATAACTTTTAAATATAGAATGCAAATCTATATTGAATACTTCGAAGCACCAGAACTTAAACATATGATTACGAAGCGAAGTTGACACATAGAATTACGAAATAGCATAAGTCGACATGTAGGATCAGAACATTCGATATTTATATATACTAGTACGACACCTGTGTACTACACAGGTAGTTTGAAAAAAAAAATACAAAACATAAAATAACAGAAAAAACACATGTTGTCGTATAAAAGTGCAAAAATAGAAAATACCAAAGTCGATATTATTTCAAATTTTGAAAAATTTCTTTTTACACTACATTTATAGTTTTATTTACAATTTTTTCATCCTTATCGCAACACAGAATTTTCAAGCCTCTCCTACTTTTAACTCTAGATAATGCAACATAAAGTTGACCATGGCTAGATACAGGATTAATCCTTTAATCTAATAATTAATTTATAATTATGTAAGTTGCATATATTATATATATAATACAAAATTTAAAAGTAAGTCCTATAAAATATACTCACCGGAAACAATATTTCAATGCCTGCAGGAGATAGTCCACGCTTTTCTTTCATTTTCGCCATTCTAATGTGTCTAATAAGTTTTGCGTTTTCTTTATCGATTATTTGAATACCTATAAGATGCAAGAACAAGGTGGATTTAAAGTCAATAAATATAATAATTTATTATAAATGTTTACAGTTTGTTATCGACAAGATTGTATATGATCCCACTTTTAAAAAGAGGTCGTACGGTTTAACCCTCGAAACCACTTTTTTCAATACATATTTAACATAACAGCTCGAGCCCTTTATTAATAATAACCAAAAAAAATGTTTCTAATTTATTATCTTTTGTTTATAAATATATTAATTGATAAATAATTTTATTTTTCAAATTAATATTAAAAGAAATTATTATTGTTATAAAGATAAATATAATTTATTTTTTTCTACATACATAATGTATGTTACATCGAAGCTAATCAAGAGATGATTAATTTGATATATTATATATGTAAAACAAATAAAAAATGTAAAAGTTAATAACTTTGGCAAAGATTAAACAAAAATATATTATAATATTAAGCAAAAAAATCTTATTTACACGGCATACAAGGAGAAAAAAAACATTTGATTGGTATAGGATTCTTAACCCATGTAATCCGTGTAATTTTGTGGTTCAATATTGATAGTTCCACACCGATTTTGGCAAAGATTAAGCAAAAATATATTATAATATTAAGCAAAAAATCCTATTTACACGGCATGTAAGAATCCTATTTATTTGGAGTTGGAGGGAATCGGATTAAGCAAAAATTCTATTTATTAAGTATTTTATTTTAAACAATTAGGGAATGGAGGGGATTGGATTAAGCCAAAATATATTATAATATTGGTATAAGATTCTAAACTAAATTTTGTGGTTCAATATGGATAGTTTCACACATATTTTGGCAAAGATTAAGCAAAAATGTATTATAATATTAAGTAAAAAAATCCTACGGTATATAAGAATCCTATTTATTTTGGAGTTGAAGGGGATCGGATTAAACAAAAATAATTTTTATCCGAACCAAAAGCCGAAGCATGTAATGTTGTCAAGTAAGCTTCCGAAGCGTGCGAGCCAACCATTTAGGCTCAGCACGTTTTGAAATTATATTAAGCAAAAATATATTATAATATTAAGCAAAAATATCCTATTTACACGGCATATAAGAATCCTAACTATTTTGGAGTTGGAGGGGATCAGATTAAGCAAAAATTATTTTTTTTTGAACCAAAAGTCGAAGCATGTAATGTTGCCAAGTAAGCTTCCGAAGCGTGCAAGCCAGCCATTTATGCTCAGCACGTTTTGAAATTATATTAAAGGGGGTGGGTGATGTGGACTTTTATTCTTGACAAAACAAAACACGTTATTTGTTTGAGTTTGGCAAACAGAAAGTGGCATGACTAATCGTTCTTGTTTCATCAATGTGGCAGCCACGTGATATTAAGATAATAAAATGGAAAAACTGCACCACACACATGAACTTTTTTTAAAAAAATTGCAATTTTGTCACAACTTTTTTATATTTAGCATAACGTTATTTCTAATATAAAATGCATTTGATGTATATTAAATCGTGTATGTTAACGAAAAATGCAAACTGATATGGGATACCACACCAGGTAGAGCAAACCCGATAAACCAGTTGATCAGGCCGAGGGAACCGGCTGGTCGAGCAAAGCAGCAGGAATGTCGAGCGCCGATGAGTATGCTTCAGGTCGAAGAGGACGTGAGAGATTCAAAAGGACAATGACAAGTCGAGCTAGGGCCCTCAAATGGCCTATTAGAAACTTGACCTGACGTTACGGATGGTCATGTTATCGACCAAAAGAACAAAACTTAGGCTCAGTAAGCGAAGCATTCTACCTCAACAGGATTCGACTTGGTCGCACGATTAGGCAGTCTAATGGGAAAGAATAGTGGATAAGAAGACATATTATTAGGGTAAGATCTACACGTGGATAGGGCCACATGGATTAACAGAATTGGACAGTTCGGGCAGCCCACTCGGACAGTCTTGGGCAACAAGGTATCATATCCCTATATAAAGGGGTGAGGTATGCCCACTATCACATTTCATTATATATATTCTCTGCATACATATAACACTTCATATTCTTTACCGTGTTAACTTAAGCATCGGAGGTTTTTCACCAGAAAATCCTCCGGTGTAAGAGTTTTTGCAGGTCTCAAGGCGTTCAACTGGCGAGGAGCTTAAAGCTGGCCGAGTCCCAACCGGTCGAAAGTCTTTTGTATACCATTTAGCGTCGTCTATGAGACCTCCCGAGATCATATGAATGACCCCCCTCTTAGGCGGGGCCTCGCCCTCCTCAAGGCCACGATCTTATTTTTCTCGACCTCTTTTACCTCTACCTCTTCGACCACCTCAGTCCTCATGTTCCTCTTTGTCCTCGTCTTCATCCCTATCATCCTCATCCTCTCGACCTCTTTTCTTTCTTTTCTTTATCCTTATAAATAAACTTCTTAAGGTGACAAGCTCAAATCAACCTTCCTATCTCATCCTAATGGAAAATTTTGTAATTACCCAAAAAAGGAACTGTCTGAGAGAAAAAATAAAAACAAAGATACAAGCTATTCTTTCATGCTATATAGAAGTTACTCAATACATGAAGCCCTATCAATTAATCATATGCTACAAACAACTAAGACATTTCAACTATATATAATTAATTGTATTAACAAACACTGAATTTCACATATTTTCTCAATCTCCTCCCTAATGTGGCAAAGAGGACGATCTCGGTATTTCCTCGTGTAAAATCATCCGAGAAATTGGAGACGCGATGGAGGCCGAATGCCTGAGGAGGGGAGTCCCCATCCGACTCGACACCTCGTTAGTAGGGAACTGTGTGCTATCAAATCCAATGTCAGTGACTGGCTGCAGCTCGATTTGCGAATCCAAATGAGGCGCAAATCGAGGGCTCTCAATCGACCGGTTATCATCTTCCTCAACAGATATGACGGTGCTCGTATCAGTGTGGATGGTCGAGTCATCTGTAAAAATGCCTAATCTTCTCTTTCTTCGAGCAGCCTTTCCCCACCCATGGATTGTCTCCCTTATTCTTTTTGGAATGAGGGCTGCCTTATAATTTGTTCCCATCTAAAAAAAATTATGTATTATAAGAATCATGTATATAAGCTGCACTTGTATTAGTTGGTGCATACTCCATTGTTTGTATGTTTTTTTACCTGAGTGACCAGTGCATAGAGGGGCAAGGTGCTGTAGCTGCATAGAAACTGACCGGCAAACCTATGCAATAAAGTGAAAATAAAAGAAGGGCAGCAAGAAAAGGGAAAGTTAGACTAATAACAAGACGAGTAAGCAGCAAAGCACAAGGATATTGTACAAGAATAATTTTTTATTAAGACATACCCGACAATTAGACGTAGATAGACAAGTAAGTGGTTCCTTATGAAGCAGGAGTTGTAACCAAACTGCCACTGTCATTCATAGTAAGAGAATTCAAAATCGGGTGAAAACAAAAAATGGATATGTATGTATTAAAAATTTCAACATTAGACCTATTGTCTTTCAAACTGAGACTAAGGATGTGCTTGGTTGAAGAGAGGGGAAAGAAAGAAGGGAAAGATTTTAATGGGGATGGGGGAGAGAAGAGGAGATGTAAAATAAATTGAACAAATAAACTGAAATAATGGGCGAGAAAGTATCTATATCAACATTTTCGACGCGACTCCTATAGCCTGAATTTATGTTTCTAAAGAAACTGTAAATCTTGAATGAAATAAGAAAAGAAGGAAACAGGGAATACCCAGAACCAGAAGAATGAAGCAAGCTCAAATGCATTCTGCAAAAGTTCCCAGATAAGGAAAAATTAGTTTTGAGTATCAGATGCACAGCGTAAACCCGTAGACAGCAATTAAATGAAAAACAAAGCCCCAAAACAATTCACATTAGAATTTTTTTTTTAAATCAAACTGGCCAACCTGGAAAAGGATAAAATGAATGAGCGATAACAACAGCTCTGGCTTATTGAACCAAAACAATTCGTCTCGGGGCCTAAACTTGGGCCCAGAGAAGCTTCCACTTATTCCTGCACTCTCCAATGCCAAAGTTGCTATAACATGTTGCAGCTTTGCACCCACAAGTAGAACAAGCTGCAATGAAACACAAACCACATCATTTCAATGATTTTTTTTTCTCTTTCTCTTACTGTTTGGTAACAAAATCATGCAAAGTAGAAGGATTTCGATCTTGCTTCTGATTATCTGTGCGGGAAAATCTTGTATAAATGCGGCAACTAGATAAAAAAAGTGTGTTTACTTTTCAATTTCGAGCACTTACGATGACGGGAATAAGTGCAATCCAGAAGTAGAGATTAGATCCTGCAAATTACGTAGTTAAACATCCAAAAATCAGAGCAAGTTGAACACGTTAATCTACCATGTTACACTAGCTCACCCTTTAATGGACTCATATCCTTACAAAACTTTATACGAAAACTGACTGAAGGCTCAAACTCACTCACCTTTTATATTGAAAAGCATAAAAGCTACAACAAATCCCCAGAGTGGAGCACTGTAATTA
>BKCP01012736.1:3014606-3048049 GCA_008636005.1 Striga asiatica
AAAATGTCAGGAAAGCTACCAAGAAATAAAAAAATAAAAATAAAAACAAAGAGATGAGCACTTATTACATAAAGAACAAAGCTTTAACAACTAGAGTACTAGGTTTTCTATTCATTTCAAGCATGCCTTTGACGAAGAAATGAAGGTCGTTTTAAGAATAATCGAACCCAGAGCAGGGACTAACTCGTGATTGCTCTAATGAATATACAGGTGCCAATTGAATGAAAAATAAAAGGAAACTGAAAACATGTTAAAGCAGAATCAATGTGAACCATTGAAGTTTAGCACTCCAAATAAAACTGAAAAAAAAAAATGAGAAGATTAAAATTGGCCTATCTACCAATTACGCTGTTGCACTTGCTCAGATATACTAGCTTAGCTTCAAATATTCGGAGATAAGAAAAATGAAAAACTGAAAAAAATAAAACCTGGAATCTTAAAATCATTCGTCAAATCTATTGTCATATTTTCCTTTACCTGACACCAACTATACGTTGAAATTCTTCCTCCATGGAGCGAATCATATAGCTGTGGAAATCATATCTTGACGTGAGGTTGTGGTTCTGCCATGATTAAAAACAAACAGATAAAGTACACACACAGAGGATATTGTAATCCAATTGCTTATAATGTTAGAGCCAAAACACTGCTAGAGGTATTGCTTTGCAAAATGACTTTAGTGGATTATTGTGTCTACGTACTGTAATAAATCCCTGGCGAAGGGTAAGGTAGTCGGCTCGGACAACTGAGCGGCCAAACTGACGAAAGAAACAAGTCTGGGTATTCAAAAGATAGCATACAATCAGAATTACATTGTTTTTCTCCTAATTAAGGGGTCATCTAATTATCTTATTTTATTTATTTGAACCAGCAGCAAAATTGCAGCCAGATTTAAGTGGCGTACCACCCAGACGAGAATGCTGTTTCTATCCATAGGATTTGATGTGTGCACTCTAACGAAAGTTGATTGTCTCCGCATTGTCAATGCTCTCGTGATTTCTGAAAAAGACGAAATTCCAGTGATTGTACATAATTCACTAGTACAAAAAAAAAAAAAAAATAAATAAATAAATAAATAAATAAATTCATAATGATAATATCCAGAACAATGAAGGCCTATTTTAGTACAGCACTCCTATCACTTTAAGAAAGACCATTTCATAAGTATTTAGTGAAAGGAAAGAAAATTTGTGTGACTTCATAAATGTATGATACTTAGATTATAGTGTTTTAAGTATTCATGTACAAACTAGTTGAGACCTAGTATTGGACTTTTTGCATTTAACTGGATACAAGGTCAAATTATATATCTGGGCAAACTATTCTGGAAATACCCGTTAAGGAATTATGTCTGTCCATATGAGCCTCCTCCTCCCATTTTCTCCAACTGTGAATCTGCCAGAAAAATGTTTGAGCATGAGAAACTGGAAAACCACTTACACAGACACCAACAAAACCATAAATTTCGTTTCATTTAAGAGAAACAGGTAAAATCCAAAAACATCATAAACAGATAAAAGTATGCAGCGATAGTAAAATTACATCCGAGAAACAAAATTCCAAAATGAATGTTTGGGTTCATTTCCGGGGTGAAACTTTAGCCAAGGAAAGAAACCAAAACGAATATATAATGTTAGACATACTACCAATGCAAGAAAAAATGGAAAAATAACAAGAAAAATATGAAAGAAAGAACGAGAGAAAGACGTGCGATTGAGATATGGAAATGTTCTATTCGTCTGGACTGTCAAAATTTATCTCATTGTGATATGAACTGTGNATAAGAAAAAATACTATTCATCTACTCGCATATTTCTAACTACCCATCACTATCAATCAATATTTCTATTACTTTTTATCACATCAACTTTATCATTAGGTTTTTATTTCGTATTCCATTCACAATCAAATCTATCTGACTTTTTCTAGAAACAACTTTTGCAATTTTTCCATCTCATTTTTCAGCGGAAACAATTTTTCGAAAAGAATCTTATGTCCATTGCAGTGCTATATAAGAAAAATCAAAGCAAGACTGAGTTTAATGGCATTTTGACATTCTCGTTAGTAACTCGCCATGTTTAATACATTAATTGGTAAAGTGAGCTTCAAAATCCTACCTTTACAATAGCTAGCAACATCGTCAAGCAACTGTAAGATACATGTGTAATTGCCATGACAAAAATGAATCTGTGCAGTTGCTCGAGCCCTTCATATGACACAAAAGGTTCGTAGTTCTGCATGACAAATTGAAAGTTAAAAGACTATATAGTATCTAGAAGAGTCCCAAAAATCACTCACAAAATAATCAAAGAATAAACAAAATACCAGCTAATTTTGAATATTACAAAAACCACTCCCTGAGGTTAGATTTTGTGTCTTATATTCTGTCCAGCCATTAGTTAAAACCGCAGAAATTACTGAAATAATAAAGTATTTACAATTACACCCTCATTGTTTCTAGACATTAAACATGCACCAATTTACTGCTAGATTCTTTGTAATATTCTGAGAAGTATAAGGGTGTATATTTTAAAATTTCAGATGGAGAATTGAGGTTGTTCTTAACACAGAAACATCAAGATCTGAAATACCTGAGGACTGGCGTTTACAGATGCAAAATGTAATATGGAAATAAACCAAAAAAATATATATATCTACTTACACTGGATTTTTCTAAAATTAGACAAAACCTCATGGTTAGTCACTATAGTCATCACAACAAATAATAAACATTGTAGTTGGATACAACAGTTTAGGAATAGATGCACTCAATAAATCATCAGAAACCTCCTGCCATGATAAACGAAAAGACAAAGTATTCATAGTTTAATGAAAAAAAAAAAAAAGGCAAAGCCACAACTATTGATGTTCAGTTAGTAATAATCACCTCTGGACAGGTATTCCGATTTAAACCCGTCAAAAATCTCCTCTGGGAGTGAGAATCCATGAATGCCATCAAAAGCCTACGGCTTTTCACAGTTTCATTTTCCCTATCCTCTTCTACTTCCTCTCTTGTACATGGTGCAAATACACTATCATAGAACTTTGAATGTATGCAGATATTAGATATAACGCTCGAAGTTGCCGTGAGGAGAAGAGATATGAAGCCCAGAAGCATCAATTCTGTTAACATGTTTTAAAACCAAACATGTTATTAAAAAGTGGATGAAAGAACCATTCAAATGCCATAAAATCAGTGCAAATGTAACAGAGGTACAGTTTTGCAAAAAGAAGTGCTTCTTGTTTCACAAAAAAATAATGTCACTAAAAGAATTCACATGAAATATAGAATTTAGAAATAAAATTACCTTCCTTCATTTTCTCAACAGCTGCAAGCAAAGGCTTTCTATCAGTTTTCCTCAGCCACTGAAGGTCACAGAATAACAGAGTAGCTCAAAAAATTTCATAACAACTTCTTTTTTTATTAATGAAAGAAGATTTTGAAAAAGAAAATAATGTAAGGAACAACCAACTATTGGAACAAGAACCTCATGCTTAGCAAACAAGATAAGGAAAAAAGAATTATAACTCAAGTGCTGCTAAACGTTGAAAATATGCTAGAAAATACAAAACAATCCGACGCAAAAAATCAGAGATGTCAGGCGACTTCAAGATATACCAATTCCGGTATCTCCACAATATAAGTTTGTTGCTTGAAAGTTTTTCAGGAAACAATAAATGGCTACAGTAGAAAAAAAAATACAAAAACCCAATATCACCATAACGATCCTACAATTAGTTATCACTTAAATCTAACCCAATATCCCAAAACCAAGCACGCATTAGTTCATTGTGCCATTTGAGTAGCATTGGTACAAAAGAACAAATGAATTAAGACAAAAGGCCACAGTAGTGTGAGTGTGAGTCACTCACATTACTCAATCGATGAATGGAGCGCTCGACGAGCAGCGAAACTGCCACAAATACGGTCAAGACAGTGGCAACAGACCATGTCGGAGTCAACGCTAAGGACCTAAGCTCCTTCCCATTCTCCGATTCCGACTCAGACATTCCTAACTTCAAATTCAATTCCTTAACAAGTATCCTTTTCAGTTGAAACTAAATCTTCATAACAGCCTGTTGTACAGATCATATCACAAACAAAGTGAATCCCATTTAAGGGAAAGTTCCGAAAAGCTAAAACAATTTTGCTTTGGGAGAACTGCTCAGACTCGCACTAGCCTATATAAGTTAAAAAAGAAGGCTTCAAGTTCATAAAAGAAAATAAATAAAAAGAAAATAAATAGATGGGGAGGAAAAGGAAAACTTTGTATTGTTTATTAATTGTTTAATTATTCCCGTAATAATCGGGTGATTGGAGAACATAAAAATGGGTAGGAGTCAAAAAAGTGAAAAACACATCCTCATTTTGCTTTTACTGGAAGACTATCTTCAACCATCAGAAAGAAATTGCAAAGGATTCAAAAGAGAGATGAAGAAAGACATGTGGGCAGGCACACGGACACTAATAAGGTTAGGCTTTTCTTTCCCATAAAATATCCTATAGAAGAAAGAACAGAAAAACCCGGTCGAAAATCCAGAGATACCGCTGTATTATGAAAAGAGTTCTCAGTATATATCTT
This sequence comes from Striga asiatica, assembly GCA_008636005.1. Classification (NCBI taxonomy): domain Eukaryota; kingdom Viridiplantae; phylum Streptophyta; class Magnoliopsida; order Lamiales; family Orobanchaceae; genus Striga; species Striga asiatica. The sequence continues at coordinate 3,019,190 of BKCP01012736.1, forward strand.
TACGAAAATTCAATGATTGGATCTCTGGTGATATTCAGATAAAATTTAATGCATAATTTTTTTATATTTTCAAAATTTTAACTAAGATTTAACAAAGTGTAAAGTAAATTAACCATCTCGTTAAAAGATTGAGCGGAGATATTTAAAATGATACATGATATGTTAAAATCCATCGTTCTTAGAGCATCTCCAATAGTAAAATGTAGAGATGTTAAACGGACTAGCCCTAGTGGTTTCGAGCTAGCCCTACTAGATTTAAACGGACTACCAATAAAGAAACTTAACTCAAACCTAGCAGGCTATATGGGCTATAATAATAATAATAATAATAATAATAATAATAATAATAATATATCAAAAATAAAAATAAAAAATTACAACGGCTAATTACTATTTAGTATTTACCACTTTATATATACAACTACACTTCATATATAAACACACATTACAAATTCTTAAATAACATATTTTTTCTCAAAAGAAAAAAAAAAATCGAACTATTACTTATAACTATCATTTTACTAGTTATTTGGTACCCTTTGAAATTTTCTTAATATTGTATCATACTGCTGAATTTTATGTATTAGGTCTGTCTCATATGGTTTTTTATTAGCCGTTCTGATGGGCTTAAATATTTGGACGTGAAATAGGATTACAACATTTGTTAATAATTATCTTTCAAAATAATAATAACCAGTTATAGCTCATAATTACATGTGAAGTAGAATAGCAAAATTGTAATATACAATGAATCTTGAGACATATTCCTTACCTTGGTAAAAACATTTACACCACCCAACCCAAGTTAAACGGACTAGCCCTAGCGGTTTTTGGGGCTAGCCCTATCGGGCTTCGGGCTAAACGGTCTGGACTAAAAAGCCTTGATCTAAACGGGCTACCAATAAAAGGCCCTAACAGAACCATATTATGCCAATAACCCAACCAACAGAATTATCAATTTCAACCGAACATTAACCGACCGAACTTCTTGGTTGATTTCGGTCGGTTTGGTCAAACCGACCGAACTATACATTTTAAAAAATATATATAATGTAACTATAATNCGTCGGGCCAAATACCGTTTAACATCTCTAGTAAAATGAGTTGTAGTAAATTACAATTTATATTAACAAATTTAACGATGTCTTCACTTTTAGTCGTACAATGCATAATGTAATCACAAATATAGTTATGAGGTGGACATAAGTAATGTCCACAATGTAGAGAAGAATGTGGTTCATCCACATTCTCTTTCACATTATAATCAACAAATTGAGAGATGAGAGAGAAATATTATTACCATTTTTAAAATATCTAAATTTTTTTTCTTATTTACTATTTTTTTTATTTTCCCCAAAGTGGACAATATTATGTTTGATCACATTGTGCATTGTAGATAATTTTTTAGATTTAAAGTTGTGAACTTAAAATTATCTTATGTAGTTCACAATCAATCTAAACAATTGACATTTATCAAAATTTATGTGATAACAACATTTATGCATTAGAGATGCTCTTAGGCATGAGACGAATGACAATGGTAAGTTATCCTCTAAACTAGAATGTACTTTTTAATTATTTTTATCATTTATACATATGCTAGAAATTAAATAATTTTTTTTTCTATTGATTTAAATAGATTATAATTTAAATTAAAACAAGAGTATAATAGGTATTTTGCATCTACGACCTGTAGGCAATGTACACAATATTTTTTTAGTGATTTAAATACCGTACTATATCGACCGGTAATATCAAATATCAGTCATTGGTACGGTACAATTACACACAAAATGCCGGATTTACGGTTATACCGGGATCATACCGGAAAATACCAATCTAAAATACTGGTCAATAAAAAAAATAAAATTTATTAATTTAAAAACAAAAAATTTAAATTGGTAGTTAAAATATTTTATTTTTATCTCCTCCGATTCGTGTCTGATTGTTGACGAGTGGTGTGTGGTGGGGGGTTGGGTAGGGTGCGGCCCTGGTTGCTCGACTGATGCTGTGGATGTGGGACAGCGGCGCGCGTGGACCTTGGCCAATGGTGTTGGCCGGGTCTCGGGTAGCTGGTCTGGTGTGGGGGGGCTGGTCGACACTCCTCTGGTTGCGGGTCGACTTCATCCTTGGAATGGTTCGAGGTTCGGGACTCGTCCTTTGTTAGGCTTTAGGCAGTGGCGGTAGTGGCGTTCCGAATTCTGGATCAAGCTGTGGGTTGGTTAGTCGTTATTTCGCTGGCGCCTTGTGCTGGGTTTGGTTATCCCGCTGGGGAAAGGCTTTGTTGTTGATAGCTTAGGATCTTTTGTATTAGCTTGTTCTCTTTGTTTTTGTGCTTGTGTTTTTAGTTTGGACCATTTGGTGTCTGTGAGCCCGGGTGTGAACTTATTATCCTGTTGGGATCCCACACTCGAGCATTACCCCGTTGGGGTCGTTTAGTTGTTTTAGGTTGTTCGTAGTAGTTGCTTTTGTGTAGTTGTGAGTTTGTCTTTCTAGCGTTGCTAGCGGGCTCTAGGCGATCTTCGGATCGGCCTCCCAATCTTTTTAGCCTTTGGTTGTACTCAGGGGCGGACGCAGACTCGAAAAATTAAAGGGGCTCAAACATAATTTGTACACAATAAAAATATAAAAACAAAAACTATAATCGTTCTCCACATGTTCACATATATTGTATATTCTATAATCACATTATTTATAATATTATTAAATAAATCTTTCTCAAATATCTACTTTTTTTTTTTCAATTTAATATTTTATTCCATTTCAGCATTGGTAGACTTCTATTTATAATATTTCTTCATAAAAATTTAAATCATATTAGTTGAAAAAGTCAGAGACAAATACAATGTAGTAGCTAATTTATAAGAACGCCTAAAATACAATATGTATCAAAACAAATAACAAGAGTTAAATCTTAATTAAGTTAACTTTACATCAAAGTTCTAAAAGTCCTAAAGAATACATTTCTTTTTTTAAATCTTAAATATAAATAGAGGGTTACACAAATTTAAAATATAAATTATTAATAGATACAACATGTGAGTAGAAATAAAAAATACGCTCAAAGATGGAATTGTAAAAGGATTAATGTGATATTTTCATTGTTAGAACAATTACCACCTTTTTATTTAATTAAGAATTAATTACATACAAAATTTGGAAAAAATAAATATTTTACTAATTAATCTTGTTAATAAATAACATAATATACCCTTTTTATAATATAAATATATATGCAGTATTTTTTTTTAAAAATTTTTACAGGGGCATGTACCCCTAGGAGCCCCTCACTAGGTCCGTCCCTGTTTGTACTATTCAATTTTTGGCTGTTTTCTTTTCATATTTTTTTACGGTTTTTATTTATATAATATCTCTATCGTTTCGAAAAAAAAAAAAGTCATGTAATTGTATTTTTTTATTTTTTTAATGTTTTGAAATGTGTNAAATAATCTACTAATATGGGGAATCGCAAGCAACGAGCCAACGACAACATTGGAGCAGATATGGACATCATCTACGCGCTTGACTTGCCTGCTGCATGAAATCCTTTGTGAGGTCCCAGGTAATTGTACTAGACTACTAGTTTTTGACTCGTTAAATTTATTTATAGTATTTCAATAACTTAATTATTACTATATTATTGCCTTGGTGGGATTTAGCGGTCTAAAGTATGATTAAAATATTTATAATAATTTATTGAAAAATATATGACCATCTAATAATTAAACATCGGCACTGCTCTAAATTAAAGAGCGATGGTTTATGAATTGGTTTATTCACATTATAAATATGTGATTGGAGATATATTATCTTGATTATTGTTTCGTACTCAATCTTTTACTGAATTGAATTTATAAGAACCCTTTATCTAGCCAGAGGTGATTCATAATTTGGTGTATGATATCGATATGTATTCTATCCATATATCTAAGTAAAACATGTTCAATTAGTTTTCTAGTCTTTTAGCTCTGTGCTTACACTACTGTTTATGTAAATATTAGTACCGTGTATTACACGAGTACTTAAATATTAATATTTGTATAAAAAAATTAAATAATTAATAATTTTATTTTGAAATTATGTATAGTGAATATGCAACAATAATAAATAACTAACAAAGTGATAATTAATTTGAATGATGCCTATATCTTTACACTGAATTTGTGAAAAAATATATTGTTTAATTAAATTTTTTAAATTATATATGTATTCGTAATATTATATATAACTCCATATATTTGATTCGAATATTTTTTAAAACAAAATAAGTTTTTGTTGTATTGCTACTATATTTTATATTTATAGAGTGAGTGTCTCTCGTTTATTAATTTTTAAACGATTTTAAATTCGTATAATTTAAGAAACTAGAATATTAGTTTACGTAGAAATGTATATTATATTCTAAGTTTATCAAATATAAAATTATTTTATTATATTTAATTATGATATTCCTTTGTGTTTATTATTTTAAATAACATAATAACATTCAATTTTTTATATAATCTATTTAAATTGAAAAATAATACTTTATGATATTTATTAAATTTTATTTACGTAATACTTAATTTTCATTTTTTATCCATATTTTATGGAGAAAATATATTAAAATTATTATATTATGATGTATTAATGAATTAAATGTTTATTAATTTTGTAAATTAAATTATATTGTTAATTGGTGTTTTTAATTTGATTTGATAATAAGATTAGGTTTATTTATACTGATAGATAAAACTATATATTGTTTTATATATGCAATATGGATGTCAAATCGAAGATCGTTAAAATATGATTGTTTTGATATATCATGTATAAAAAATAAAATATAAATAAAAAATTTATAAAGTTTTAAAAATAAAAAAAAAATACATATTTATAATAATTAATATATGAATGAAATAAAAAAAGGTAAATATAGTATAAGGTAATTAAGAAAAACTAAAAGCTGAAATAGTTTATGGTAATTCTAAAGCCTAATAGTTAAAATCAAGCTTGAACATGTGTCAATACGAAGTACAAATTTATGTCAAATAAACTTACGAATCATACGAGTCTGTCACTTAATCTCAGTGCAATCTAAAATTATATATAAGGGAAATTGGTTTAAACCAAATAAAACAAAAGTTCACAATATTGGTCTGCAACCCTACTTCTTTTGTTATCCCAAAATTCATTCATTAGTTATTATTGCTATTCTTGGCCATCGTCTTTACTTCACAAACCGAGAGGAGCATGGGCCATCAATGCAACTACTCAATAATTTTCTACAACCGCGTGGCAAAAGTTAGGTTTGGCTGCCCTTTCACATTAATTGATCATAATTTGGCCAGAGCTTAAAAAGCTACACTTGGCTAATTTTACTAATTTGCCTCACATATTCCAAATTAGATTGGACTCACGGTACAGTATTAATGTGATGCATCTTCTTATGTCATATATGATATGGGTTACATGATTATAGATACATTTTATACTTATAAATAATATCAACTACGCTTCTATAGATAAGTTGAAGACAACAAGGACAGGGCTTAATGTAGAAAGAAATAAAATAATGTTAGTGAAAAATATTTATGAATTGAAGTTGGCTTTTAACCTAATCTTCCTTTTTGAATTTCCTGCACAAGTAGTGTAGTGCAAGGCCAAAGGCCAATTAGTTTCATAGAAACGAAGAAAGGTTGGTAGAAATCAAAGGTTGGCATTTGGCAATAACAAAACTTGAAGATACTAAACATATTGTATTCTGGAAAACATACCATTAATACATATGGAATGGAATAGATGGAAAAGGCAAAGAAAACTTATCACAAGACTAATATATTTATTCTAGTTGTTCACATTTGATTTTAGCGAAAATATGGTCTACTTTCCGCTTAGAATAGAGAGATTTGTTGGAAGCTTTCCTTCCGTCCTTTTTCTCTAGCCCTTTTTTTTATTTTAGAAAAAAGGTTGCATCTTTTCTTTTTATACGCTGAATGAATATTGATTTAATATTTGCAAAAGAATAAAAAGACTGTTATAAAACTAGAGAGAAAGAGAGAGAATAGAGAAAATGTATTCTCTTAGGTGTGTTTTTCATTATAACTTAAGCTCCTATTTATAGGAAACTCCTGATGGCACAATTTGTAATAATACAAATACATCGAGGGCAAAATAGTCATTCACATACATTATTTTATTATTTCATAACACTCCCCCTTGAATGACTATTTTCTAAACATATTTTAACTGATTTGGACAAAGCCCAATCTGCACATCTTCAAGTGTATCTTGTGGCCATCAGGTACCGTTGCTTCAGCACGTCAGGAAAACCCGGTAGGACAAAACCTGATCATCTTGAAATCATAACATTGTTTCTTCAGGAAAACCCAGTGGGACAAAACCTGAGCATTGTGGAAGCACAACATAGCTCCCCCTCAAATAGATCATCTTTAGTGGAATATCCATGTGCTGCCTCGTTAAAACCTTGTCAAGAAAACCCAGTGGGAAAAAACTTGATCGAAGGAAAAAGAGTACAGCTACTCCAGTATCTCTTATCATCGTGAAGAATCATATCATTTATCCAGTAGTCCTCATCATACCATGAATATGCCTCGTTAAAACCTTATTAGGAAAAACCCAGTGGGACAAAATCCTAATGAAGGAAAAAGAGTACACTATTCATGTGAATACGCCATCCTTGTTGCCTCATTAAAAACCTTGCTAGGAAAACCCAATGGGACAAAACCTCAGCCAAGGGAAAAAGAGTACAACGCGTATTTCATATATTCACCATAATAATCTTTCCATAATTTGCATGAGTATCATATAAATTCTTTCGGATTTGTAGATACTGATGGTATTCACGACAATATGTCATATCATGCTTTGTGCAATTTTTATTCTTAAACTCATTCTCATCATCAATTGATTTCAATGGTCTTATTGCCAATAATTCCCAATATTCACATTTCAGCTGATTTCATTTTCGACAATATTATTTATATAGCGCTATTCATTTGTTTATGTCGACACTTATTCATCTCCATTATTCTCCGTAGTATATTGAGATATCTCATTATCAATTGATTCCATCAATGGTTTATATATGCCTCCTTTCATCACATATTTGGGGGATTTCAATTTGCACAATATCAACGCTTCCAGCGTATTATTCCACCAACATATCATTTCATATATTTCACATCATCAGTATCATACAGTTTATGATTCGCACACTCTCAGTGTGATGCATATATCATTTCCAAATTTCAATCATTGATTCTCCCCCTCATCTTAACAGATCCCTGATCTGTATTTTTAGTATTGAATTTCTTGAGGGGAGTTCATATAGTCTCTATTTTGTTCTTGATTTCAACATATATTTGGAGGACTTTGAACTCATATCATTTGTAGTGTGCACATTTTTCTTTCAAGAGTTCATCATATCAGGTGAGTATATTACTAGCTTCATCACTTTCATATGACACTTATTTTCATTCTTTCATAATCATCTTGTGTCATCCTTAGATCAAACCATCTCGTAAATTCAGGTTACATGTCATATACACATTCTTTGATCAAATCATCTCGTAACTTCAGGTTACGAATCACACACATGTGGCTATCTAGTGGATCCATAATATCTAGTAGCACACATGGAGGGGTAGTGGGCCCATATATATCGTACCCCTTTCATACTCAGATTGATCATATATCGATTCACAAATATTTAGCTAGTAATATTTTTCACCAATCGGGAACAAGCATCTCATATCACAAAGAATAAGTTCATCATGCAAACCATCATCAATAATATCGGTAAACATTTTTAAAGTGATCACAATAATTCGTTGTGACATGTTTATCACAAACATTTCACATCATCTTTCGGCGGCAATAAATGCACTTTAAGTGTAGGCTCTGGTATAATATCTTTTAACCACTGTTTAAATCCAGAATCGTATCATGCTGTCTGACACACATACTTTTGAACACTGTTTAAGTCCAGAGTCGTATCTCATACGCATCATATTTTTCTATAAATTATCAGGTAATTCATTCAATTTTCTTTAACAAAGGTCCGAATTTACAAATGGATTTAGCACTCTCAAATATCCGTAAATATTATTCTTTTCTTCCGAAAAATATCATAAAAAGGATTTATCGATCTCGATTAGAAAGATTGAGGATGCTAATGAATAATGGTATTCCAAATGATGTTAGATGGTTGATCGAAGCACAAGTTCGATTGTCTGGAGAGTTTCCAAATTCATATAAATATATGCCAGGTATGGGTAAAAGTACTTATGCAAAGAAACGAAGAGCAAAAAGGTTAGGTGGATGCTTCAAATGCGCTCGATGGACTTGTGACACACGATGTATATCTGTGGGGTACGTGTCCAAAAATCGAGAAGATAAAATAACGTTTATAAAGGATGGATTGAGTAAGGAGTCTTTGGATCAAACGATTCAACAGATTCTTGAGACACATCCTAGTGGATACGTGCATCGTGAGCTTATGTCTTTATGGATTCAGTTCAAAAATGAAGAAGAACGTTATAGTCTCGAAAATATTATTTCAAAAGATCAAGTTTGTAAAACTGGTCTTGTTAGTACGAAAAATCATACTAATACAGTTTAGTATGTTGTACTGTAATTTTCTAGAAAAACTTATAGTTGCCGACAGATAAGATTTATTTAAAACCCAACACCTTATCTGTCAGTTGCAATTGTCAGAAGAAAACAGTAAAATTATTTATTGCTTTGTAAAACTTTCTATTTAAATAGCGAGTCGTTCATCATAATCATATGCCTCACAAAGTTTTGAAAAATTCAGTTTATCAATAAATAGATGGATGTTTCAGAGTCTTCGCAAGGTAATAATTTTCTTCAACCGATCAAAACCATATGTGTTCTTGGTGGTTCTAAACTGGTAAGTTTTTCTCAAACTATTGATATTGTAAGTCAGTTAGTCAAAGAGATGGGGAATCAAAAAATCAATTTGCTGTATGGAGGGACTAGCAATACTTTCTATGATAGTCTCTTAATGGCTGGACAATGTTTTGAGATAGAAGTGAAAAGTATCATACCTTTTCGTAGAGCTTCAACAAAGGTCGTCAAGGATTCCACAAGCATGATGTTAACTCATTCCATTCATGATTGTATGATGGATATGGTGAACAATAGCGATGCTTTTATCATTCTTCCAGGCGGGTATGGAACGCTAATGACAATGTTCACCATTGCTTTATGGGCAGAATTGAAACTTCATAACAAGCCCATAGGTCTATTGAACTTTAATAACTTCTTTCATGGTTTGCTTGGATTTTTAGACATAGGAGTATATCAAACCTTTATATCTCCTTCAATGAGAGAAGTATTCAAATCTGCTGACACGTCTGCTGAACTTATCAAAAAGCTTCAAGAATGCATCACATTTCAAGATTCTGTGGAAACACAAGGGGTCAAGCGAAAAAGAGCTTTTGATCCTTTAGATCTCTCATTATGAACCCAGATATTATTCAAATATGAACCCAGATATCATTCATGGGTGGCAGAGTTACGGAGTTTTACACTCTCGAGACGCACCCTTCTTTTATGGGTTCTATTATGTAATCTTTGCGTATTTTGTATTCATCGAGTATTTACTGCCTCTTTTCCATATTTCCACCATCTGAACATTTTGTACTTGTTTCTCAGTAATAATAAGTGTGTAGTACTTCATGACTACAATCATTGTCATATGTGCTTATTCTGTAGCACTTTATTGTAATATATGTATGATCTCGAATCTCAATGTGTTCTGATATAGTCCCTTAGACTCATTTACTATATTAAGAAATTATTTTGTGTGATCACCCCATAACTGGTAACTTTTGGTATCATTTTCTCATTTTTGTTCAATCATCCAATGGTAGCTTCTGGTACCATTTCATCATTTTGTTTAATCGTTATATGGTAGTTTTAAGTACCATTTATACAAGGATATCATTTAATCATTATATCATAACTTTCGACATCACATTAATCACGTGGTAACTACTGGTACCATCTCGTCAATATTCGTTTTTCCATAAATTTGGAGAATTTATCAATTATTTCTCTAGGATCATATTAGTCCATATAATGTCCTTTCATGATCAGGACTTTAATCAGCTTTTCATATGGCCGGATACACAGTATCATTAATTTCATTCATCGGCTATCACTTAATTTGTACTGCCCGTCGCCGGCGGCAGAGCCGCACTGGTCGGCCCATGTATATATATAGCCATTCATATCCTTTTATATGTATATTTGTTTGCACATGGCCATATCATATGGCCATTCCATATCACCGGTTATCATTAATATGTTTTTCATTTTGGCCATCACCGGTCATCATTATTCAATACACTTATCATCTGGCCATCGCCGGTCATCATTATTCAATACATTGACCGGTTCACTTAGTTGATCAAATCTTCTTTTGTATTGTCTATTTCAGTGGATACACTGCTCGACCATTTCACATGATTTTTCATATTTCAACAGTTGACCCGTTGGCTAAATATCACTTGCCGGCGGCAGAGCCGCACTGGCCGGTCTATGTAGCCACACATATTTATTTTTCATATCACACGGGTCAATCTATAAATATTTGCATGTTCACATACCAAATAATTTTTTACAATAGAGTAACTCAAACATTTCTTAATCATATAATATAATAAACCATATCAATATTGGTCTTAAATCGAAGCTCTATTTAAATGAAATATTATGATATTGTAAAACACTAATTTTGATCATGTATGCCTTTTGTTTTTGAGAAAATTAGATTTTAAAGTTTAATGAATCATTGAAATATATTGTTAATATAAAACATTGAATTTTCCAGAATTCACCGTGATATCATTGCCACACTATCAATATAGTGTATTTATTTATTTCAATGGGTCACTATCAATATTAAATGCATTTGTTTTAATGTGTTGCACTTGCCGACACAATCAATGCAATGTTGTGTTCAATATTTATTTTAGTTGTATCCTTTCTTTGACTTCTTTTTTTTTTTTAATATTATTTTTATTTATTTGTCACAACACATATGATAAATAAGTATTTGTGACTCACCACACAGACGGCAGACCAAGCAACTTCAGCGTCTTTCAAATACCCAGCGAAGAAGACCAAAAGCATAAAATATGATGCCTCCAACCACATCATGACAACGGATATTAGAGGGAGTCTAACAAAACCCCACAAGTTATGACACACCGTGAGCGTGAACCCAGGCCACGTCTTGCTGCAGGTGCCGCTGAGGACGTAGACCAGCTACGCCACCACTATGAACCACCAAGAAGCGTCCAACACTTCTACCCGGCCAGAAGCAAAAGATTTCAATTGCTCGGGCTATTCTTACGCCTATTTCATTGTTGGATGAAGCTCTAGATACTTTGTTTATGGAACAAGATCACCATTCTTATTTCATTTTTCATTTTGGGAAACAAAAGATTACTTTTGTTTAAATGGTTCTTGATTATGGTAGGTGTCAATTGAAGCATATTATGTGCTGAAAACAAAATTGAAATGGCTAAAGGTAGAGCATGAAGTTCATAAGCTCCCGATTAGTGACAGGAAAAAATTTGTTTGCAGAAAATAACTATTTATAATACTTAGATTTCTGATACAGAAGATCATCTCTAAGATGCAACCGTAGAGCATACTCTCGTCATATTACAAATCGAGTTCTAGAGGGCAGAGACTCGTGCTGATAACGTGTTATAAAACTAGAGAGAAAGAGAGAGAATAGAGAAAATGTATTCTCTTAGGTGTGTTTTTCATTATAACTTAAGCTCCTATTTATAGGAAACTCCTGATGGCACAATTTGTAATAATACAAATACATCGAGGGCAAAATAGTCATTCACATACATTATTTTATTATTTCATAACAAAGACAAAATAATATATAAAGAATACAAAGAAGAGAAAAGAAGAGTTTGGCCAAAATGTGGATGGCACATTTTGTTCACATCTTTTTTATTTCACTCCGGAGTTTAGGACTATGTTGGTAAAACTAGTTGATAAGCTAGTTGATAGGTTATCGGTAATTTTTGAGTTCATAGCTTATAGTTTTTTACTTATAGCTGAAAAATTAGCTTATATGTTAAAAGTGTTTGGTAAAATTAGCTGATCAGCTAACAAAATAAAAATTGCAACGAGCTTATTTGAAAAGATACCCAAAGAAACTTATGAGATAAACTTGAACTTTATAAAAAAAACAAGATACCCAAAGAAACTTATGAGATAAACTTGAACTTTATAAAAAAAACTCGTTCTGCCAAATGAATCTTATTTAAATACAAGAAGCTTATAAGCTAACCAAATAAGCTATAAACTAATTTATTAGTCTACCAAACATAGTCTAGGGTGTTTGTTTATAAACATACTCAATCCAAACTCAAAATTTAACTTAAGTTTAATTCAACCACATTATTCTCAATATTACCAAGATCTTCTCATTGGAAAACTTGTAAATTGATTCAGTAAACACATCGAGAGAGAATGGGACGAGCGGAAAATCTAATTTCGCATCGAAAATAGAAATGAAAAACTTAACACAACATGTCAAAAACCCAGAATTTCAGCACAACTAACAAAAGGGCAAATTACTACATATCCAACTTCATCATTAAAAAGAAAAAGAAAAAGAAAAAAGAAAAAAGAAAAGAGAAACGTGCACTACCAACTTAGAGATTCCCAAAGAAATCCAATCAAGCTGCAGCTGATTTCTTCTTCTCCTCCTCGATTCTTTTCAGCTCAACCAATCTTTCAGCCCAGGCTCTTTCCCTTGCAACGGCAGCCATCTTTCGTTCCACCCTTTTCATTAATTTTTTCTTTCTAGCCTCCTGCATTTGAGCTTTTCGCTTCCTTTTTTCAGACTACACCACATCACAGAGTATTAGAAATACATAGTTAGAAAATATCTCTGATGGGTATAAAGAACAAGCACAATCAAATATCAAGAACGAGGATAACTTATTATAGTCTTTGAAGAATGACAGATGTTTAGAAGCAGAATGAGAATCTCAATTTAATTGAAAAATGACCAAAGATAGGAAACCAATTCTTGGGCAGAGAACAAACAGCGTGAAAGTAAAATGCAGAGCAGCTGGCCGGACTTTGAGATGTAGAGAACTTTAGTGAGCCATGGTTATATCAGTCAATAACCACCTCCAACTACCACTAAGGTAAGTCGATAGACGATAAAAAATTGGTTTTCCTCCAATAGTTCTTTAGAAGAAGAAACAATTTTGGCATCATATTTGAGTACCCCAATAGGCTTCTTAATACTAGTCCAAACTCTCATGCCTTCTCCATAGAAACCTATCACGATAAGCAACTTGGGGCAGTTTCCAAGAGCAGAAAGCAATAGAACATATCCAAAGTTGTCACTATCCTAAAATCAAACTAGAGCTCAAAAAACAAATCACTCTTTGTCTGCAAAAATGGGACCAAAATTGTATTCGAAAATTGTATTCGTTTTGGAGGTGGGATTTGGAGTGAGATTTCGTGTAAGGTTTTTTCTTTTGAAATCCCAGCAAATCTTAAAAAGTCTCAACAAATCCTAGTCTCAAATAAGTTAAATACCTCAGGATTTTGTAAGACTTTTTAAAATCTTAGATGAATAACCCGAGACTTTTAAAAGTCTTAAAAGGTCAAAATTAAAATACAATAGGATTTCTAAAGTCTTAAAAAGTCTTTAGAAATCTCAATTGAATATATTTCTGTAGCTGTCACTTGGATCATCTATAATCAAATCTGAGGTATACCTCAACCAAAAATAGGACCAGGATAACTCATAACAAAAAGTCAAATTCAGTCTACTATGACAGGTCTATGATGTTGCCTATTTTCATACTTAATTTCTATGAGAGTGTATTCAGTTGAACAAAGCATACCAGGAAGAGGTGACCAGATGAGTGCCTAAATTCAGTCTAAGCAAGAACGAATGGCCAAAAGTTCTCCCAATTTTATCTTCAGTGACTATAAACTCTCTGTTGAAACAAAAAACTAAAGGTTATCTTCATGTCTGTTAAATAATCTACACAAGCACTAAAATCTTGAATTGCCGCCTTCCCCAATTCAACAATTAGAAGTCACATACATTATGTTTATACACATTTCCTTCACCTCCTAGTCCTAAAATCATTACAAATAAAACCCATCGAAGGATAGGTTAAGTTTTTAGACGATACAACATTTTTGCACATCCTCCGGCATCTAAACTAGGCAGATACCATTGCCAGCAAGAAATTCACCACTAAGATTAAAAACTTAGGACACATCACTCCTCACAAGTGCACTGCAAAAGGTAGTTCTACTTCCGACTACCAAGAGTTCAATGTGCATCTCTTTGCAAGTAGCACCTCAATCACAATACAATTTACGAAACTGAACAACTAAGAGAAAATATCCTCCAAAAGACAGTCAACATATAGAAATATACCATTATAAACTGGCGATGCTGCTTGATTCTTTTCTTCTCATTCCTCCTCTTCACACTTCCTTCATCTGGTTGGTTTGGAAGTATAGGTTCCCCAGGCACACATTTCACCCAGGCATATGGACCTACCATTAATTTTCCCTTACAAATTTTCAAAGGCTTCAAAAAATAGATGTCGATGCCAAAACCCTAAAGTTCCCAACCTGGAGGTTTCAAGCTGGCCCTTTTGCGGCGGGGATGGTCGTTGGGTCTCCGTTTGGGGTATTTGGTATCCGTAAGGCTGTGGAATGGCGTAAACCGGCGGAGCTCCGGGGGAGTGAGAGTGGAGAGGTTTTTCGATAAATGAGAGACGGGTAAAAGGATCCTTGATACTGGCCGGAAAATGGATCTTAGGGCTCCAAAACCCATGGCTGTTCAATGATCCGGATTGCAAGCTGATGAAGTAAAAATATTGTTCGAGTAATGCCCGTTAAACGGTTTTAAATTGGACAATTATTTTCAAAAAAATTATTCCTGTTTTTGAAAACTTGGGATTTTACCTTTAAAAAATGAGGCATTACAAAGGGGAGGGCACAAAGGCAAACACAACAAGTCTCCATTTTCTTACCTTTTTTCTCAAACATTAAGCCTCCTCTTAATAAGGTCATACTAAAGAATAATTTCAGTACAATTTCATCATGAAACTCTCAAGGTAAGGTTTCATCTCCTTACACAACAAAATTGAAGGCAAACATAGTATAACATGCACCTTCTTTTCATCTCCTTTTCTCAAATTGCCAATTAGACAGACTCATGGTCTGAAATTTCATGAAATACTCAGCATAACATTCATATAAAAAGGCACAACAAATTAAAGCAAACTCACGGCACCGTAAACACAAAAACATCTCCAATTCTCTTTATTTCTAACTAACTCTAGCATGCCCCTTTTTTAGCTCCTTAAAACTGATTTTAAGGCCACACTTACTGAGGTTAACCTCTGAAATCTAAGCATCAAAACAGCAAGAAAATGCACCAAAAAGTTCAGCAAAAACAAGGTAGCAACGGAACGAAATAACAAACAACATGTAAGCTCTCTTTTCCTCTTCTCTTTTCTTGAATCTCTTAAATTCATACTATGGCCTTATATACTGAACCTCAACTCTGATTCTAAACACATTTTCAGCAATTAAAATACACTTAGAACAAGTTCAAAAACTCAAGATATAACAAGACCGAAAACATGTATAACGATCACATAAAACATACTCTTCTAGGCTCTTATCTTTAATAAGTCTAAGCATGCATAAAACCTGATTCTTAACTGAAACTTATCATGCCAAAACTCACATTCTCAGCCCAAAAGCATAAGCACATAATGGCTCGGTATGCTTAATCAAAACAAGGCAAAATAACAACTCAAACACCTCTCTTTTGCTCTCAAAATTAAGGCAAGCCTAACAAGCTCTTAGCAACTGAAACTAAGCATTAACTTGACATAAATTTCAATATATATATCAGCACCAAAAACACATGATAAAAGCCCCAAGGATACAGCAACAAAGGCTCAACATATTCAAAACAAAATAAGGCCAAAAACATGTGTCAAAACCACATAGAACATGCTCATTATTTGCTTGCAATAACATGATTCTCACTCATTTTGCAGCATATAAAAGATCCCTTAAATTCATACTTTCAGCATGGATTTCCACCAGAAATAGGTTCAGTAAGTACCACAACAAAATGAGGCCAAGACTACACCTTTGCTTCTAAAATTCTTCACAAAACAACTTCAAACTGTGCATGCCATTTAACCACTTATCTAACTGAATTCTAAGCTCAAGAAACTCTGAAATTTATGCATAAAAATGCAGCAACCAATTTATAGGAACATGGTTCAGCCACTTAAACGAAACAAGCTAAAACAATACTCAACGTGCTCCTCTTTTCTCTAAATCTAAAGCATGCGCAACAACTTATCAAAGCTAAAACTTGAACACTAAAACCTTCTAAAATTCAGCCAAAAATAGGTTCAATAGGCTCAGCAATTAATACCTTTCTTCAGGTATTAGAATAGGAGAAGGGGGCTCGGGTCTGTGGCCCTCGAGTCTAATGCCATGGCTTGCGGGGAATGGCTCGGCTTTGCCTGGTTAAGCTCGGTTCTCAGGTCTTTCTCTCACGCCATGGATGCTGATGTAGGCTCCCTGTTTCGATCTCCTGGTATGCCTCGGGTCCTCTCGGTTGCACTCCCGCCGGCGGCTGCTTGCACTCGGCTATGAAGGCTCTTTACTGCGGGAGGATTTTTGTTCGGAGATTTGATGCTTTTCGTGATTTTTCTACAGTGACTAGAGTTGGTCTTAGGCTTGGGATAGACGTGTCTTGGTTCTTGCTTTCAAATTTCAATGTATTAAACACACAACTACGAATCTCGTGCAATGCACGCTAACATATATTCATTAATATTTATAAATAAAAAATATTCATTAAATAATAAATTAAAAATATAGAATTAATATATAATACAATTCAACTTTATGAAATTTAAATTTTACAAAATTACATTAAACAATGTATATTTAAAATTAGTACACAACTCGTATGGTGCACATAACTAATAATAATTATATTATATTCATTTAGAAATAAGTGTCATTTTAAAATTTTTATTCATAAATTCGATTTGAATACAATGTGATTCAAAATAAGTCTCGGTGTTTCAACGATGTTAGGAGGGGTGTGGTGTGGTGGATGGGGTCGGGCTCGGCTCTGGTGGCTCGTGGCCTCTGTGCCAGAGGAGCTGGGGTTGAGGAGGGACTGAGCCGCTAACACCTCCTCGTTCCTCTGGTGCTGGGGACGGGGGAGGATACGGTGAATCCGCGTTCGGCTAGTGATATTAGACGAGTTCGGGTTGTACTGGTGTGGGTAGTCGATTGGATGTTCCACCGATTGGAGGCGGGTCGATTTTGGGTTTGGTTGGGGGCTTGGGTTCGGCTTCTGTATAGGCGGTTTGGCAGTTTCGGTAGTGGTTCTTCAGGCTTAGGATCACACTTCGGAGTTGGCTGTTTCTCAGTTGGTTTCGGTTTAGTTGATCTGCTGTGGAAGGCCCCCTTTTTAATTTTAGTTTGTTTGTTTTGTTTTTGTTTGGTGTTTTTTGTTGTTGTTTGGTTAGGAGTCGTGTTTTTGGTTTGGGCCGTTGGCCCCTGTGAGCCCGAGTGTGAGCGGATATTACTCCGTTGGGGTCGTTTTAGTCTCCTGTTTGAGAGTTAGTTTGTAGTTTTTGTAGTTTCTTTGCGTTGCGTTGTTGTGAGTTTATTTTCTAGGGTTGCTAGGCTGGCTCTAGGCGGTCTTCTGACCTGTTTTCCCACTTTTCAACTGTTGGCTGCACTATTCAGCTAGGGGCTGTGTAAGTTGCACATTTGTGCGTTTTGATTTATAATATTCTCTATCGTTTCGGAAAAAAAAAAAAAAAAGAGATAATGGAAAAGATAAAAGTAGATTTACATTGAAGAATATTTATCTAGCATGAGGTAATATTTTTATTTATTCCCTTATAAGTTTGAAATTATAAAGAGGTAGACATAAAACAGGCTAAATTTCATTTTTAATACACTATGTTGGTCATTTTTCAAAAAAATCCATCATATGGGGCATTATCAAGAATGGTCCACTAAGTTGCCACTTTAATCAAAACTATACAATAGCCAACATAGTGTACTAAAAATGGCAATAAAAAATTATCAACTTTAGTACACTATGTTGGTTATTGTACATATTTTGATTAAAATAGAAACTTAGTGGACCATTCTTGATAACACACTACATAATGGACCTTTTTCGGAAATGGCCAACGTAGTGGACTATTTTTTAAATTTGCCACATAAAACGGATGTGAAAATTTTTTCTAGCATCATGTACGTGATACTAAATAAATATAACAAGTTATTTGTCGAACCATTTTATCAATTATTACGTTCACAACCACATGAAATATTCACAACATAATATTATATATATATATATATATATATATATATATATATATATATATCAGTTTGATACTAAGATACGGTTCCATGTTGCTGAAGAAATCTTCTACTTTGCTCGCTTGGCGACTCTCCCATGCTATCTACGTACTTACCAATTGCCTGCTTCTTCACAATCCTTTTCTCAAAGCCTAGTCTAAGGCTAGTGATGTCAAGACACCACCAATTCATAGAGATGACTTCATCACCTCAACTTTCTCATGAACGTTGTTCTTGAGGTGTTAGGCCCCTCGACTTACTGAGGAGGGTGTCCGAGCTTCAAGTTGATCTTGGAACATGTTGTCTTCTTGCATTGGGTCGACAATTTCTCGACTCTCGAAGGTGAGGACTTACTCTCCTCCTTGAGTCTACTGAGCTTCCGGTAATGGGCACATCTTCTTTTATTCTGAACCATCGGGCGCACCTTATGGTGACGCTCTTGGTCCAACAGTTCGCAACTCGGATCTGGGTCTTCAACTCTTGTAGCTCCTTGGCGTCTCTCCGTACGACGCTTTAAAACTGGTCCTACTCCAACACCAGGTCAATTGAGTTCTACCTATCGGTCAGATGATCTTCCCGGTAACATTTTTGAAAATACGTACACGAAATTACGAGCAATGGTTACCTCTTCGGACGTTGTCAATGAAGGGTTCTCTCTTAACGACTTCTAGAATTTTCCGTATCGGCATATCATCCATCAGCCCACAAACTCCAAACTCGAGAATTGTGGCATTTGGCATAGGTATGCGAAATTCTATAAATCTTCGTCTTTCTAAACAACTATCTTCAACTTTCACGTGTGCGGAGGTTGGTTCCTCTTCTTGAATTATAATGGTTGCGAGCTCCCTCTCGGCCTCCGTTAGATCTTCTGGTGACTGCTATTGGGACTTTCTGGGGGTGATGGTTACTCATACTACCTTTGACAACCATACACCAAAATTTCAGGCAGTCTCTCTCTCTCTCTCTCTCTCTCTTTCTTCGTTGTTGAGGTGGCTCGTCGCATGTACTTCGTTATAACTGCGCGTAAAATGATCTTATTTGTCTGTAACGTCCGTTTACCTAACCTTCGCAAATGCTGAATTATGGCAACAAGTTGCATTTTGCGGCCTTTATAACATGGAATTGCAATGAAAATTTAACAAAGACGTACAAAAAAACATCCAACATTCTCAGTCTCAACTTTAAATTTCAACGGAGTTTCAAAATGGGCAGAAATTCTGCAGCAAAAGATTTCGAAATGAGTTCATAGAATGGAGCTATTACTGCTAAATAAAACTACGCCTATTTTCTTGAGTCTTCGGGAGTTCGGCTTCTACTGGTTCTGCTGTTGTTGACCCTTTTGGTTCTCTGCGCGATCATAGCACATACGGGTCGTGTGGCCAGGCCTCCGACGATGGTAGCATATGTCTCGTCCAGCTAGGCACTCGCCGGGATGGCTGTTGTGTACAAATTGTTATATTTTACCGAGTACCGAATCAAAGATTCGTTTCCCGGGTCGATCTCTCGAGGAAGGCGGTTCGGAATTTAGCTTTGGTAATGATAACACATAAGAAGAAAACAAAATCCTAAACACTCTAATCACAAAAGGGGTTTGAATAATTACTGTCTAAAAAACAATAAAGAGCAATAATCTACCTAAAAATGTGGATGGAACAAAGATGGAGAAACTAGGGAATCGGGGATAATTAATTCAAGTTCTAGCAAAGCCGGGCAATTAATCGTTCGGTTCGAGATTGACACTCTCGCTTAAACATCTAGAGGTTCGCTCCCAATAACTCTTCGTAACAAGGGATTGAACATAGACCAACAAACTCGAGCATACAACACAAGCCAATTATCCCAATCCCAATAACTTTTCGTAACAAGGGACGGGACATCGACAAGCACGTATTTCAATCTCAACCCATAGATTACTCAGTTACGAAATAATCTATCTCATGCAAGCCTAGGTCTACGACTTCTCCCCTTTCGGTTCTGAAAGTCGCTAATTAACTAGAAGGTGATTAATCAACTAATCATATAGAACTGACAAACCCTAACTCAACAAATTAACATTCAATTGTTTCCAATCGCAAGATCAAAGTGTCACTCTTCGATTATATCAATCAATCAAGCAAGATTACATCAATTCCTAATCAGATTAACTCACATAAGCATGAACAATTCAAGCCCGACAAATACACGTGAAACATGAACGATCATCCCCTATCCCTAACAATAAGATTTAGCTAAGTAACATGAATTCAACACAAGAAAGCATTTCACCCCAAATAATCATTCTCATGAATTAAACGTGATGAAAAATACTTACAATCAATCCAATCCGAAAGTTGAATCCAAAATACAAGCTTAATCCCTAAAATGGAAAAGAAAGAAAAATGGAGAAGAAAGATGGAGAAGAGGAGAAGAGAAGAAGAAGAAGAAGGAAAATGAAGGGGGGAGGCGATTTTCGGACCTAGGGTTCCTCCCCCTTCAAGTTGGAAGTGAAAGAATGGAGAAGAAAACGAGTTTTTGGGGTTTTTAAATCATTCTCGGACTTGCAGGGGGCCTTAGCGCCGCTAAGGGGGGTTAGCGCCGCTAAGGTGCCTTAGCCGTTCGAGCCAGTAACGTGTAGCGCCGCTATCCTGTGTGCCTTAGCGCCGCTAAGGTGCCTTAGCGGCGCTAAGGTTCTGGGCAGCCTGCTGGACTTTGCTTTTCGGGCTCGTTTGGGCTCGTTTGAACTCGGAATTGAGTTCCGTTTTTTCCTACGCGTAGCTAACGAACCCCTCTATCTAACTATGTAATCTCAGCACATATTTTCCTGAAAACTTGTCCTCCCAAAGCTTCCGACCTGCACACAAAAAATGAAAGAAAAGACGAAGAAAACCGGAAAAACACAGAAATACTCACAAAGACGCGAAACACGAAATAAACGACAAAACGACTCTAAAACCACACAAGTGACTCAAAATGGGAGAAAAAGAACGAGAAAATAGACACGAAAAATGTAACAAAAATGGGACAAACAACTCCCCCACACTTAAACCTTTGTTCGTCCCGAACAAAAACAAAAGAAAAGAAAACAAGACACGAGCATGAATATCGATTTCATACAAGAAAAGCCTCAGAAATATTTAACTCAACCGGGTTGAATTCCAACGATTGTACGACCATATGCCTCAAATATCAACTTGGCCTCAAAATGACAAACTCTCAAATACAGAAATATTAGTACATGCCTCACTCATTCTTTTACATGAATATATGATAGGATCGCTCAGATTGGTCAATATTCAAGTTTCAACATATGCTTGCCAATCGTTTAAATTACTCAGAAACAATCAAAGCTCAAAAGTTGCGAATCAAGAGGACTTCACGGGTTGTAATGTAGGCTATTTGGTTCAAGGTAAGGATATATAAAGGAAAAGAAGCTCAAATAAACAATCACAATTCTCGAGCAAATAGATTACTCGAGTTCTCCGCCACTCATCCAGAATAATCATGACAACACACTTACTACCCAACCAACATTCCACAAACAACACATAGATGCTCAGAACAAGTTGCAACATCATCACTTAACCTTATTTTTTCTTTTTCTCTTTTTTATTTTTATTTTTATTTGGAGAGTAACTTTTTCCCAACAAGATTGAATCAAAAGGACAACATTCTGTAGGTGTGAACATTGGAGGTCATCCAAGTTTCCTACAGTAGTTTCCCAATGTTCATTACCTGTCAAAATGAATCGACTAGTAAGAGGAGCAGAATCCATTCGATTCTTCTTGTGAACTCTCAAAGTTTTTCTTTTTTTTTTTGTCTTTTTGTTTTTTTAAATGGTCAAGAAAACAAAATGCAACTCAATGTCCACCATATTCAGAAATGCCACCAATCACCCAATCATCACACAAATCAGTCAACAGGCTGACAAGAAAAGGTTTTAAGCTCAAACGGGCTACTAGTGGAATAATAAATAGGACCAAAGAACAAGGCAGTAGTGAGCTATTCAAACAAAACGCCCCAATCACATTCGCAATTTCAAACTCTAATAGATTCCTTTCAAACAAACTCAAGGCAAGTTCTAATCATTCAAGAATATGACCAATATCTCACAAGAAAGAAAGAGTAAGGATCAAAACCTCACAAGGTAAATAAATGTCACTCAAAGCAATCAAGCAATATCGAGGCAATGATCAACACAATCGTCATCACAACTTCCCAATTTCATCAAATATCCATCAACGAATCATATAATTCACCAATACCATGCTCAACAACACAAAAACCTAAACTAGCTCGGCCCACCACATAAGCATGCAAAATCCAAATAGACTCCCCCACACTTAAAATGAGGCAATGACCTCATTGCTTCAACTCAAAATAGAAAGTCAAATGCAAGGACAAAACAATTTCACATAATGAACCAAACTAGCAGCTAACACAAGACACAAACTCAAAAGAAAAGACAAGGGAAAAGACAAATAAAAAAAAAGATAGAAAGAAAAGGGAAAAAGGGTGTGCAAACCGAAGTGTATCGAGGAGAGTAATCATTCACGTGCAAGCCATTCGTCTATGCTCAGCCTAAAACCTCGAAACTCTTCATTCAACTAAATTCTCCTGCCCGAGCTCGCCATTAGGACCTGCCAACAAAAACACAGAAACTCCAAACTCCAATTATTAAAATATAAAATAAAAAGCAAAAAGATAATAACTAAGAAAGCAGTAAATCTCTTGGGTTGCCTCCCAAGAAGCGCTTGTTTAACGTCATTAGCTTGACGAAACCTGTGTGGAGCTCAGCCAGGGTCCAGAAAGAAGTGGCGATCGTGCCACGCCTTCGTATTTTCCAGAAGTGGAAGCATGGGAAGGGTGGCAAGAAGGCGAGCATGATGGATCCGGGTGGCTGTGTTCTGGAGGAACCTGATGTGGGCACGAGCAATCCCCAGTAATTGACATAGAGCTTTTCCCACCCGAGCTCTATCATCAATCTCAGGAATAACGAGCAAATCTGTGGAGCAAGTCGAGCTAACTCTGGCCCACTTGGTAGCACAGTGTGATGGCTCCGAAGGTGAATGCTCCATCTCGGTGGCAGGAAGAGAAACTCGAGAGATGGTGACATGATCAAGTCCATGAATCTCCTCCTCCGAAACATCGTCGTCCCACTGAAGAGCATCATCTTCCTCTTCGGTCTCACACATGTGCATCGGAAAATACGTTTGGGCACCAACCATAAGATGGGAGTTGTCAGCTTTTGACTCAATAGAGTCGAGACGTGCTGTCAGATTTTCCATTTGAGCGCTCAATCGAGCACACTCGAGCTCAATCTCCCCTTCCCAGTTTGCTTGGGCCATCATGCGATCGAGGATGAGATCAAGTTTGGCGTTGAATCCCGAAGAGTTGTCCTCGAGCTCATAGAAAGGTACGGGCTGTGGACGTGGGTCCACAACCATGGACTCTATAGAGTCGATACGCCTTGCTAGACTCTCCAATTGCTCGCTCAAATGGGCACATCCGAGCTCAATCTTCTCCTCTTGTTTTGCTTGGGCCATCAATCGATCTAAGATGAGATCGAGTTTGGCATTGTATGCGGCCTCTTCTTCTCGAGCTGATTTGGACTCTATGAAATCAAGAATCTGGTTGAGCTTCTCGTTAAACTTGTGGGACTCATAAGTTTGCTCAACCGGAAAATGGTGCCAGCACTGCTCGGAAGAGTACGGATAAGATTGGGTGTGGTACTCAGCGGGATAGCTCGGCTCATTGCTCCAAGAGGGGTAGTGCAGGGAGGAGTACACGTGATTAAAGTTCATATCTCCTGCACACCAAAACAGAACAACCACACGTATCCACGAAAAGAGAGAAACAAAGAAAACAAATACAAAACAAAGAAAATGAAACAAAGATGCACAAAAGAAAGAACGAAAACACGATAATTACAAACTAAAGAGAAACACGAAAAATAAAATCAATACCAAAATAAATATCCTACTTGCCTTCCCCGGCAACGGCGCCAAATTTGTTGTGTACAAATTGTTATATTTTACCGAGTACCGAATCAAAGATTCGTTTCCCGGGTCGATCTCTCGAGGAAGGCGGTTCGGAATTTAGCTTTGGTAATGATAACACATAAGAAGAAAACAAAATCCTAAACACTCTAATCACAAAAGGGGTTTGAATAATTACTGTCTAAAAAACAATAAAGAGCAATAATCTACCTAAAAATGTGGATGGAACAAAGATGGAGAAACTAGGGAATCGGGGATAATTAATTCAAGTTCTAGCAAAGCCGGGCAATTAATCGTTCGGTTCGAGATTGACACTCTCGCTTAAACATCTAGAGGTTCGCTCCCAATAACTCTTCGTAACAAGGGATTGAACATAGACCAACAAACTCGAGCATACAACACAAGCCAATTATCCCAATCCCAATAACTTTTCGTAACAAGGGACGGGACATCGACAAGCACGTATTTCAATCTCAACCCATAGATTACTCAGTTACGAAATAATCTATCTCATGCAAGCCTAGGTCTACGACTTCTCCCCTTTCGGTTCTGAAAGTCGCTAATTAACTAGAAGGTGATTAATCAACTAATCATATAGAACTGACAAACCCTAACTCAACAAATTAACATTCAATTGTTTCCAATCGCAAGATCAAAGTGTCACTCTTCGATTATATCAATCAATCAAGCAAGATTACATCAATTCCTAATCAGATTAACTCACATAAGCATGAACAATTCAAGCCCGACAAATACACGTGAAACATGAACGATCATCCCCTATCCCTAACAATAAGATTTAGCTAAGTAACATGAATTCAACACAAGAAAGCATTTCACCCCAAATAATCATTCTCATGAATTAAACGTGATGAAAAATACTTACAATCAATCCAATCCGAAAGTTGAATCCAAAATACAAGCTTAATCCCTAAAATGGAAAAGAAAGAAAAATGGAGAAGAAAGATGGAGAAGAGGAGAAGAGAAGAAGAAGAAGAAGGAAAATGAAGGGGGGAGGCGATTTTCGGACCTAGGGTTCCTCCCCCTTCAAGTTGGAAGTGAAAGAATGGAGAAGAAAACGAGTTTTTGGGGTTTTTAAATCATTCTCGGACTTGCAGGGGGCCTTAGCGCCGCTAAGGGGGGTTAGCGCCGCTAAGGTGCCTTAGCCGTTCGAGCCAGTAACGTGTAGCGCCGCTATCCTGTGTGCCTTAGCGCCGCTAAGGTGCCTTAGCGGCGCTAAGGTTCTGGGCAGCCTGCTGGACTTTGCTTTTCGGGCTCGTTTGGGCTCGTTTGAACTCGGAATTGAGTTCCGTTTTTTCCTATGCGTAGCTAACGAACCCCTCTATCTAACTATGTAATCTCAGCACATATTTTCCTGAAAACTTGTCCTCCCAAAGCTTCCGACCTGCACACAAAAAATGAAAGAAAAGACGAAGAAAACCGGAAAAACACAGAAATACTCACAAAGACGCGAAACACGAAATAAACGACAAAACGATTCTAAAACCACACAAGTGACTCAAAATGGGAGAAAAAGAACGAGAAAATAGACACGAAAAACGTAACAAAAATGGGACAAACAATGGCAGCGTCGGCAAGTGGTGCAGGCTGGTGGTCTTGTTGGATCCTGCGGTGACGGTTGCTCTGCCCAAGCTTGGTTTCTTTGTCGGCGGTTCCTCCTCTCGTCACGACCTCTCCACTTCCTCTTGTTATTCTTGGCCTGCTGAGCTGTTGGCTGCGACATCGGCTGTGGTGCGGGTTGTTGGCTCTGGGATACAGCGATCTGCTGCACTCAACGGATAGTCTCGGCCATCGTCATGGTGCCGTGGTTCGTTACCATGTGCCTGATCTCCTCTTGGACGCCATTGCCTTCGAACTTGTGAAGCCACTCGTCCACTACGGAGGGTCCCATCTGATCTGGGTAAACTGGCGGGTGGAAGCTCCGAGAATGCATCACTGAATGGGTCCAGGCCAATCCTGGCATAGGTTGACTCTGGCTGCCTGTTTGTTGGTGACTGTGATCTGCCATTTCTGGCACAAATTTAGACGGTTAGAACTTACTCAAACTTAATTCTAAGGTTCATAACTCGGTCTTGTGGCTCTTATATGCCGACAACGGTTATCATCTATACGTATTAGAAGGTACTTTTTCCCAAAGCTTAAATCGAGACTACTTCTAGAGTTATATCTCACTTAACAAGGTTGTTCATTCGGTTAAAACATAATCAAACCGATTGAATTTTCGATTAATCAAAAATTGATTTATCCATTATAAGAATCGAAAACTGAATCAAAATTTATGGTTCGATTCGAGTTTTAACCGAACATTCAATGGTCGGTTCGGTTCGACTTAGTTATCAATATAAATAATTAATTTTTTCAACAAATTCTGAATTTTTAACTGACCAAAATATTTGATTTTTTTATCACCTTGATCACATATTTCGAGCGAGGACAGGAGCAGAGCTAACCCTGAAACACAAATGATTATATTCCATTGCGGCAATTAATCGTAAATCCGCAATGGATCGAGTCTTAAAAGCTGCGCGCGCTTCCGGTTCTCTTAACCTCTCCAATCGATCTCTCAGGCATCTCCTCCAAATTCATATTGTCTTTCATTTTTATCAGGCTGCATTGCTGAATGCGGGTGGTGTTGACATTTTTTCTGTATTGTTAATGCTGACTACAGAGAAGTGCCTGATGAGGTTTACAAAAGTTTGGATGCGGTTGGTGGGGATGAGAAGTGGTGGGAGGTAATTATCGATGTATTCTCTACATTTTCGTTCGGAGCCTTATGACAAATATGTTCACGATCTGTATGCCCGTGCGAGTGCAATTTAATTGTCTCCTTATGCATTGGCAGGCTGTGGAGCTGCAGAAGCTGATTCTTGCTCATAATGAAATTGAATCCCTCAAGGAAGATTTGAAAAACTTGTCTTTACTAAGCGTTCTGAATGTTAGTCACAACAAACTTTCACACCTCCCAGCAGCTATTGGAGAGTATGAATCTTTAACCTCTTACCTTAACAACAAGCTCAAATTAGTTTTTATNAAAAAAAAAAAAAAAAAAAAACAAAGGAAAAGATCTGAAGAATGCTTGATTTATCTCAATTTGCAGGCTGCACATGCTTAAATCATTAGATGTGTCATCTAATTTGCTAAAGGAAATTCCCGACGAAATTGGAACGGCAGCTTCCCTTGTGAAGTATGTGATATAAGTGTGTTTTCATGTGTAAAATGCTAATGCTCTATTTCGTTTGAAATTCAAGGATTCTTAATGAGGAAAACGAAAGTGCAAGAGTGAATATTAATTCAGGCGTAATAAGTTCAAAAACTCAATGTCGATCAATTTCCAAGAAAAGGAGAAAAATCAACAGGGATGAGGGAGGTGATGGATGTCTTGCATATAGGGAAAGGAGAGAATCATCCTTTCACTGAAATATTCTGGCTAGCATATTTCAATTTCATGTCTTTTACTCACAAAAGACTTATGTCAAAAGGGTCCAACGATGTGAACATCTCCTAATGATTGTTTAACACACTTCATTTACCAGCTGAGATGCCATGTTGATCTGCCTTTTTAGGTAGAAGATGTTGACGGGTTTATGTTGGCTGCAGGTTTGATTGTTCGAATAATCAACTTAGCTCTCTCCCTGTTTCGCTTGGCCATTGCATAAATCTGGCCGAACTAAAGGTAAATCACTAAATGGTGCATGCTTTTGCGGTTGATTGTCCCTGATATGTCTTTTTTACCCTGATTTTGGTTGTTGAATATGATTATAACTTTGTAATTATTTGCCGTAATTCATAGTAGCTGAATAGCATTTTAACTTTGTAATCTCATTCGTAGTGCAAGAATGAGATTCTGTCGTTCACTTCTCCTTATATGTCCAAAAAATGAGATATGTAATCCTACAAAATGTTAAGCAAGTTTATGCCAGTGATGTCCTCTAGATTCATAAAATGTTCACTGACACAACAGATTTTCTTTTGATAGTTACATAATATTACCAAAGGTACCTTTTGCCAGTACATTTGTAACCAACGTCTTACTCCTATTTCAAATATGGAATCTTGCTGTTCACTTTCCCAATTCATCCATTCCTGAATTAGTTCCAAAGGCTCTATCCCATAAAAATAAATAATAATGATAATGTGACGACATTATTCAATACCTACTGCTTTTGATGGCTCCATATTCATTTTCTCTATTCTTAGATGTTAACATTAATCATTTGGATGAACATAGAAGTGGATACCAGGTTTGGCAATTTTTTTCCCTTAAAGTGTTCAATATCAGAGAAGCATTTAATGTGGAAGCATCACAGTTATAGCACCTATTAGCTGCCTTATTGTGATCATATTACTATCAACTCTTTGTTTCTCTCCTTATTCGGTTATTCGTTTT
>BKCP01012736.1:3051425-3112314 GCA_008636005.1 Striga asiatica
TTTTTAGGAACAGATCACATCATGTTACATTGACTCTCTCTGACATACGTGGTTTCACTTTTAGGAACCTTGCTGTGATGAACCTTTTAGTGCTACCTATATCCATATCTGGAAAACTTAGTAACCTTATTCCTCGCAGTTCTCCTAAAGTTTCATGCTTATGATTCCTTAAATGTAGAAGTGGATTGAGCTCCAACTTGTCTGGCATGATCATCATGAGTAGCTTCTTCTGCTGCATCCGGTGTGCATGATTTACTTATTCCTGAATTCTGATCCTCTGTTATAAGCAGATCCCATCAGATGGGTTTCAAGCTGCTTCCAAGCTCCAGATTCTGGATCTGAGTGGTGCCGCTGGTTCTTTACCTGAAAACCCAGCATTTTCAAGCTTACCGGAGTTACAGGAACTTTATCTGAGGTTTGTCTTTATCTTAGATGTGATAACTTGCTTCTTTTGCTGGTTAAAAAGTTACTGACATTTCATTCTTGGGCAGACGCATGCAAATATCAGTTTTCCCTTTGGATATAACGACTTTGCAACAGTTGAGAATTCTTGACTTGAGCCAAAACCTCCTCCAATCGATTCCTGAGGTGACCATCTCTCTCTCTCTCTTTTTTTTTTTTTTTTGTTAATNTTTTTTTTTTTTGTTAATAAATTTGGTCTGCTGTTTGATACTACTGCAAATTAGTTCTTTCCATCTGTTGTTAATTTTCATTGTCATTTTGGTGACATACCACTGCAAAGATATGTCTTTTCGTCGGAGAGCAAATGTTTTTTCAATTAATCAGATGGACATACTGGCCTTTTTGCTGTCTTTCATATTTTGCTTGTAATTTTGCACTGAAGTGCAGAGTTAGAACTTGTACATGATTTTGTACTGCAGAGTTTGATTTCCCAGAAGATTATACTGACATCATTTCTCATTCGCCTGCAGATTATTAAGAATCTTACTTCTCTTACAGAGATTATTCTTTCAGACAACAATATTACATCTCTTCCGCCAGAGCTGGTGTGTCAAAATTCCATTTGTTTCTTTAACTGTTACCTTTTAGTTTGCAAATTGCTGGTAGTAATTGACTTTATATGCATGCACTGTCTCCAATATAGTACATTGTCATACTCATTTAGTTTGATGAAATGTTACATCAATTCCAAAATTTATTTTAGTTGAATGCTGTTGTCTGTTTTTAAGAATTGATATTATTTTCAAGAGGCTGCTACTGGATTGACATGCTATCTATGGTATTATAATATTATTTACCTTGTTTCTGGTGCATACAAACTTTCTGTTGTTATATTCCAATAGACGCTTGCTTAAACATCTGAATTTGCAGGGTTTGCTCGAAGTCAACCTGCAGGTGCTAAAACTTGAAGGAAACCCAATTAGAAGGTATTCTGAATCTTTAGATAGACTTTGGTAATAAGTTCTTGTATATATATCATTAAGCTCAAGCATGACAATAAGGAATATGATGGTAAAGATAATAATAAAAAAAGGAGTTAAAAGCATAGAAAACATAGTTGGGTGGCTTGATCACATTATTACCCAATTGTTATTCTACATATTTAATACAGTCAAAGAATGAATATACAATGAGCTTTGTACATTTTAAGTTCTTAAGCGTCTGTATTCAAGATTTGGAAACACAGAATTAGCTCGTTTAGAGATAACTTCTGGTTTCAAATGCTCATGCAGCATCCGAAGGCCAATTTTGGATCGAGGAACAAAAGCAATCCTGAAATATTTGAAGGAGAGAATTGTTGATCTGTGACAAACATGTCCTCTCTCAGGAAAACTTGAATTTCGTGTTGTGATTCCGTGAGTTAGAAATTTGCTGATTATATTTTCGCCCGCTATTTTGTCCTTTATGTGTGTTGTAATTTGTATGATGTTTTTCTGCATTGTACCATGATTCTTGCTCCAGAAAATACAATTGTGTGTACCGATGAGGTTTATGTTGTAATGTTATACACTGTTGTAACTTTAAATTCTTGGTGAGCTTTCATGATTGCGGGATACGCCATAAATTGCACTCTTTTATCTGTATGAGAAAGAATGAATGATTACTAGAAATGCTACCCACCATAGCTATGTTGAACTTAGCTATAAATTATGGTTCTCTTGAAGATAGCAATTACCTCCTTATAGCCTCCATAAGTAGTCTGAACTTAAGAACATTTTGAAGACTTAATATCAGATTAATAATTTTCTTGGTTGGAGTTTGCTTGGGGTCAGTTATGCGTTAAACGGAGAAAAGATTAACTTCAGATGGTCTTGCCTCAGCGATCAGCCAGACCTGCATCTGCATAAGACGTATGTAAATGGGTGCAAGTAATGGTCGAAAGATAAAATGATTGGTTTGAAAAATGTTTGTTTTCTGTACTCATTCAGAACAAAGTCAAGCTTCCCAACGAAATTAATGGAGCCATGTATTTGCATGTATTTGCTGTTAAAATTAGTACACAATGATCTGAGAGAAGAGAATTCATGTGGCTAAGGCATCACAATGAGGTAGTTTGAGAAATACATTCTCCAGCGTGAGAGTGAAAGATGATGATGATGATGATGATGATCATAATTATAATAATAATAATAATTAATGTAGGACTTTTTTATCAAAGTCAAATCGAACGTATCGCAAGGAAGGCTAGCCGAATTATTTTGCGCGATTATTCAAGCACAAAAAGAAAAAAAATCCTAAACACTCTAATCAGATTGGTTGAGTATTGCTTAACAACTAAGAAGCGAAACAAAGCAAGAACTCAATTATTAACTTTCAAACAAGTTTCGGATATCGATTAAGAAGCTAGGGAGTCGGGAATAATCGTTCCTAATTCAAAGTAAAATATCAAGGGATCGTTCGGTTAAATGATTCTATCAACCTACACATCACCGGATTTAACCTCAATAACTTTCGTAACAATAAACATGGATGACAAATCAATCAAATTAAAACACGTATAGGTAATACAATTACGAACAAGCCTACTCTATACGAGCATAGGTCGAACAACATCTCCCATCTCAATTCTAAAAGTTGCTTAATTGGATTAGAAGGTGATCACACATCTAAGGATATGTAATTTAAACATTTTGGTCGAGGAAAGGATATGTATAAGGATTAAGTAGCTCAATAAACAATCACAACTTTAGAGCGAATAGACTCGAATATCATGCCACTCATCTGTAATCAACATGACATGTATGTTATTAGTACCCAACCAAAACTCCATACACAATGCATAAGTGATCAAATCGAATTGCAATTGAGTACTTGGCCATTATTTATTTATTTAGAGAGTTTGTTTTTCCCAAACAAGATCGAACCGTAAGGACAATATTTTGTATGTTTAAACATGGAGGGTCATCCAAATGTTCTAGAGTGGTTTCCCATTACTCATTACTCGTCAAAATAAATCAACAATTAAGCAGAGTAAAATCCTTTCAGTTCGCTTATGCTCTCATTCCAACAATCTAGAATATTTATAACACCAAGCATGGTACCTTAATAGTTGGTTTAAACAATTGTAACCAAAATTTCCATGTACAATGTTGCCCCTTATACAAGTGAAAGTTGACTAAGTATTACTATTTATGGAGCTCGACTCTATTTCCACAAATAGCCAATTTACGTATTTGATGCATTTAATTATTATTATTATTTACATTAAATCGAGTAATTAGTTTAAAATCTAAGCCATGGAGAATTTATTCGATTTTTAATTATCAAAATCAGATTTAGTTATCCCAAGTATCAGTATTATTTTTAAGGTAAAACCGAGCCTTGGAAATAATTGAAAATTTTATTAAGTTGGTCCGAAGCCCAATGATCGAGCAAATTCAATTATATTCAGTCCATTTTATTATCTTAATCGGCCCATTTATTATCTCCGGCCTATTTTAATTAAATCGAGCCTAAGATCAATTTTAAGTTAGTCCATTTTAAAAATCAAGCCATTTTATACAGGCCAACTGGCCCAATTATTTTCTTTATCGAGTCCAACATTTAATTATTCGGTCCAAGTAGCGGTATTTAGTTATCTAAGCCCGGATCGATTAAATACCGAGCCCGAGTCATAACCTGTTAAAGATCGAGTCTTAGGGAGTGATTGGATATAAATTCAACTAGTAAAAAACTAGTTTTTTTTAACTATAGTTAAGTTTTAAAAAAGTAGTATGGTTAGTTGTTAGTGGATATATTAAATAATATTTAAATTAAAATAATTAAAGTTGATTTGATGTAAAAGTAGGAGAAAATGATTGGAAGTGATAGTTAGTTAAAATTATGTGAGTGAATGAATAGTGAATTAAAGTTGATGTGATGTGTAATAATGATTGGTTGATATTATTTAATTATATTGATAATATTGGAAATAGTAGAGTTGAGTTAAGGTTGAGTTAAATTTGAGTTTTGAGTGAGATATTTACTGTTGAAATTATATACAATCATGCCCTTAGTAATTTAGGCCCAAGTCTTAAGCCCAACCTCAAAACCCTAGCTCATCCATTACTCTATAAATACTACACTCCTCCATTCCTCAAACCCTAGCACACCATATCCATTAAAGAGCTTAAATCCATCTTCATTCAAGATCTAGAATCCTAAGTCCAAAAATATATCATTTTCATAGCAAAATACATCATTTCTTAGCTCATTTTCACAAGAAAATCAAGAACAAGTTCATTTTCTAGCTCATATCCCTTCCTCTTCACAAGTCCGGCCAGCTTTCCTTTCTGGCCAGATTCAGGCCAACCCTAGCTCCGGCGAGCCACCACGCACAGGCGCCCAGAACCACAGCCCCACCATTTTCACTAGCCAGCTTCAACTTTCGATTTTTATTTCGAGACCTTTTCTGAGGTAGATCGGCTGAAACTTAACTCCATGATGTTAGACATGAATTTTAGTTTATTTTAAAAATATGTTTTAGTATTTTTGAGCTGAATATGAATTTATATAATTTTATTAGGTTAAATAGATAAAAATTCGTAGAATATTCATGGCTGATTCAAAAATTATGATTCTAATTGGATAAATCATATTATGATGTCTTGAGACTTAAGTT
Source organism: Striga asiatica (assembly GCA_008636005.1). Classification (NCBI taxonomy): domain Eukaryota; kingdom Viridiplantae; phylum Streptophyta; class Magnoliopsida; order Lamiales; family Orobanchaceae; genus Striga; species Striga asiatica. Next base: position 3,056,488 of record BKCP01012736.1, read on the forward strand.
AAATTGTCGTAAATTTTAGAGCTCGTTTGATACGCGAAAGGAGTTTGTAAATTTGGACCAATAATGCTCGATTTTTGTTAACCGAGTTAGAAGTTGAATATTGTTGTGATAAAATTCCCATAAATCATATGCATGCTGAGGCGTACGTGTCTAAAATTTCATAATTTGTAGATGCTGTTTGATGTGGATTAAAATTCTAGACTTTTCCCTCTTTTTGCCGTATTTTTAGAAATTGTTGCGGTTGGATTTTAGCAGAAGTTGTTTAATGTAAAATCCTTATAAATCATGTTGAATTTAGGGTTAAAGTTTTCGCTTAAAATGAGTTAGTTTGCTCGGAGAACCAAAACCTTAGTTTTATCCGGTACGGTTGACCGGGTAAATTTTGGATCTGAATTTAATTGCCCGAACCCTAGTACCGTTTAAACAACTTTAGACATCATAAGCTTATAAATGGGTCCCTGGGTGTCGGGATGTGGTCGGTCGACCGTTAGTCGCCGACGGAATCATAATCGAGCCTGAGAAGACTATCGAGGCCGTGTGCTGCAATCGGAATTATTCAATCAACATGTATTAACACGTATCCTTAACGCGATTCGACATTCCACGCAAGTATTGACCTTCGTCCGACCGTTGGAGACACCGAATGCGTGCACGTGCACCGAGTCCGAATCGAACCACCGAGTGCGTGCACGTGCACCGAGTTCGAGTCGAACCACCGAGTGCGTGCCCGTGCACCGAGCCCGTCCGACCTACCGTCAACGCGGCGTTTTCCGTTAGCCGTAGTCCAAGCACGCCTCTGCGTCAGTGATCGTGGCACCATTTAAAACTTGTGCTTCGACAAAGCTGTATCAGCCGTGTTCGTGTGTGCTCGTGAGTTGCTATGCCGAAGCTGGACTACAGTTTAGTCGAGCTGCACATAGCTAGCTAATAATCGGTCGGTTCCGAGTGAGCCGTCGGTTCAGTCCAGTCGAGCAGGTCTCGGCAGTTTGGACAGTTTGAGAAATTTCAGATATATTTAACATCCAGATATATTTCAGATTCAGGTATATTGAAGATTTCAATCAGATTTAAGATCCAGTCAGATAAAATCCAATTAGCTTAGAACTAGCCAGATTAGAATCCAGCCAGTTTAAGATTTCAATCCGATTATAGTTCCAGACTTAGAAATATTTCAGAGAATTCTAGCATGCCTCAAAGACAAAAATATTTTTTTAAAAAAAAATCAGCTCCCAAATTCTCAAAATGATTTTCAAAACTCAATGAGCGAACCTAGATAAGTCAGATAATATGATTTGAGTTCTTATTCAGAGCCCAAACACTTAGAATATTTTTCTCAATATTTTGTAGCTTGGGGAGAGTCGAGCCTCCACTTGCTACCAGCCAGTTCAGTTTATTCAGCATTTGCATTCGTCAGCTTCTAGGTGGGGACCACTGTACTGTGTATCTCAGCGCTTTTAATAATTTACCATATCTACGGTCTATATGTGATTAAATTGAAGGATCGAGATGGTTGAGTGATCCCGTCCTGGTCAATATTTTAATATTTCAGTTATGACTTGGATGTGTGGTAATTAGGGCTCGTCCTAAGTCTCGCGCTCAGACGCTGACCTTGTGTCTTTCCTGAGATTGGTGTAGCGCTCAGATGCTGATCTTGTGTCTTTCTTGAATTTCTATGGGAGGGGACCCCCAGAGTGTGCACACGAGTACAGGTTTACCATTAACCCATAGTTAGCCCAATTTATTTATATATTGCTGATTTCATGATATGTTATTAAATGTGTTGAATATTCAGTGCGGGTCCCTGCGGAACATCGTTGATTCCTTTATGCTCACGTCTCCCCACTAACCATTTTTCAGGTGACGGGGTCGAGCGCGGAGCGTGAGCCGATTAGTGGTGGTGGTCATAGCGAGGGTATTTTTGAGATAACATGTCATGTATCTATTTGAACATGTTCGAATTATCTATCTTTTGTCCTTGCATGCTTATTTGTGTTTGCTTTCTGAACTTGTAGTTGCTTCTGCATTTTAGACTTGTGTTTCAGATTCCATAACAGTGTTTCAGATTTAGTATTTAAGAATTTCAGACTGCATGTGTAATTCCAGTAATGTTTCATGGTCTTAATTCTAGAATAAATTTTTCTTGGCTACATTCATGATAGATTAAAGATTTCAGATTAAAGATTAAAGAGTTAGCTTAAAGTTGAGTAGCATCCCACAGTTATATTAAAGTGTTTTCGAAAAAGTTAAATTGAGTTTTTCGAAAATTAAATCAAAGTTTCCATTAACAGCGCGAAAAATTTACTTTGAATTTAGTATACCAACTGTAACACCCCGCCTAAACTTACTAAAATCAAAGTAAATTTTTTCCGCTATTAATGAAAACTTTGATTTAATTTTCAAAAACTTAATTTAACTTTTTCGAAAACACTTTAATCTAACTGCGGGATGCTACTCAACTTTAAGCTAACTCTTTAATTTTTAATCTATTATGCATGCAGCCAATAAAAATTCATTCTAGAATTAAGGTCATGAAACTTTACTGGAATTACACATACAGTCTGAAATTCTTAAATACTGAAATGCTAGTCTAAAATCTGAAACACTGTTCTGGAATCTGAAACACAAGTCTAAAATACGGAAGCAACTACAAGTTCAGAAAGCAAACACAAATAAGCATGCAACGACAAAAGACAGATAATTCAAACATGTTCAAATAGATACATGACATGTTATCTCAAAAATATCCTCGCTACGACGACCACCACTCATCGGCTCACGCTCCGCGCTCGACCCCGTCACCTGAAAAATGGTTAGTGGGGAGGCGTGAGCATAAAGGAATCAACGATGCTCCGCCGGGACCGACACTGAATATTCAACACATTTAATAACATATCATGAAATCAACATATATATAAATAAACTGGGCTAACGGTAAATCGGTACTTATGTGCACACTCTGGGGGTCCCTTCCCGCAGAAACTCAGGAAAGACACAAGATCAGCATCTGAGCGCTACAACAAACTCAAGAAAGAAGAAAGACACAAGGTCAGCGTCTGAGCACAAGACTTAGGACGGGCCTTAATCACCACACATCCAAGTCATAAATAAAATATTGAGCAAGACAGGATCACTTAATCACATATAGATCTCAGACATAGTAAATTATTAAAAGCGTTGAGATACACAGTACAGTGGTCCCCACCTGGAAGCTGGCAAATGCAAATGCTGAATAAATGAACTGGCTGGTCGCAAGTGGAGACTCGTTTCTCCTCAAGCTACAAAATATTAAGAAGAATATTCTAAGTGCTCGGACTCTGAATCTTACTCAAATTATTTTATTTGATCTGCCTAGGTTTGCTCACTGGGTTTTGAAAATCATTTTGAGAATTTACGAGCTGATTTTTTTAAAAATATTTTTGTCTTTGAGGCATGCTAGAGTTTTCTGAAATATTTTCTAAGTCTGAAACTATAATCGAACTGAAATCTTAAACTGGCTGGATTCTAATTTGGCTAGTTCTAAGCTAATTGAATTTTATCTGATTAAATCTTTAATCTAACTGAATCTGAAATATATCTGGATGTTAAATATATATGAGATTTCTCGAACCGGCTCGACTGGACTGAACTGGCGTCTTACTTGGAACCGACCGATTATTAGCTGGCTATGTGCTGTTCAGTTAAACTGTATTCCGGTTTCTGCGTAGCAACTCGGGTCGGCACGGACTCGACTGACACGGCTTAGCCGATGCACGGGTTTGAATCTGTGCCACGGTCACTGACGCAGGGGCGTGCTTGCACCACGGCTAACAGAAACGGCGCGTAGACGGTAGATCAGACGTACCGGGTGCATGGGCACGCCCTCGATGGTTTGACTCGGACTCGGTGCGCAGGCACGCCCTCGATGGTTTGACTCGGACTCGGTGCGCAGGCACGCACTCGGTGGTTCGTCTCCAACGGTTGGACAAGAGTCGAACACGTGTGCAAGATGACGATTCGTGTTAATACACGTCGGTTGGATAATTCCGCTCACTTCGAGGCACACGACCTCGATAGCCTTCTTAGGCTCAGTTATGGTCTTGTCGGCGACTAACGGCCGACTGACCACATCCCGACACCCAAGGACTTGTTTATAATCGTATGACGTCTAAAGTTATTTAAACGGTACTAGGGTTCGAGCGATTAAATTCAAATCCAAAATTTACCCGGTTATCCCTAGGGTTTTGGTTCTCCGAGTAAATTAACTCATTTTTAAAATAAACTAAAATTCATGTCTAACACCATGGAGTTGAGTTTCAGCCTTATACCTCAGATTTGGACTCAAACTAAAAATCGAAAAGATGAAGGTGCTAGGTGAGGGCTTGCGGGCTGTTGAAGCTGCAGATCGGGTCGGGCTCGTGCTGGGACGCGCGGATCTGCTGTTGGGAGATGCGCGGGCCTGGGCTGCGAGGCAAGGGCTTGGAGCGGGCGCTAAATTGATCAATTTGCAGACAAAACATACTCCTGTTTTGTGGAATAGTTACTCTTGGATCTTCATCTATTTCTACCATAGATAACCAAGACAAATATATTTGGATATAAAAACAAAATAATAATAATAAACAATTGCAGAATGAATATGAATTAATGCTCTCTATCACACGCGCACACAAAGAAAAAAGAAAAAACAATAGTCAGTCTTTCAACTGGCATATGCGCTTATGCTTTCATCATTTTGATTAACAACCAACAAACTCAGTTCAGTTTGTTGTTGTCAACACAAAAACTTTGACTGATTATTACAATGAATAAATTACAACCGACAATCTTGTTCTATTATGAAATGTCTTCTAAGAATTTCCTAAGCGACTAAGTCTCCTTCCCTGCTTTATCTAGAGTACAAATTCTATCTTCGATCGAGTTATACAAATTTGATTAGAAGATTTCCACAACATAATAGTTTAAAGTATACTTCAAATATCTAAATACCTAAATTTTGTGCAATACAATGTTCATTATTCGAGTTACTCAAAAATCTGCTTCGTTTACTCAATATGGAATCTTATGATGTGTAAAATTCGTTAAGTACATTAGATTGCCAAAACACTTGTGCAACGGGAGATTTATTGTACACATCATTCATTTTAACATTGTGATAAAACAATTCATTCCGAATATTGAGATATGCATTTTCCTATATATTTTACGAACATCTTTTTTAGTATTCATAATCAATTTATAATTGTTGCCCATGATTAGCATATCACTTACATAATAAATTTATAATTGTTGCTCATGATTAACATATTATCTACATAAAGAAATACTATTGGGATTATGCATTTTCCTATATATTTTAAGAGCATCTTTGTAGTATTCATAATAAATTTACGATTGGTGCCCATGATTAACGTATCATCTACATAAATACTTACGACAAAAGCCTTGTGAAAAACAATAAAGTAACAGTTAGCCAACTGTAATTTTTTTAACAAATGTGCGTACTTTCAATCTTATCCAATATACTCAAAAAACAATATAAACAAAAATATTCTATTTCATAAGTATGCATCTTTTATTTTAAAGATGATGTGTGACTCATCTAATAGTTAGGCACCTTGTTACAAAATTTTGTATAAAAAATTTAAATAGACAAAATCGTCACACTAGATTAAAAGAGCACTTGACATTATAGTCAGTTTTCTCATGCTTTTGCTTAGGGGTCGTTACAAAGTAAGATCAACAAATTTCTTATATGCTGATATTCAAGGCAAAAATTGGTTGAATGGAGCAAAGGAATTGTAATTTAAACCTGCAATGCAATTTTTCGAAACGTTTAACAGAAGCAGATCTCATACATGCTATGAACTAGCGTATAACTCAAAAATCAGTACCATTTCAAAAGGTCTTAAACTTAGAAAGGTAAAAAATGCATGAATGGTAATCTATCTGACGAGACATATTAAAAGTCACGGTTTTCTTGATTGGCTATCAGTCTTTCCACATATCAGCAAACTCATCAACTTCAAGAGGATTTTCCAGCTCGTGCATCTTCCTCCTTGTCTTGGCTTTGACTTTCTTGGCATATTTACCTGCCTTTTGCCTCTTCTCCAACGAGCGGATCTAATAGCATTAGCATTCAATAACATAAACATATAAGTAACATCTCGAGTTATATTGTCTGAAATACAGTTCCTTTCTTTTGCCTGAGCTCAAGATTTCTGTTACTCAAGATAATATTTAACTTTTTGATTTTTTAATTTATTTTACATTATTCAAGATTTTCATTTAGTAGTGGTAGCATTAGTCTTATTTTTTAATTATTACAGTGCTCTCTATTTATTTCATATTTCCAGAGTTAATATTAGGGGAAATTTTGATGGAAATACATTATGTATCAGTAAACATCTCATCACATGAATCAATTTAAAAAAAAAAATAAAAAAACTACTTTACATTCAATTTCACTTTCCCAAATAAAACGTGTAGCAAAAAAGGACAGAAAAACTTGTACCTGGTTAGGTGAAACATAAAATGGATTTTCATATAGTGTTGGCCCCCCAAAGCTGCCGCCAAATATCTTAATCGGGTTCAAACAGAATCGTGGACCAACCTATATACGACAATTTAGTTCAATCAAAACCATTTCCATATGTATACGTACATAAAGCTTAATGTTCCTTCACAGACCTCGATCAATGTCATTTTTTCTAAGTCTCCACGGTCTAGTTTCTGTGCTCCACCGCTATGGGGACATGATATCTGCTTAAACAAGAATTACCAGTGTAAATGTTTCTAGCATATAAATAACCTAAGAGACCTGTTGATAGCTGACATATTCAAAATATTATAAATATAAAAGGACCAAAAAAAGTTATCTATATCAGAAAAACTGACCACACACACACACACACATATACAGAGAGAGAGAAAGAGAGAGAGAGAGAGAGAACCTGATAATTCCGGAACCATATGTGGTCATCAGCAATTGAGAAGACGAATACGTGATCATGATAAGGTTTGGATTTCCTGTGATCCTTTGGAGTCCCAAAAATCTGAATAAAAGCAAGAAAATTAAATCTTCAATTAAAGTACACAAATTAAACTATGGCTGGAGTAGCAGAACACGTTAAAGTGTAGAAGTTTGACGAGAGATAACAATTGGTTAATCAACTGCAACTAAGAAAACCAGCAGTGGCAATGACTTAATTGCACCAAAATTTTTGACATCCGTTGCTTAACTCTCCAGTCAGGTCAATTACTAAAAAACTTTACAGTAGTATCATACAAGAACATCAAATTATTTCACAATATAGGCATATACTCGGGCATCTTCTGAAATCAGTATGTAACATGCAGCCTGTTCAACCACATCCAGAAAATAGTCCATGAAGGAAGATATTAGCAATGCTAATAACTTTACACTGATTTTTTTTTTTTAAGTAAAAAAATAGGGAAATAACTCCACATCAAAATCAGACCTGAGAAATCATCTCCTTCAGAAGCTGCCAGTGGGGGCTTTTATCAAAGTTGGATGAAAAGGTAAGGAGAGGACGTGAACCCTTAAGATGATTACCGGTAAGTTTCAATTCTTCCATTGTGTGCACTTGACCAAACACATAAGCAAAAACATATGTAATTAGGATACCTTTACAAAGAGGGACGAGTTATGATATAAAAATGACATATGAACCACCAAATTAAGTTTCCAAGTAAACCATTCATACCCGCATTAACTAGAAATTTGACAGATGGACCATTGGGGCACTTGGCCATCCACAAATAGAGATCTTTGCCTTTTCTACACTGAGAAAATGCATGTACCAGACGACAAGATCAACCATAGATCATCTTTTTTTTTTTTTTTTTTTTNTTTATATTATCAACATTGGATCAATAAAATAAGAAACTCTTATGCAAACCTCAAAAAACAAACAAGAAGAGCAGCTCTTGAGCTCGACAAGCTCATTCAGTGCAGCGCCTTTACTCTCCTTGGACTCCACCTTGTTGTCTTTCTTACTATGAGGCAAAAGCTCAACCAAGTTCAACATCAGGTGCCGATACCTAAAACATCACAATTCAATAATGCGAAGCACAGGGATGCCTGAGCAAATTTCATCTGACATAAACCAACCCACGAAATACTGCTTAAAATCATTCGGAAAAAACCTTTTAAACTTTTTTAATTCACCGGCGGAGGTAAAAGAAATAAAAAATAAAACCTGTAACTGATGCGGCGAGAGCAAGTGACCAAGACTTTCTCTTTATTCCGAAAAATCACATGGTGACTTTCACTTCCATTTTTATCATTCACATTGGTTTTAAAGCCAAAAAGGGTTCTTTTCGGCCTTTCTGGCGCGCTTTCATTGTTCTTCGTATTGTCTGTAGCTTCCGCTTCAATGTGCTTTCGCTTCTTCCCCATTCGAATGCGAAAAATAAAAAAATCTGAGAAGAAGCAAAGAACAAAACTGAGAAATATACAGGAAAAATCGTAAATTCGGTATCAATAAAGCTTAATTTCTACATAACCTGTTGTGCGGGAGCTGAACGAAGAAAAGAGTCGAGGTGACGGGACCAAAACCCTAAAACCCTATTTTAGGGCGGGGGATTTGGAGCTAGTTTGGGATACGATTGAAGGGCTGTGTGTATTGGGCCTCAACTTTGTAATATCTCACAACATACTTTATCGAAATGGCCCAGCGCCCCTCATATTCGACCAATTTAGGGGTGATTGTTTGTGAATTCAATTAGTTTTTAATTAGTTTTTTTAATTATAATTAATTTTGAAAAAAATTAGTATAATTAGTTGTTAGTAAATATATTAAAATAATATTTAAAATTATTGATGTCGAAAATCGGACGATCAACCGTTAAAAATGAACCGAATTTCTTGTATGGAAAAAATGAATAATATAAAAAAATGAGTGTTTTTTTATTAGAACTCTTCTCCTTTTTGTTGTTGGGAAGAAAAGAAAAAGTGAATTAGAATCCCTCTCTTCTCTTTATCTCATATATATACATGCCCCACTATTTTAATTGCAAGTGGATTATTAAATAAATAAAAGCTAGTACACTATTATTTAATGGGAGATAATCGTTGTTGGACCCACTTATGACTTTTTACGGTTTCAATTGACGTTCGTCTTCTCGGCAATTGTCGCGTTTACCGAAGGCGGCTTCTTCATGATATGTGGGTCATCTGATTACTTTGAACTATGTCTGACTTGGCAGCGGGTTGACTCGACATTGAGGGATCCGATCGGCTTTCGGGTGATTAGTCTTGAGAAGCTGTTTGTATATTTGTTTATTACGTATTTTCGGTTCCTTGGTTATCGGGCCGTATTTTATTATTTCGTTTATCATTTAATTAATCGGAGCCAAATTTCGTATCAACAAAAATAAAATATTAAAGTTGTTATGATGTAAAAGTAGGAGAAAAATGATTGGAAATGATAGTTAGTTAAAATTAGGTGAGTGGATGAATAGTGAATTAAAGTTGATGTGATGTGTAAGAATGATTGGTTGAATGATTGTTTGATATTATTTAATTATATTGATAATAATGGAGATAGTGGCGTTGGGTTAAAATAGAGTTAAACTTGAGTTTTAATTGATTTTTTTTTTAGTTGGATTGATAAACAATCACCGCCTTACATACTTATATTCTATACCTATGCATATCCCGATGCACCGTAAACTAATATTAAAATTATTTTTCAAAATTAAATATTGAACTAAACAAAAGTAATATTTTAAAATTAAACGTTGGACTAAACGATTATATTAAGTTATTTTTAAAATTAAATGTTAGACTAAACCAACATAGTAAGCCCATTCTATATATGTAAGAACTACTAATTACGAAGCACTAAACCTCATAGGTTTTTCGTAATTCACTTAGAAATGGTCTCTTAGCCTCAACTCAAACTTTTATGCATACAACAGTAAAGAAAAGTGAGGAAAACAAAAAAGTATTTCGCTTTCGTTATAACAATATTTCTCATCTCTATCATAGAAATAAATTCAGTATGTAAACTCAATGCGTATATATCTTCTGCTTCATCCCCTCACCACCAATTAATCTTTATACCAATGTCGACAATAAATTTCATCCTACTCGTGCACCCACACTGGCTTTTTAACCGCTGGAGCAACACATACCTCTCATTGGAGTCCCAAATCCAACATGCAAAAGCACAAACCAGNAAAAAAAAAAAAAAAAAAAAGAAAAAAAAAAACTCACTAATTTTACACACCCTCTGAATATCTGTACAAATTTTGCTAACCTGGGTTTAGGACTCCTAAAACAGCTTTTCAAATCCGCAAGGGTGTCCCGAAATTCTGGAATGTCTTGATTTCACCTTTAAGGCCTGCAGTTACTATAACCATACCCCACGCAGACCTGTTCTGATACAACCCATTTGAAAAGTCCACACTAACTCGAGGACTTCCGTTCTTAGCAGTAGCCGAGAGAAGTTTCTCCTCAGGCCATGTCATGGAGATTTTATCAAAAAAGTAGCCGTTTGAGGCACAAGATAAATGTCCATTGAGAGTGCTATTACCTTCGCTGCAGTTGGTCTCCCCAGCTGGTGTAGTGGGATGGTATTCATTATAATGATAATAATTACCATTTTGTCCTCCAACAGGACAATCCTGGAGGGCCCACTTGTCAGACGAGCCAGCTGGCCAAGGGATTGCCACAGATACATCTTGACAGTGGAAAAACTCATAAGATTGAGTCACCGTCACACCATTGGTTCTGTTTGGCTGGGACTCGGCTTCATGTCTCCATATGTAAACATATGAGTCCTCACTTGCAGAGACTGCGTATTTTCCGTTGGAAGTGAGGGAGGCTGATATTTGGCTGTTCGCGTTACGAAACCCTGTAAAGGTTTCAACATTAGTTTCGCAGTGTATTAACGGCAAATTTGTATTTTTAGTCCGGCTGGACGACGGCAAATTTGCATTTTTAGTCCGGCTGGTTTATCGTCGTAGCAATTTTAGTCCCAAGATCCTAACATTTCGCCTTTTGGTCCTGCAATTTAATATTTTACTGCAGTTTCACTCCTCAAAGGACTGAAATCGCAACAAAATCCCAATTTATATTTTTTGGATGGATTTTTGATTCGCAAATTAAGTCCTGTAATTTAAAATTTTATTTCAACAATCCTGTAATTTAATTTTTTGTTGCAATTTTAGTCCTCAAAGGACTGATTGCAGCAAAACATTAAATCACAGGACCAAAAAGCGAAAAGTTCGAACCTTGGGAGTAAAATGGCTATGACGTTAAACCAACAGGACTAAAAATGCATTTTTGCCTATAATAACGTTGAACCATACAAGCAAGGTAACTAGGGTTAGCTTAAAGTCAATGTTCAAACTGAACTCCATTTACTGAATGCACCATATTAGTCTAGGTCACTCGATCTCCACAAATGGATCAAACAAGTTAGACTTCTAACTATTTACATTGCATATACACCTTTGAACTTGTGAACAAGATCGACACCATCTATGACTCGAATTCTGGAATCTGCAGAAGTCACAAGCACTTCTGATGTACTTCCAGGTGCAAACTGAGCAACAAAAAACAATCTACAATGATAAGAGAAAGTAGAACAAGGCTTCTATTCAGAAGAATAACTGTGGGAAAGACAAGATAATTGGCGGGTGAAATGAATTACCTGAAGACCAGTTATTTTCTTCTGATGAGATTTCTTTCTCCTATTCTGCAGATTGATCTGGCTTTTCCGGAGCAATTTATTTTCTGGAATATAACAGAGGGAGGCATAAAATACTAACTTGAAACACTCAAACTTTTTATTGTCGACAATACTATCCTACACACCTGATATGCTGTACAAACGACAACTACCCTTGTACGAACCAACTATTGCCCCCTGCCAAATGTTTATCAAACCACATAGTTGAGAATAAGCTACGGCATATAAATAAAGTTACAAAAACAAATTTGCAATTAATATGCGTTGACTATATTATATTAAAAGTAATCATATGACCCCAGAAACATGCAATTGGTTGCTGACCTGTCCATCTGGTGTGTAGCAAGCTGCAGTGACCATTTCATGCAAATCATTCCAATCAACGACTTGGCGATCAGGAATGCTCCATATCCGCACCTTGGCATCTAGAGATCCACTGATGAAATATCTATCATCAACTGGATTAAACTGGATGCACGTTACTGCACCATTGGCAAATCCAGAAACATATTAGTAGATTAATCGTATATGAAACACACAAATAATACTATTTAGAACAATAAAGGACCAAAGGACGTTAAATTAGGTCATGAACTAAAGCTATCACCAAGTGTAAGAAAGTACGTCTTCACGACGTGGCACTTCCTTTCAATTGCCAGGAAAAGAATCATACTAACAAATTAATGGAAAACATTAGTAATTACCATAATCACTGTGTGAAAAGATCTTTAAACAAGACTTGCTAGACAGATCCCAGAGGCGCACAGTTTTATCCATTGATGATGAAAGTAGTTGCTGAAGATTACAAAATGTGAGTGATTGTCCAAAGTAATTGACTGGAATAATACAAATAACAAACTCATCAAAATGAATGCACATGATTAGAGAAACTGCTTTCGTAACAAAACAGAGTTAATTGGCATTGTTACTATATTTACTAAAATAAATGTTGCGAAAGCCAAACGAAAGTATACAGCCCTATACACAGCTAATCATTTGATTTAGCAGTATGCCCTACACTTGTGGTGTGGAGGTTACATACAAAAGCAGAAAACTTTTATAGACATAAAAAAACAGCAAAATAAGGAAAAAGAAAAAGAGCATAGAGTAATCTAATAGGAGGGGAAACATCAGTGGGTCTTAACTATTATAAAAAATCAACATATAATGCAACTCAAGTTTATACAGTTCAAAATAAGACATCAACTCTTTCATCAGAACGTAATACTGATGGCGTAACCATGCGAAAAATTAAAAGAGAAGATCTGACTTAACCTGAGACTTGGACCATGAGATATCCAGCACATCATCTAAATGCCCGTGAAACGAACACAGAGGTTTTTCTGAAAGGCCAAATATGGTCTCGGGTACCAAAATCTGTTCAAAGCTCACGGATTTCCTGCCTATGGACAATCTCCTCCCCCTCTTCTTTTTCTCCGAGTGTGCATCCAAATTCGGTGACATCGATGATGGCACGGACAACCCATTTCCTAGAAACAAAAGATTGAAATTCCCATCTTCCAATTTATGGAAAAAGAAATCCTCCTTCCTTTCAGTCTCCACAACCTGCCACACTTGAATCACACGGTCCTCACCGGCACTGGCCAGATATTTCCCGTCCAAACTAAACTGAATCGCCCAAATCGACCCCTTGTGGGCCTGTATTTCCTGGCTCTTGTAAAGTGCCGTAAGCTCTTTAACCGGCTTACCATAATTCTTGACCCTAATTCTCTCAGGCCCATGAAAGGAAACATCCTGGCTATCATCAGTGGCAGAACTCGACCTTCTCCCGCCTTTCTCAGACGAGGTGTCCCTCTCATCACTACTCCTTCTCTCCTTGTGACCAGTGACTGAATTTGCCACATTTTTCATACTCCTCAGCCAATTACTCCTCTTCTTCGACTTAGACACATCACAATCCGCATTTGAATTCAAGCCATCCTTGTCCCTATCCTCGAAATTCTGTCTCCTCATCAGCTCTTGCACGATTGGTGAAGTCCCGACAAACATCTCAGACGAGAGCTCCTCAGTCGTCAAGTGACGCCCGGTTCTCACTTCCTTTATCTTTTTCCAAGTCCCGTCTTCCCTCGTCTCCTTCACCACAAACTCTTTCCCATTGTCGAGATTCTTTATCTTACACATTCTATTAACATTCTCAACCCCATTACACTCCAGGCTCCAACAAAGCTCTTCATCACTTGCACGAGGTGGGTGTGCATCACTAAAGCTCCGGTTATGGTTGGAACCATCGATATTAGACTTCACTTTGGGGGGTTTATAGGGAGAGCCTGTACAGTTCCTCTTATCATCATTATTTACGTCAACAGCAACTTCACCTGAAGCCGAAACATCTTGAAAACTCCTGCGTGATTCACAGCCCCCATCTGATTTGGACCGGACCATCCCAAAAGCTCTACCATTACAATTATTGCTATCATCACAACCATTGACGCAATTACTAGTGCAATCGAGGGTTTTCGAATAACTGCTATTTGTGCTGTAAAATGTATCCTCTGAGAGGGAGAAGGAAAGGGAGGGGCGATGGCGGAGGAGGGAAGGGTCACCAGTGAGGCCCATCCGGCGGAGGAGGCGGAGCCGCCGCTCCTCGACAGAAGACGGCTGGGAAACCCAAACGTCGTAGTTCCGGGAGACGCCGAGGGGGAATTTGGGCACGGTCCGGGTGAAATCGGAAGTGCATTCATCGTCGGAGTTTGAGGGGGAGCAAGAGCAGGAAGTGTTGGAAGAAGAGAGGAGACGGTCGAGAGAGTCGTGAAAGCGCTCATTGTCTTCCTCTTCTCCGGCTCTGCTCATTGTCTGCCACCTGCCATGGAAATCCGGTTCACAAAGACCGATCCATAGCAAGCTGGGGGCCCGGCTCAATTTATCAGGCGCGAATCTTCTACTGTCGGCTGAAGTGTATAAACGTATGCAAGGCAAGGCAACTGTGGGAGATTGTGTGGGGAGAGATCCAACTCTGTCTATTTGGAACAAAACTCAGATCCGGCGAGTGATGAATTTGAGAGAGAGAGAGGCCTTTGTGCAGTCGTGTGTTGGCAGGTTGAAGGTGCTTTAATTTTGTTTGGTTTGAGCTATTATTATGAGTTTGGAATACATATAAATATATTTGCATTTTTTTTAAAAAATAATAATAAATGGGAATATGGTGCAATTAGATACATTTTTATTTTTAAGAAAACTTTTTATTGGGGACAAAAGAAATAGTGGAAGAATTAAAAGTTGGAATATAGTAAAAAAATAGGAAAACGATGATTAATTAATAGTTATAAATATGTATGTTGGTGAATATTAAATTTTATAAGAAAATATGTAATAATAATTATCTATTAATTCAAAAGTTGAATTGGAAAAATTAAGGATATAGAAAATAACAGTGACAGTAGTATTTTTTTTAATTAAAGAAAATCACCAATTAAAAGGTACATTAATAACTATAGGGGAAGGTCCACTTTTGGTCCTCCATGTTTAGGGGGTATCCAGACTGAGTCCCTATTATGTTTTGGTGCCCAATTTTAGTCCTTAAAACAAAAAAATGTAGTCCCTATAATTGGGAAAAATCCACTTTTAGTCCTTCATGTTTAGGGATATCCAGACTTAATCCCTATTATGTTTTGATGCCCAATTTTAGTCCTTAAAAAAAAATGTAGTCCCTTTACCTCAATTTATGTGAATTAACGGTCCATTTTTTCTCGACCGTTATGTTCTTTATTTTTTTAAAATTTGTTGACTAATGTTAACTTTGACCAAAGAAAAATAAAAGAAAATTAAATGCTGAAAAAGTAAAATAAAAGACAGAAATAGTGAACTGCAGTGAAACGTAAAAAAAAAAAAAAAAAACCCTAACCGCCTAGGGATTAAATCCGATCAAATGGATGGAAATGGTGTGGTATTTTGTAGATGTGAGCTGGTTGCAAAGTTGACTACATGCTGGAAGGATGATAATCTCGGGAGAAGATTCTTGAGTTGCCCTCTATATCCTGTAAGTACTTTCCGTGAACTTCAATTGGAATATGATAAGAAATGGTTAAAAAACAGAGGGTTGTAAGGTGCAATTTTTTTCGATGGCATGACCCGGAAATGGGTGCAAGAGCATTAGCTGTGATTCCAGGCTTGCTCCGCAGCGCAAATGCTAGGGAAATAGAAATCAGACGAGCAAAAATTTTAATTTAATTTAGTGTAATATCTTGCTTTAGTTTAATTTTTTATTAATATATTTTCAGCATTTAAATTTTCTTTTATTTATCTTTGGTCAAAGTTGACATTAATCAACAAATTTTAACAAAAATAAAGAACATCACAGTCGAGCAAAAATGGACCGTTAATTCACAGAAATTGAGGTAAAGGGACTATATTTTTTTGTTTTAAGGACTAAAATTGGGCACCAAAACATAATAGGGACTCATTTTTTTGTTTTAAGGACTAAAATTGGGCACCAAAACATAATAGGGACTCAGTCTGGATACCCCCTAAACATGGAGGACCAAAAGTGGACTTTACCCATAACTATATCCCAGTTTGGATTTAAATATAATTGTTTTGGTAGAGTATTTTTTTTTTTGACATACGATTCCCAACTCATTCATTGGAGATAATTGTAAATCCCCTCCATGCAAGCGCTTTTTATTAAAATTTATATTAACATATTAATCATCCAAATGATGTAACAGAACATAAAATTTAGTTAACAATATTTTCTTCGAACAATGTGTGGCCGCGTCATTTTATTGGATTGTAGTTTATGTTTTACGTTGGTTTCAAATGCGAGATTTACTAAAAGATAGTATCAAATGGTCTCCATAAAGAGCTCCTTTGTTGGGCATGTGGTCCATGTCCTTGATCCATCACTGCCTAGATCTCAAAGATCTATTTTACTTTTTTGCGTATTAGCTTACTTTTTTTTATTAGGGATTGAAATCCAGAACGAAATGAATTTATTGTGTGCAGTTGGATCAAATGCAGCGTATAGTCAGTGCCAACAATTTAACGATTGGTACATATTTCATTTTGAAATATTAATATTTCTCATTTCACTAATTCATAAGTGAATTTTGAGTTTACAATTGATAGTTTACATCTTATGGCATGATTGGTATGATGGAATAAGATTTCGTAGGAATGAAATGATTATGGAATGGAATGAAACAAGTTTTGTCATTGATGCGTTTGGTATGCAGAAGGAATAATACCTAAATGGAATAACATTATAATTTTTTTATTATAAAATAATTAAATGTTTTTAATAATATATATTTTTATTTTTTAATTCAACAATAAATAAAAGTAAGTTTTCATTTTTTTTTTGAATTTTATTTTTTAAAATAATATATTTTAATAATTTATAAAAATAAAAAGTAATATATTTTTAATAATATATATTTTTAATATTTTTTATAATATATTTTTAAAAGTAATATATTTTAATATATAAAAAATAATATATTTTTAAATTATATATAAATGCTTTTTTTGGTTTTATTTTATATAAGTATTTATTATCTAATTAAACAATAAATAAAAGTAAGTTTTCAAGTTTTTATTTGAATTTTAATTTTTAAAATAATTTTATGTAATATATTTTAATCATGATTTATAATATATATCTTATATTTATTTTTTATTATTATTTGTTAATTTTAATTTTTGAAAAATTGATTCCTACACTCATGGGAATGAGAAAAATCTTTCATTAGCTATGAAATGGCTAATCCCATGGAGATGAGTTTTATCATTCCCATTGGATTGGTCATTTTTTTCCAAAAAATATACCAATCATGGGATAAGGCCTGAGTAAGGGAATGATCATTCTATTCCCATGTCATTCCTTCCTATCAATCATGCCATTATAGTTTAAAAGGTAGCTGATATGATAAAGAGTGTGTTGATATGATAAAGAGTGTGTTTGGTAAGCATCATAAACTATCTTATATTTTATTCGATTAGCTTACAAGCTTTCTGTATATGATTAACCTTGGTTTGAAAAAATGATTTTCTTAAAAGTGGTTAATTGCTAAATAAACCTTAACCTTTTTACGTTTGACAATTTTATCCCAATCTTTGGGTAATTGCAATATAATCTTGACCTCAACTTACTTATTGCAAGACGAACCTTAAACCGGTCGAACCTTCAAAAACCGCTAGCGTATCCGGCAGTTTATATCGACGTGGTATTAATGGTTTGCTGCGTGGATATACTTTAAATACGTAGAAATTTCACCTTTTTACGTGGCATGGCATAAGAACCCGTGTCAATGGAAGACTTCAACACAAAATCGATTCAAAAGACCCTAAAATCACTCTGCACCAAAATCTCTAAAATCTCTTTGCACTTTCCGCACAACAAAAATCGAACCTACGTATGAAATCTTCTCTCTGCACCAAGATTCCGCGGCGTGGTCGTCTCAATTTCATGAGAGTTTGAGTTCTTGCGTTCGACTTTTTATTTAAAAATCGAATTTATTTAGCCCAAGTATCGGTTTTATTTTTAAGACGAAATCGAGCTTGAAAAAAATTGGAATTTTGTTTAAGTCGGGCCGAGTCTCGACCCGAACAATTATCCACACGGCCCAAATTTTATTCGAGTCGGTCCATTAGCACGGCCCATCCATTTTCGAGCGGCCCAATAACAAAATCAAGCCCCTCATTTTTATTTATTCGACCCAAGTAGCATTTTATTATTAAGCCCAAGTCCCATTATATTTTATTTAGTCCAATCATTATATTAATGTTGACCAAGTCAAGTTTCATATTATATAGTCCAATTTCATTTTCTAAGTCTTGAATTTTTAATGTTGACTAGTCTACACAATTTGAATTCAAGCAAGACAATATGAGCATTAAATGCTCCCAACTACCACTCCTCAAAACCCTAATCTCTCACCACTATATATACACCATTAGCCCACCATTTCATTTCCTCTTCAAATTTCCTAAGCACTCTAGAAAATAAGCCTAAGTCACAAAAAAGAAAAATCTCTTAGCCTTAGTATATACATCGACCCTAATCAACGGAGCCCTAGCCGAGCCTTGACCGCCGCCGGCGAGCCACAACCCCTAGCCCGAGCTTCACGCCCAATTATTGTCCACCGAGCCCCTCGCACGCCCCTGGTCCAGTACAGCTTGTCCCTAGCGCCCAGCAACACGCTCCAAGCCCCAACAGCTCGAGCCCCTGCGCGCAGCTCGTTCCTAGCGCCACTCCGCGCCTAGGCTGCCTTCCTAGCGCTGTCTGTACGCCCGCGCAGCCAGCCACAACATGCCTCGCTCCTCGCCGCAGCAGATCCGCACGCCCCTATCGTACGCCCACACGCCAGCGCCCTCCTGCCAGTGCCAGCGGCCAGATCCAACAGCTGCCTAGCTCCTCTGGCCTTAGTTAACTTTGATTTTTCATTTTCGTGTTCTAAAGGGTAAAATGGCTTGAACCCCGACTCCATTGGCTTAGAAAAGTATTTTAGAGTATTTTAGAATTGGTGTAGCATGAATATGAGTGAGGAATGAATAGATCTAGATTTTATGAGTTTAAAGGAATGATTTTTATATCTTGAGTTCTAGATTTGATAAAATTGTGATTCCAACTCCATAAATCTTATAAAATTGTCTTGAGGCTGAGGTTAAAATTTAGAAATTTTTGGAGACCTTGCTATGTGAACCGAAATTGTAGATCTATATCTATAATGACCGATTTTAGTTGATTGAGTTAGAAACTTTATTTTTTTGTGATAGTTTAACCAAAAATCATGTATATGTTGAGGAGGCTATGGTTAAAATTTCAATTTTTGGAGATCTTTTGATATAGTTTAAAAATTGGGACTTCAGCCTTGATTTGCTGTATTTTTATAAATTGATTTGGTTGAGGTTTAGCTGAAGTTGTTAGATCTAAAATCCTTATAAATTATGTTGAACTTAGGGTTAAAGTTTCGCTTAAAATGAGTTAGGTAACTCGAAAAATAGAACCCTAGTTTTACCCGTTTCCTAACACCGAGTAATTTTTAGATTCGGGCGAAATTCACCAAACTCTAGTAGCATATATATGACTTTAGATGTCACAGGAATATTGATGAGTCCTTGGGTTGTCGGAGATGTGGTCGGCCGGCTG
This sequence comes from Striga asiatica, assembly GCA_008636005.1. Classification (NCBI taxonomy): domain Eukaryota; kingdom Viridiplantae; phylum Streptophyta; class Magnoliopsida; order Lamiales; family Orobanchaceae; genus Striga; species Striga asiatica. The sequence continues at coordinate 3,076,294 of BKCP01012736.1, forward strand.
GCGAGTTGCCTACGAGACCACAACCGAGCCTAAGAAGGCCACCGAGGCCGTGTGCCTCGTAGCGAGCATAGTCAACCAACCGGAGTGCACTAGAACACATCCACAACGCGTATCGATATCCTACACACGTCCCACTCTCGTCCTACCATTTAGAGCCGAGCCACCGAGTGCATGCCTGTCCACCTAGTAAGATCAGAGATTAAGATTCTAGTTTTTCAGATTGAGCTTAATACTTAGAATATTTTGCTCAAATATTTTTGTTGTTTGAGGAGAGTCGAGCCTCCACCAACTAGTCATCTGTTCAGCATTTGCCTTTCATCAGCTATCAGGTGAGGACCCCGTACTTGGTGCTACATTTTCTATAATCGCATTATCCTAGCTGAGGTATGTATGTAAGAGTTAGTTTGCATGAATAGGGGCAATAACCTAGCAAGTAGGTCCTTTCTAACTAAGTGATCCAAACACTAGTTAAGATGAGATAAGAACTCTAGTGAAGCTTTGAGTTAAGTGAATTAAGAACCTTAGTGCAGCTTTGAGTTAAGTGGTAATTCTAGAATATTTCTTCCCCAAGGGGCATTGACCTAGAGATAGGTTTCATTATAACCAAGTGCTTCGAATTCCAGTTAGAATCAAGGACTCTAGTACAACTCTGAGTTAAGCTCCAACTTTAGAAGTGCATAAGAGTTAGATTTGCCTAAGCATGAGCAATGACCTACATATTAGGTCTTATAGTTGGTTATTGCAAGCGTGAAGGCCAAGTGTCCTTCTCGTAAGTTGAGCAGCAGTTATAGACAGTCAGTTGAGCAGGAGTTATAGACAGTCCGTTGAGCAGCAATTATAGACAGTAAGTTGAACAACAGTTATAGACAGTAAGTTAAGCAGTAGTTATAGACAATTTACTTATTTATATGCCTATGGTGATGATTTATCATGTTAGATGTTGTGTTGTGTTTATCGTATTGGATGTATGTTTAGTTCGCGATGCATTAGTATAATGATTATCATCATATCGTTTATGCCAAACCTAGTAGGTACTTGCATATATACTGATGTCATGATATGTTATTACATTAGATGTGTATTTAGTGCCGGTTCCGACAGAGCACATGGATTTTTATGTTCACGCCTCCCACTAACCATTTTCAGGCGACGGAGTCCCGCGTGGCGTGTGAGCTGGATATGTGGTGCTGGTCAAAACTTAAGGACACCTTGAGAAAACATGTCATGTAGTATATTTGAACATGTTTGGATTAAGTATGTATGTTTGTGATTTCGAACTTGTATTTGCATCTGCATTTCAGACTTATATTTCAGATTTTAGACTTTTAGATTATGCATGTTTAAATCCAGTATTCTTCATGGGGCCTCATTATAGTAATGAATTTTACTTGGTCGCATGCGTAATAGTTTGAAGAGATAAAGAGATATAGTTAGCAGTGAGTAGCATCCTGCAAGATAAAGAGTTTTTCGAAAAAGTTAATATGAGTTTTCGAAAATTAAATGAGTGTTTTCAAACTATATAGCTCGAAAAATTTACTCTTATTTTAGTAATAGTAAGCGGGGTGTTACAGATTGGGTCAAAGTTGATTAGTAACATGCTGTGATCAGATGAGGTTCTTAGAATGTATTCCACAGAGGCATTAGGATGGTCAGCAAGCTAGTCAACTGAACTGAATGCTCTGTCCGACAATTCCTCATCTGCTCTATTGTTAGCCCAAGTGAAGTTGTAGCCTAGCCACTTAAGTTCCAGAATTCACATATCAAAGATGAAAGAATTAAAACTCACTAGACTCTAGGGTGATCTGAATATCCCTCCTTTCTTCTCCTCACGACTGTATAAGTCATTCCAGTCATCTGCACACAGCCAAGAGTTTCCCCATTTTGGTTGCATATCTTTTAACAATTCCTATTGATGATGTCTGATGCTTTTAACTGAGTTCATGTATACTAGGATTAGCCAGCTAGGTTTGGATGAGTGCAATGAGGAGAACTCAACCTCCATACAAAATTCATGACACAGAAGCTGATGGATAACCATGTCTTTCCCCCACAGCAAAAGTAAACCCCCACCTGAACCCATTGGGTTAACAACTTTCCATCTATCCCCCACCTTTAAGCTTAAACAAACAGTATTTACAAAGTCAAGATTCTTTTTAGTTTCTGAAATAAAAACAAAGTCTGGGTAGTGGGTCCTCATGGACTCCTTGAACTGGGGAATTGTAGAGGGTCCACCCAAACCTCTACAATTCCACACCAGCACTCTCATTGGTCACTTGTTGGCCCTTTAAGGTTGGCTAACAAAACCTTTCTTGAGTAAAGTTTCAGTTTCTTACCTCCTAGAGAAACAGGTTCAATCTCTTGAGATGCTCCACCATTCTATGATCTTTCTCTCTTCTGGTTTGTGGTAGGTGTACCAGGCTTTTTGTTAGCCATAGAACTCTGCAACCTACTTTTTTAGGTGGTTGTTTCTTTCCATTTCTTAGTATTGCGGATTGGTTTGACTTTCTTAGACTAGATACTCCCCTTATCTACCTTCATAAAGGTTGTACTATCTTCTTTGCTGATTTCTGGCACTTCTATAACAGACAAAACCATTTCTTTGCCCTTGGAATGCTGTAGAGTCTCAGTATCAGGAGAAGAAGTTGGCTGTGGGCATATTCTAGTAGATCTGAATGTATCTGGAGTGTCTGTGCCTTTTTGGCATTTCGGGATGAGCTGTGATGGAAACTTCAACTAGGCTACTAGAATTAATGAGAATGCCCTTGTTATGCTTTCCTGAGGATGCTGCTCAGTTCTTGGTGCTGTAGCTGAAGTGTTGGGTTTAATTTGCTGAATTGTGCTCTTAGAGCCCATAGAGCCTGAGTGGGTGTGTTGTTGAAATGAAGGGCTTTGGGTCCTTCTCCTACCTTGAGCCACTCACCATACGGTCCATCTTGTAAGGAGTTACTAGCACATCCTCTAACTTTTTCTTGCAGTCCTTGTCTAAGTGACCCAAAGTACCACAATAATATCAAAGTTTAACTAACTTCTCATACGTGAAATTAACTTTGATGATTTGATCCCCCAGCCTGACATTAGCACATCAAGAGGGGCTCTTTAACATTGATAGCAGCTAGGATCCGTATCACCCTGCCTCCCCTTATATCACCAGCTTTAGAAATAGTAACATTCTTAGCCCCCTTAAATAGTTTACAAATCTTAAGACCAACTTCTGCAGATTGCCTATGCAATGGAATATTGAATATGTTAACCTAAAGATGAAGGATATCAAAGCAAGAATTGGAGCAACTGATGTTATCTTGCCATTCTTGCAGGATCAAATATTGATTGTCAAATATCCAGCTAGAACCAGAAGCTACCTTTTTGAGGTCCTCGCCATTCTCGAATATAAACTGAAAGAAGTTGTTGCGTAGCTCTGATTTCAACTGACCCTTGAATCATCCAAATGTGTCCCATGGTTCTTTTATGTCCAAAGAGACTAGCCCTCCTATCACCTACTATCTTACCAAACAAGCTTCTTTGACATTTGATGGGTCTTCTTCTAGATCTGAAGAGAATCGGTGGATTTGAGCTCAGATCTGCTTGAACCGCCTCTGAATCGTTGCTAGACCGCTAGAATACCTGCAAAAACTCACGCCGGAGGTGTTTCCAGCATAGAGCCTCCGACGCTCAAGTCAGTATGAGAGTGATGAAGGGATGCTGCGCAGTAGCTATGAGGGAGAGTGGAGAATGAATGAGAGTTAGGGTTTGGGGTTACCTCTCCTCCTTTATATAGGAGTGAACATTTACCTGAAGTACCTGAAATACCTCGGTCGGCTGACCTATAAGGTCTAAATTGCCCCGGTCGATTCGTCTCCCCTTGCTGTTGAGTCATCACAAGATTCCTTCTTATCCTATAGAGAATGTATAGTCTTGAGTATGTTACAAGTGTATCGAGTCATTAGTATATCTCACGTCTCGAGGTATAAAGAGTCGACATCGAGCATGGACGAGTTGACTTCTGGATCTTTTGGTTATTCGGAGACTACGCCTTCACTGGTCTTCTCAAATAGATGTCGACTTCCTCGCAGTCGACTATCATAAAGTCGACTTCTTCGAGTCGACTTGCATGATACCTGCATCATCCTCATCATTCATCCTGTGAAGAGTCGACTTTGGAAGAGTCGACCTGAGCATCTCGACATACTCATGTCGACATATAAGTGGTTCGGATGATTCTCCGGTCGAGTAGGGAACCTCTGGACCGGAACCTCTCTATGTGGCTATAGCTTCTAGTCCCCCCCCAAAAAATACTCTAAGCAGTCTACTGCTTAAGAGTAAATTTGGTGACGAGTGGCTGAACGTCCCGTCTTCCTGCAATATCTACTTGCACCTGCTGCTGCGACGACTCGTCTCGTCTGTCGATTTGGGAACACCTCTGTTCCTTATGATTGCTTTTTCGGATAAATCTGACATTGAAAATTCTGAAGTGACGCGCGTCACTTCAACCGCCGACCCTTCGAATTCCGCGCTTCATCAGGATCATTGGTTCTCTTATTGATCCAACGGTTAGCATCAGTTACCTTTTTGTATAAATATCCTTCATTCTCTTCTAATCCTTTCTTTTTACGCTCTCCAACTTCTTTGATTCTCAAGCTTTTCTCGATTCTCCGGCAGTTCTCGCGCTTCAGTTTTACAGGCGTTCTTCTTTTCCGGCGGATTTTAAGCTTCTTCAGAATCCAATCCAGCAAGCCACCATGAGTAAGTTCCCTACTTTCTCTTACTTTTCAATTTTCGTTGGTTTTTTTTCTTCTTTGGTTTTTCTGGCTTTTTCGGACCGGGAGTTCATGTGTGTTCTTCATGTTCTACAAGGATTTCTTATGGACTTTGTGTTGGATCTTTTGACGCACATGCCCTACTCGGATTTGTTGTTTTCAACTTACTAGTTGTCGACTTCTGACGCGTAGTCGACTTTCGTCTGTCACTGAGTCGGTTTCTGTCGACTTGGCGGTCTTTCTCACTTCTTCTCTCTTCTTGGGTTGACTAGTGGTCGACTTGTTGACCTATCCAGGTCGGGTTGGTTGGGTATCGCGACCCATTGCCTCCTTGATCATTGATAGAAGTCGAGTTACTTTAACTTTTCCGCGTTTCTCGGCTATTCTGTAGCGATTGCTTTTTCTTTGTCCCCTTATCCCTTGTCGATTCTCGTGGGTCGACCTTGCTTGTCTTGACAAGCCTTAACTCATGACTTTTATTAACTTCAAACTCTTCCTTCTTTTTCTTTCCTTAGCTTCCGACTTGTCTCCTCTCTCTGGCTCCCTGGGTCGTCAAATCAACGATTATACTCATCAAGCCGATGAGGGCTCTGGTTCCGACTCTGTCGAAGTGACCGGCTTTAAGATGGTCTCGTCGCCTCCCCGTCCTTCCTCCTCTCGTGCTTTCGCTTCTCCTGACGACTGGAATGAATATGACCAAGCGCTTCTGACGGGCGGTTTGTCGACATCTCAAAGAGCCCTTCTCGGGAAGGATTTCCTCGTCTCGACCTCATTCCTCGAGGTATACCTCTTAGGTTTTTACATATTCCTGTATATAGAAAGAGTCCCGTATCTGTACCCATAATTTGTCCTCTTCTCGACTCACAAAATGTTGTATCAATAGCTTGTCCTGTAGTTAGGTTAGCCACTCTAAATCCTTTTTCTTATGCCTCTGCAGCCGAGGTCGAGGGCTTCAAGAATTTTAGTGGGCTCCCTTCCAACTGGGAGTTGGTCGCTCCTGGTCCCCATAACGATTTCGCCCATCCTCCCCCTGGCTGTCACACCTTCTTTATTGACCAAGTCGTCTTCGGGCTTCGGTTTCCCATCCAAGACGAGCTTATTATGATTAGTAATTTGTACGATGTACCAATAAACCAATTTTCTCCCAATGCCATCCGTATTATGATAGCTTTCATAGTCGCCTCTCGAATAATTCTTCATTTCTTCTCGCCCGACTTTTTCTTTTATTGTTATAGCTATCGACTTATCAAGGGCGCCCATTGCCTGGTTCGTCGCGCGGGTGTTACATTCCTTGACGACCTCTCTTCGAATGTTACCGAATGGAAGTCGAAGTACGTGTTTATCCGACCAACTGTTGGTATGTATCCCTATGTAAATACCTGGATAACTTTGAAAGTGAAACAGAATAAGCGGCCTCGCTCTGACGAGTTTGCCATGCTCGTAAAGGAGCTTAATAAGCACACCTACAGTGCTCGTCAATTAATAAAGGACCGTGCGTTGGTCAATCATGCCCACATCGTTATTTACGAGGATCTTCCTCGTCTTGATGATCCCCGTAAGCCATCCACGCTTCCTTTTGGGAAGTCGATCTCCTGTCCTGGTCATTTGTATTGTGATTATTGTCTTGTTTTGTTGCTAACTTTCTTGTTTTGCTTTCAGTTAAGGCACTCAAACGCTTCGAGGTAAAAAAGAAACAGGCGGCCGAGAAGCCAGCTAGTGGATCCGCTCCTCCCCGCCGCCCCGAGAGTGGATCTGGGTCGAAGCCCACCTCTGTTGCGGTCGAGACATCGGCTGCGAAAAGATCTAGGGTTGAAATCCCTACTGCTGCCCAGCAGCACCAGTCGGGCTCTCACTCTCGAAAGAGGGCCCAAGACGACAGGGCTATTTTCCTGGTGCCCGCGGAGCTCAAACCTCGCAAGGTCGACAAGGGCAAGGGTAAGGCAGTCGAGAAGTCTTCTCCTGCCCCGATCACCGTCAAGGACGTGACAGTTAAGATGCCTTCTCGGCTTTGGAACCACCCGGATCCGTATAAGGTGGCCCAGTACTTTAATTCCCTCATCCCCGAGGTCGATAAAGAGCGCGTCGAGGAGAACCTCTAGAGCGCTCCAATTATGCTATCCTGTGCCTTTCTCGGGTATACTTTTCTTTACCCTAGTCGACTCGGTATTACATGTCCTTGGATTCATTTATCTTTTTCTTATCCGTTTTTAATGTTCTTTTGTAGTTTCTGGCCGCGACGCTTCCCAGCTTTGAGGAGACGAGTAAGGCTCCTGCTATCTCCACCAAGTCCCTTGAGGACAAGTGTGAGGCGCAGCGCAAGGAGATCGAGTCTCTGAAGGAGGACCTGGAAGCCTCGAAGGCCCTTGTCGACAAGTTGAAGGCCGACAAGGCCGTGACTCGCCATCTGAACGACAAGCTGAAGGATGACCTCGCCAAAGCTCGTGATGAGTGCATGGTTGAAAGAGAGGACGGCGTCGAGGAGGGGCACAGGACTTTTCTGAAGTCCCCCACGAGTGCTATCTTCCTCGAGACCTATTGTCAAGAGGTCGTCAAAGCATTTTGCAATTCTCCTGCCTTCCTCGACAAGCTCTGCCCTGCCACCGTTCAATACTTCGACTATGCCTTCGATGCGTGGGCAGCGGTGGTGGAGGGGTCTGAGTTCGCGGGAAAACTCGACCGTGATGAGCTCAAGGGGACGCTTCCCGACCCAAAGGGTTATGAGGGTGACTCGTCTCTTCCCGATGACTATCCGTGGTGATCGGGACTCGAGGCTTGGGCCATTCGCAAGGCTGTCCTGAGTGCTCAACTCGAGGCCCCCGTCGCCCCCCTGGCCGGTTCGATCGAATTAGTCAGGCCAGAGGGGGTTAGTCATGAGGAGGAGGCCGAGGAGCAGGGGACCGAGCCACTTGTCGAGGGGGATGGTGGAGAGAAAGGCGAGGAAGATGGTGAGGCTGAAAAGACCACGACGGTCGTAGAAGGTGGAGACGACACCGCTGAGAAGTCAGATGCCGACTCTTAGATGTGTTTGTCTAACTTGGGGCTGTGCCGCTGTTTTTGGTGTTGCTGTTGTTTTTTTTTTTTGTTTTTTTTATTCTCGGCCTATTTTTTAGTTATGTAAAGTTCGAGACGACTTCGGATGTAATGAATGTTTTTCCTTGATCAATATTATCAATATCCTTCTTATTCTTGATGTTGCTTGTTACAGCTTTCATTGCCGTTGTTGATAAAATCCTATCTTTCCTGTCTCGTTGTTTTTGTTGTCGTACTTTGTCAATTTTCCCTTGTTCAATTTTCCATGTTGCCCGTATTTCAAGTCGTTCCACTGCCATTTCCTTATTCCTTTCTCTCAACCCTTGTTGCGAGCTAGTCAAAGTCGAGCGACGATCTTAGCAGTTTCGTAGCTGATAAACTTAAGTTTTTCAACTCGTCTTCTCCCCAACCTTTCTTGCGAGCTGGTCGAAGTCGAGCAATGATTTTAACAGCTTCGTAGCTGATAAACGTAAGTTTTTCAACTGGTCTTCTCCCCAACCCTTCTTGCGAGCTGGTCGAAGTCGAGCAACGATTTTAGCAGCTCCGTAGCTAATAAACATAAGTTTTTCAACTCGTCTTCTCCCCAACCCTTCTTGCGAGCTGGTCGAAGTCGAGCAACAACTTTAGCAGCTTCGTAGTTGCTAAACGTAAGTTTTTCAACTCGTATTCTCCCCAACCCTTCTTGCGATCTGGTCGAAGTCGAGCAACGATTTTAGCAGCTTTGTAGCTGATAAACGTAAGTTTTTCAACTCGTCTTCTCCCCAACCCTTCTTGCGAGCTGGTCGAAGTCGAGCAACGACTTTAGCAGCTTCGTAGCTGCTAAACGTAAGTTTTTCAACTCGTTTTCTCCCCAACCCTTCTTGCGAGCTGGTCAAAGTCGAGCAACGATTTTTGCAGCTCCGTAGCTGATAAACGTAAGTTTTTCAACTCGTCTTCTCCCCAACCCTTCTTGCGAGTTGGTCGAAGTCGAGCAACGACTTTAGCAGCTTCGTAGCTGTTAAACGTAAGTTTTTCAACTCGTCTTCTCCACAACCCTTCTTGCGAGCTGGTCGAAGTTGAGCAACGATTTTAGCAGCTTCGTAGCTGATAAACGTAAGTTTTTCAACTCGTCTTCTCCCCAACCCTTCTTGCGAGCTGGTCGAAGTCGAGCAACGACTTTAGCAGCTTCGTAGCTGCTAAACGTAAGTTTTTCAACTCGTCTTCTCCCCAACCCTTCTTGCGAGCTGGTCGAAGTCGAGCAACGATTCGAACAGCTTCATAGATGTCTCGATGTTCGTTGTGTAGATGTGTATTAAAGTTGGTTGTACGAGATTTTTTGTTCTTTAAGTGTGACCACTGCATAATTGTGTACATCGATTTCATGAGAGTGAGTTTTGTAATGTGCTCAAGATTCTGCTCGAGAATTTCAATCTTTATAGTTGCGTTAGTTGACTTCGAAGTCGAAGGCTTCGTAGCCTGCTCGAGATTCCGCTCGAGAATTTACAACTTCGTAGTCGAAGGCTTCGTAGCCTGCTCGAGATTCCGCTCGAGAATTTACAGCTTCGTAGTTGTGTTAGTCGACTTCGTAGTCGAAGGCTTCATAGCCTGCTCGAGATTTCGTTCGAGAATTTACAACTTCAAAGTTGTGTTAGTCGACTTCGTAGTCGAAGGCTTCGTAGCCTGCTCGAGATTCCGCTCGAGAATTTACAACTTCGCAGTTGTGTTAATCGACTTCGTAGTTGAAGGCTTCGTAGCCTGCTCTAGATCCGCTCGAGAATTTACAACTTCGTAGTTGCGTTAGTCGACTTCGTAGTCGAAGGCTTCGTAGCCTGCTCGAGATTCCGCTCGATAATTTACAGCTTCGTAGTTGTGTTAGTCGACTTCGTAGTCAAAGGCTTCATAGCCTGCTCGAGATTCCTCTCAAGAATTTACAACTTCGCAGTTGTGTTAATCGACTTCGTAGTCGAAGGCTTCGTAGCCTGCTCGAGATTCCGCTCGAGAATTTACAACTTTGCAGTTGTGTTAATCGACGTTGTAGTCGAAGGCTTCGTAGCCTGCTCGAGATTTCGCTCGAGAATTTACAACTTCGTAGTTGTGTTAGTCGACTTCGTAGTCGAAGGCTTAGTAGCCTGCTCGAGATTCCGCTCGAGAGTGTACAACTTCGTAGTTGTTTCAGTTGGTTTCATAATTATTGGAGAGTTAACCGGCTACATAGCCGTTTTGAAAAATTCAATTTTTCATGCAATCATAATAAAGTCGACGCATAAACGTAAGAAACATAATTGAAGCATGAACTTTGAGATTCATTTCATCATTGAATTCAATTCAACATTGTTCAGTACAAAAGGAAGTTTGAAACATTGCCTTAGGCGTAAAAACGTTTGAGATGAATCACGTGCCAGGATCGTGTTTTGAACTAATTCATATTGATGTTTGGGGACCCTGCAGAGAAGAGACCATCACTGATACTCCCTTCTTCCTTACTGTAGTAGATGACTATAGTACAGGATCTTGGGGGTTCTTAATGAAAGATAAGTCTCAAATAGGAAGGTTGATGAAGAATTTCATGTTGGAAAAGGATTGAATGAAATTTTTGAAACATAAAAAAATTGAAGTTTGAAACCGTGTATTTCTTCTTAAAAACTTGTAACTTGTTTCATGTTACAAGATTAGTCTTTAACATTATTAAATTTAGAATTTAATGAAGTATTAATGAATTATTTATTAATGTGGCTTACCTTAGCCTATATAAAGATACTTCTTCTTTTGAAGAAATGAAGTACGAAAAGAAGAAAACAAAGAGTGTTGAAAATAATCCATTTTCCCATTTTTCTTTTATAGTGTTTTGGTCCAGGCATAATTCCAGTCCGCCGGATTTGTTTCGGTTTTTCCGTTGTATCCTGGGAAACAGACGCTCATACGGGGCGATTCGGTATTATATTAAATAGCCATCTTATTTTTATTTTCCCAATACAGTTCCCTACAATTCATTACAATGCTTAAAACAAAGTTTGGAAAGAGGGTCAAAAGAATCAGATCAGATAATGGGAGAAAATTCTTGGAGGGAGAGTTACAAACTTATCTTAGCTTGAAGGGAATATCACATGAAACAAGTTGTGCCTACTCTCCACAGCAGAATTGAGTAGTAGAGAGGAAGCATAGACACCTCTTGGAAGTTTAGAGAGCATTACTGTTTCAGACTGAACTACCATTGAAATTCTGGCCTTTTGCTATTCTCACAACAGCATATGTCATCTATAGAGTTTCTTCATACTTGCTTGCAGGGGCGGATCTAGAAAATTTAATTAGGGAAGACTAAATAATTTTCAATAATGACATACTTCATTAAAAAGACAAAGTTGCATTTCTAGAATAGAAAAAAAAAAAAAGTAGTTCAAGAAAATACATACCGTTCAAACTTTGTGACTGGTAGAATTGTGCTCGATGTTCTCTCAAGTCACGATACTTATGACTCGGTAATAGTAGATCTTGCAATTTCTCTTTCAACAAAGATAGTAAAAGAATTTACGAGAAAGACATCTTCTATTTTACTTCGAAGTTTGGATTTAAGTTAATTAAAATAGTTTGATTAGTTTCATTAATAAGGAAATAATATAATACAAAAAAGAAATAATATAATACAATACAATAAAATGTGGAAGTTAAATGAGCTTTATGAGTTATCTTTTAAATATATCTCTAATGGGCCTTGACTTTTCTTAGCCCACCTAATCAATGTCAATATATCATTAATCATTAATTGGTTAATGGGGGACAATAATAACTAAATATACTAAATGCATTACATATATACTTAGGTAAAATAAACAAAAAGCTTGGGCCCCCCCTACAATATACCTGCGTCCGCCCTTGCTTGCTTGAATGGAAAACTCCCTTTGAGAAGTTATATAATAAGCAGCCTGAGTATGACAACATAAAGCCATCTGGACGTCTTGCATATGCAGCAAATACTCATCGATCTAAATGAAAATTTGGCACTAGGGGTCATAAATGCATCTTCCTAGGTTATGTGGCTAGAAAGAACGAATATCAGTTATATAAATGGATTCAGGTGATCTATTGTGGGAAGAGATGTGGTTTTTCTTAAGGAGGAATATCCCTTTTATTTTCAGTTGAAGGTTGGGACTTTACCACAATCCATTGACAATGAAACTGAGTCTGATGAAGAATACATACAAGAAACTGATGGATCATCATCATTGACAGTCAGTCCAAGGAATGTGTTAAGAAGGAGCACAATGTTAAAGCAGCCTCCTATTTGGCATAATGACTATATTTGCAATAATGTTGCAGCTCATGCAGAAATAGTGACTACTACATATCAACAGTTTATGGAGAATGTCTCTCTATTGGAAGAACCCGTGCATTATGGGCAAGCTAAGAATGATCCTGCTTGGGTTAGTGCTATGGAAGATGAACTGAAAGCATTGGAAAAGAATGTGACTTGGGAAATGGTTAGATTACCAAAAGGGAAGAAAGCCTTTGGATCAAAATGGATCAACAAAATCAAGAGGAAGAGTGATGGAACCGTGGAGAGGTTTAAGGCACGGTTAATGGCTAAAGGGTACAATCAACAAGAAAGAGTTGATTTTTTTTGAGATTTTTTCTCCAGTGGCCAAGCTGGTTACAGTCAGAATTTTTAGTGCCATAGCTACAGTGAATCAGTTGAGTTTGCATCAGGTAGATGTAAACAATGCCTTCCTTCATGGACACCTCACTGAAGAAGTATATATGCTGCCACCTCAGGGTTATGATAAGGGTACCCAAGGACAGGTATACAAGCTCAAGAAGAGCCTATATGAGCTCAAGCAAGCATCCCGTGAATAGAATAAGGAATTGAGCAAGATGCTCACAGGTTTTGGCATGCATCAATCTCATTTTTTGGCAATTCTGGTGTATGTTGATGATGTGTTACTCACAGGAAATTATTATGGTATGTTACTGAGTCACAAAACCTTTCTTGATAAAGAATTTACCATTAAAGACCTTGGGTCAGCAAAATATTTTTGGGAGTGGAGGTAATCAGATCTGCCGGTGGTACTACACTCAGTCAAAGGAAATACATCCTTGACTTGCTAGGAGATATGAACGTGTTAAAATGCACAGCATCCTCTACACCTTTACCTTGTGGCATCAAATTGCAGTCAAAAGATGGTACACCTTTGGACAATCCAGAGGAGTTCAGGAGGTTAGTAGGTCGATCATTGTATCTCAACCTCACTAGACCGGACTTGACTTACTCGGTTCAGCAATTAAGCCAGTTTGTCAATGCGCCAAGATCATCACATTGGTTGGCTGGGCAGCATGTTCTGAAATATTTGAAAGGGACCTCTGGTCATGGTTTGTTTTTCCCACATCATGGAGCCTTTGCCTTATCAGCTTACTGTCAGTGACGCATCTAGGAATTTTACTCAGGGGGGCCCAATTTTAATTGTTAAATAACGAGTTTGTAATTTACGTCAAAACACTCATTTCACATAAAAATGTGTTTACTTATAAATATAGATATCGATATGTGTGCTATCAAGTTTTTAAAAAAATTAGAATTCGTATCACCCTCAAACTTTTAAAAAATTAAACAAAAAATTTCATGTATTTATAATTTAAGTTTAATATCTATAATTTATGAAAAGAAGTTAAGTTTTTTTGTTGAAATTTTGATTTATATTAAACTTTTGCAGCACATTGCATGACCTTTTTTATGAGAGCTATCAAATGACCATATTTTTTAAGAAAAAAAAATTTAAAAATATGTTTAAAAAAAAAATTCAACATTAAAAATCTAACAATATAACTAAATACTAGTTTTTATAAATCATTAAATTGATTTACAATTAAGAGGCCGAAAGAGTAAATCATTATAAATAATTTCAAAAATTTATCTAGAAATCTAAAATATAAATATTGTTNTATTACTGGGTTTTGTGTGATCCTTAGAGGGTAATTGATTTCTTGGAAGACAAAAAAACAGCAAACGGTCTCTCGTTCTTCAGCCGAGGCCGAATATATATCATGCTATGAGTACATGCGTGGCTGAGCTTTTGTGGATCACTTATGTGCTTGTTGGTTTTAGGATTTCGGTTCCTTATCTCATCCCTTTGTGGTGTGACAATAAGGCGATGATTCATATTTCGGCTAATCCGATTTTTCACAAGAGGACCAAACATCTTGAGATCGATGGTCACTTTGTGTGTGACAAGTACAAGGATGGCTTTGTCTTGCCCATGCATCTATCCTCTCAACTTCATTTGACCAGTATCTTCACCAAAGTTCTTCTACAACCGCATGCTCGTCTTCTTTTGTCCAAGTTGAGCATGTTTCAACTGCGCTCCACCTGAGGAGGGGCTGTTGGAATATGTGGCAATGCATAGACATGTTACATGTTTTACACGTTGTCGTGTTTTCTATCTTTTTTCACTGGTTTACTTGTTTCACGCTTTTATTTTTCTTTTGGATGAGACATCGTTTTGGTCTTGTGCAATGAGTCTTTAATTAGACTCATCCCTTCTTGTACTTTTAGTCTTTTGAGTTTATGAAAATATTTTTAAACCGCGGTCATTTTTGGGCACACCAAATTTTCTGGTTCTTTACATAAGATTAATACGTGAATATAATATTATTTGTTGTTAGAATATCAATTGTGAGTTGTCCCACATCGTTCATATATGAAAAATAGGCCCACTTTATAAGAGTAATGGGCTACTACTCCTTCTACCAATTTATTTTGGGATGGAACCCCACTTAGGCTTTATATGGGCTTTTCCCCGCGCTTCATGATAATGGGCTTCATGATAATGGGCCCGTATCCGTAACAAATAATTTTGCCTAAAATCTATTAGATATAAGATTATCATTCACGTATTAATCTATCACCTCTTCCAATTTATGTCCGTCAATGCAATGATTTCAAGAATATTGGATATTTTACTAGACAAAGATGTTATAATGCATGCTTTACTCTATTATTTATTTATAGAATAATTAAACGAAAAATAATTATTGTGAGAATTTGTCATGCCAAACCAACCGACCTGCTTGAGGGACTTCGCCTCACTCTTCTCCGTTTTTAAATCTTTTTTTCCACTTTCCGTATCCAATGAAATAAAACGAATCAGTAACTGAGCCAAGAATAATTATAATGTGGATTTAATGATGAAGTAGAACGTGTTAATGATTTATTTAGTTGCAGACAGGCCGCGTGGCTTGATTCTTAACAGCCTGTTTACGTCTAATTTAACACGTCGTATATTAGCAAAACCAGAACAAAAAGGACTTCAACTTGTGGCTTTTGTTTTCCCGACTTTTTGTTTTAAAACTCGACAGATGCAACGTAATCTACCTGTTGAGATATTTATTCATGTGTCATATTCTACTCTGCAAATATATTAATAACATTTTGTTATAAGTGCACCATTCAAGTACTTTCGCTTGGATATTAATTAATAGAGAATATCTACCTAATCAAGGCCTCTTTGTTCAATGGAAAGATTTGATGCTTAATTTATTGTTTTTCTTTTCCTATTAAAAAGGAAAATCTGAAATGTATTTCCCGGCCGCCAAGTAAATTTTATTGATATATAATTATTCGGCACAATTAATCTATATATCTATCTATATCTATCTATCTATTTATTATTATTATTATTATTATTATTATTATTATTATTTTTATTATAAAAGGACGAGTGATTTTGTAAAAATAATGATCTGCCTAAAAAACCCTTAATTTGATATATTTTTAATACGAATTAGTAATACAGTAATATCCATCTTATATTATATTTTTAATTAGAAATGATCTATCGTAATAACAAATAAAGAACTTAATTATATAAGGATTAAAAAAAATTAAAGGCATACGTGATGTGCTATACTAACCTTTATAAAGAATTCTAATAGTTTCAAACTCTAATTATTTTAATTTAAATGTGTTATAGTGAATCAAATCCATATCATGGAGTCATAGAACAACTTAGCATTGTGTCTAATGACAATATTTTTCAACTTATGCTAACATGAAAGTCTAGACACCTGATTTTTTTTATATATATTAATCCATTTTATTCATCTACAGTGGACTCTAATCATATATTAATATATGATTATAAAAAAGAATATTTCTATACACTCAGGTAAAACATATTTCGAAAGATATACATTCAAAATAAACTAATATTATTTTAATTATTATTCATTTTGGTTGTTAACATCTAAAATATTTACCTAAAATAAGTGACAATAAATTCGTGATTTTGAAAATTATGACATATAATGAAATATTGTATGAGAACTGGATAAGAAAAAACTAAAATACTAAAGAAAAAAATTAAATAATTGTTAACTATCATAATTTTAATTAGTATTTTAAGTATAATTTTTTTTTTTTCAAAACGATAGATAATATTATAAATCAAAAAGTATAAATGTGCGAATACACAGGAGCCAACGACTGAATACTCAGCAGCCAACAGCTGAAAAAGTGGGAGGACATGTCCGAAGACCGCCTAGAATCCCGACTAGGAACGCTAGAATAAAAAACTCGCAACTAAACTAAAACAACTCACACACTAAAACAACTAAAAAGACCCTAACATCTAAAACATCTAAAATATTTTCTACAATAATTAATAATAAAGTCATCATTTTAATGTTAAAATCGTAACAACAATTAAAGGACTTGTATAAATTAAAAAAAAAAAAATAAGGCATACGTGATCTACTATAACATAACCTTCATAAAGAATTATAATTTTTTCGAAACCTGATTATTTTAATTAAATTTGTTTTATCTGAGTGAAACAAATCCATATCATGGAGTCATAAAACAACTTAGCATTGTTCCTAATTACAAGATTTTTCAATTTATGTTAACATGCAACTCTTAATAAATAGACAGCAAATTTTTCTTATATATATTAATCCATTTTATTCATCCATGGTGGACTCTAATCGTATATTAGTATATAATAAAAAAAAATAATAATTCCTATAGACTCACACAAAACATATTTCAATATATATAAATATTTTCATAATGAACTATTATTATGTTAATTATTATTCATTTTAACATCAAAAATATTTACCTAAAATAATTGACAATAAATTCATGTTTTTGAAATTATGATAAATAATGAAATATTGTTTGAGAATTGGATAAGAAAAAAACTAAAATATTAAATAAAAATATAATAATTGTGAACTATAATAATTTAATTAGTATTTTAAATATTATTTCTTTTATTTATTAACATATAAAATATTTCCTATGATAATTAATCATAAATTCATTTTTTGAAAAATTTGTTAATTATGAAATATTGTATGAGAATTTGATAAGAAAAAAATAAAATAATATATATATATATATATATAATAGTTGTGAATAAACATGTAATACCAAAAGTTCAAAAAAAATATACTAAAAAAAATATCATTATAAATTATTACAATGTATAAAGAATGCAGTATAATGAAATTAATATTATTAGTTATGATTATTTTATTTATTAAAATTCAAAATATATTTAAATAACACATATATAAGAACAATTGCTTTTGAATTACAAAATTTTATGTGCAGCAGTATAGTATATCTGGAGATTTCAATTACTTATTTGTCTGGGCATTGATATTAAAGATGTTCTAGATAAGTTCATGTTACCTTAAGTGTCTTATTAAATAAGACAACTATTTCATGAATATTTATGATTGTGCATATAAACATTTGAGAATATTTTTGTGGATTAATAAATAGACAATAAGATAAAGAGAACTATTCATGGTATGGTAGACATGTTACCTTAAGTGTCTATTAAATAAGAAAATTATTGTTTGTCCCATTTTTGTTGCGTTTTTTCTTGTTATTTTTCCTTTCTTTTTTCCCCATATTAGGTCTTTTAGTTAGCTTTTATCTCATTTTGTAATTTATTGCGTGTTTTCTTCTATCTTGATTTTTCGTGTGTTTTCCGTATATTTTTTCGGTTTTTCTTTGTTTTTGGTGTGTAGGTCGAAAGCTTCAGGAGGACCGGATTTCAGGCAAAAATTAGTCGGGCAAGCATAATTAGATAGAGGAGTTCGTTGGGAGCACACAGGAAAAAACGGAACTCAATTTTGATACCAGACGAGCCCGAACGACTCCGAAACGTGAAGTCCCAGGTCCAGTCCCAGGTCCCTGCCGCGACCCAGACTGGAGCCCTTTTCCAGTGTCGCGCCGTGCCATACCCTCGCCAGCACACCGTGAAGGCCCTTCGCGCCGTGAAGGCCCTTCGCGCCGCGACAGATGGCCGCCCCGCGCCGCGCTAGCTCCATCGCGCCGTGACGCCGTGAGACTATATATGCGCGTGCGATCTCATTAATGGGGACATCTCACCTCTCGACTGGGGTGAAAACCCTAGGTCCCGAGATAACACAAAAATCTCTTTCTCCCCCTTTCTTTCTTCTTCTTCTTCGTTCCTTTTCTCTCTTAATCATTATTTTCCATTTTCTTCTTCTTTTTCTTAGTTAGGGATTAAGCTTGTAATTCAAAGTCAACATTTGAACTTGGATTGATTGTAAGTATTTCTTTCTCTTGTTTAATTCATGAATAATGGTTGACTTGAGTAGAACGATTATATTTGTTGAATTTGATTTACGTAGCTAATTCCTTCTGCTAGGGATAGGGGATGATTGTTCTTGATTAATTTCGTTATTGTCGGGCTCAAGATTGTTCATGCTTATGTGAGTTGAATTAATTCAGAATTGATGAATTTGTGCTTGATTGATTGATATAATTGAAGAGTGACACTTCGATCTTGCGATTGGAAACAATTGAATGATAATTTATCGAGCTAGGGTTTGTCAGTTCTATATGATTAGTCGATTAATCACCTTCTAGTTAATTAGCGACTTTCAGAACCGAAAGGGGAGAAGTCGTAGACCTAGGCTCGCATGAGGTAGATGATTTCGTAGTTGAATAATCTATGGGTTGAGATTGAAATATGTGCTTGTCGATGACCCGTCCCTTGTTACGAAAAGTTATTGGGATTGGGACAATTGGCCTGTGTTGTATGCTCGAGCTTGTTCGTCTATGTTCAATCCCTTGTTACGAAAATTTATTGGGGCGAACCGCTAGATGTTTAAGCGAGAGTGTTCATCTCGAACCGAACAATTGATTGCCCGGCTTTGCTAGAACTTGAATTAATTATCCCCGACTCCCTAGCTTTTTTATCTTTGTTAGTTTATATTCTTGGTAGATTATTGCTTTTATTATTTCATAATTTATAATCATCCATACTGCTATCTGATTAGAGTGTTTAGGATTTATTTTCTTTTTCTGTGCAATCAATACCAAAGTTAGATTCCGAACAGCCTTCCTCGCGAGATCGACCCGGGGAACGAATCTTTCAATTCGGTACTCGGTAAAAATAATAATTTGTGCTACAACAATTATTTCATGAATAATTATGATTGTGCATATAAAAATTTTGAAAATATTTTTGTGGCTTAATAAATAGAGAATAAGATAAAGAATACTATTCACGATAGATTAATTAATAACTATAACTACAAAATAAATAAGATAATGTATTGTGTCAGAATAAGTTAACTTATTGGGTTATCATGCGACGTGTGATTAATAGTATGCGATGAATCATCAATGACAAAAAAACAAACAATAGTCCTTGTTGCTTTTTTATTAAATGATTGAACACTTTAACAGACATGTGGTTATTTTTTATAGATCAAGAAAATATTTATATATGTACTAATATAAAAGGACGAATGATTATGTAAAAAATTGCACGGATTAAAAAACGTCCTTATATTTATATTATTTTAAACGAAAAATTGTAATAACTATTATGTATCTCAATGAATATAATCACGATTTAATATTTCAATAAAATAGGATTCTAACAAGGACAAAACTCTTTAAAAAATAAAACCTAAACAAAATATATTTAAATAGGTAAAAAAATATTAACTTATCAATAAATAAAAATTAATAAAGGAGATGCAAACTATTTTAATAAGATTGAATTGAATTAAAATATATTCCAAAATATATGTGGAACAAATAAAAATGTAGGGGAAGTACAATCCACAATTTCACAACATACATTATTAAGTATGAAGTATTATAGTATAAATTTTTTATAATTTTAAATTTATATTGTTTTCATATTACTAATTACATAACTACATGTCATAATAAATAAATTTGATATAACATAATTATATAAAATTTACATGAAACAAATAGCATGACATATAAAACTACTCAAATGTCTTATTCGAAAAAATAGAGTATCAAGTAGGATAGATGAAAAAAAATAAATAATAAAAACCAGCCCGCGAACTCACTATTTCTCAGCTTATCGTCGACCTGCTCAGCCCACCATTTCTCATCCCCCGTCGCCGTACAAACCAGCCCGTCGCGAGCATCCGTCACCACCCCCGACACCGGCAACGTCGCGGCCATCGCTTCCAGACTAACCACTGACGTCCATCGTCCGCTCATGTCGCCACCGGCAACGCAGCGGCCATCGGCCGCCTCAATGTTGCGAACCTCCTAAACGGCCGCTCGCCGAAAAATCGCCGGTGAATGTCGGCGGCGAATAATAGGCAAACGTCGGCCGCCACTGACCGCTGTGATGTTTGCTGGATGTTTCATTTGTTATATATATCATGTGTGTTGTTTGGGATTGGGGTTATGTGTTTGAGTTTATTTTAGGGTCTAATTGCAATTTCTAAAATTTTAGTATATTTCAATTGAGTACAATTAGCATTGATAATAAAATAAGAGTTCTATACATAAACAATAATACATAAAATGCACTATACTACTTTTTTATATTTCAATGAAAGATGATAGCTTAATATTTTTATACAAAAATATAAAAAATAATATTTTTAATATGTTTTGATTTTTGTTTTGGTTATTTAAATAAAAATTATGACATTGTACCGAAATAACTGATATATAAAATAATAATAATAATAATAATAATAATCAAAATAAAATATAAAATTTCATATCGAATTTATATTCGTTGGGTCTCGTTCGATTTGGTGCAATCTGGTAGACATTATGTGCAATTCGTATAACCATAACGTGCACTAGCAATACATACAAAAATATAGATGAGAAAATAGTATTATTTTTCATAAAAAAATATAAACAAAAAAATGGTAATATTTTTCATATAATTCGGGATGTTCAGTTATTTTATTTATTTAAAAAAGACTAAATCCGATATTTTAACCAACTAATATTATTTGATCGATTAGCAAAATTACTGAATTTTTAGTACGTGCATCGTGTCGTTTTATACGGTGCAACATATTGTGTTATAAGGTGCAACGTATTACTGTATAAAGTGCAACGTATTAATTTTGGTACGTTAGCATGTTTGTGTTTTTTTGGATAGATGATATGATAGCGTGCAACATATTGTTTTATAAAGTGCGACATTCCGTTATATAAAGTGCACTCTCTAATTTATACCTTCCAATATAAATTATATATAAATCATGTGTATAATTGTACATTGAATTAACCTAAATAATTAAAATAGCTTGTTACTTATTATTTTTATTATATAATTTAATTATTATTACAAAATATTTTTAACATTACCGTGCAGTTGTTATACTAAAGTGCAATATTTGTTACAAAATATTTAATATTCTATATTATTAATTTAATTAACATTACCGTGCATTTGTTATAATAAAGTGCAATATTACTGACACAAAAGTGCAACCAGTCATTAAATAATGTGCAATGTGTTCAATAACATTTTAATATCTTATCTTTTGGCTTTTGATAATTAGCTAGGTTCTGTTGGGGTTCAGTGGCTAATTATTTTTGTATGCTTCTTGATTCCTTGTATATTATAATAAAGTGCAATATTACTGACACAAAAGTGCAACCAGTCATTAAATAATGTGCAATGTGTTCAATAACATTTTAATATCTTATCTTTTGGCTTTTGATAATTAGCTAGGTTCTGTTGGGGTTCAGTGGCTAATTATTTTTGTATGCTTCTTGATTCCTTGTATAGGGAGTTTAGCAAGTGGGAGATAGATATGGGCTCTCGGGTTCTAAGTGCCTTTGCTAGGAGATCGTCTCTACCTCTTTTTGTCTGTATGTAAGGAGCCCATGCTCTTTCTATCCTTGTATTAGCTTCGGCCTCTGAACTTGTTTATTTGGAACATAAATTATGCCGTTTCAAAAAAAAAAATAAAAAAATATACGTTTTTATTCTAATTTCTTTATCTTTCTTACGTGGTTGTTTTTTGTATATAATTATATTAGTTTTTTATTTATGGTAGAAAATTATTTGATATAAGTTTTCTTTTTTTAATAGGTTTCCTACTAGAAAAGGAAGAGATAAGAAGGAAAAAGATATTTTTTGTTAAAAAATAATAATAAAAAAAAAGTGGAAAAAGACCGAATAATATAGAAGAAAAAAAAAAGCAGTGTTGGTGATTTTTAGTAAAGCATCATGAGGTTTTTTTTCGTGGATAAGAAATAAGCAACAGCAGCGGCTTTTTGGAGCAGCAAACGGAAGTTGTTCAAAGTGACAAACAATCCAAGAAAGATTCGAGTTTTAACAACAAAATCTTCTGAACTTGTGTTCTTTATTACTACTCTCTTATCATACTATTGGTATTATTTTTTCTTTATTATGATAGTTTGATTTGCTATATTGCATATTGTTCGAACTCTCGATATATTTTACTCTTTCACTAGGCGTGTAGGAAGGTTTTGGAAACGTATGAAAAACATTGTGGATTCCTTCTAGTGAATTTTTCGTATATTGCCTTAGTGTATTGATTCTCACTTGTAGGTTAAATATTAATCATTCGTATTCATTTATTTCCGCGTGTCTAGAATTTGAACATTGTGCGAAAATTTGAATTTTTTTGTACCTAAAATTCTTATAGTAACTATTAATTTTTATTTTCTTTTATTTGAAGAAATTTACTTTGTTTGGACTGGTGAATCAATTATATATTAATTATGTTTTATGAATTTATAATTAAATTATATTAAACTTAAGGACTTTTTAATTCATGTATTTTTTTTACAAAATTATTTTTTTTTATGATAATATCCCCCTCCCCCTATATATTAATTCAGTATGTACTGAGCCTAAGTGGCAGACTCGCATGCTTCGGGATCTTATGTGACAAAAATTACATGTTTCGTTATTAAGCTTCGATAGATTTTAATTTACTTCCAATCCAAAAATAATTAAGTCCGAATTATCTATAAATATGTTGATTATTTTTTATCATGTTACATGTATTAATTGCATTTTAATATCATTTTTGTTGATATGGCTCATATATTGACAAAGGAAGGAGGCAGGCCGATGCCTGCTCGCAGGCATTGGCCCTTTGTTGGGCTGGGTCGATTAGCTGGGCCGGGGGTGCGGGGGCAGAGCCCCCGCGGTACGGTACGGGGTATTTATGTAAATTTATACCTTGTAGGGATATGATATAAATACATTGTGTATTGATGTATTTGGGAAAACGAGTGAATAATAAGATCTCTGCTCCGCCGTGGACGTAGGCACATTGCCGAACCACGTAAATCTTGTGTCATTTACTTTCTCGTCTTTAATTCGTATTGATCTCGTTTCACAACAATTGGCATCAGAGACAGGTTGATTGGGCGATGACGGGAGGATCGAAATTCGAGGTTTCGAAATTTGATGGTCATGGCAATTTCGGATTATGGCAGACGAGAGTAAAAGATTTATTGGCGCAACAAGGAATTCAGAAAGGGTTGCGCACAGAGAAGCCAAAGGGGATGGACGACGATGATTGGCAAGATCTGCAGGAACGGGCGGCCGGGACGATTCGGCTGTGCCTTGCAGATGAAGTTATGTATCACGTTATGCATCTCAAATCGGCGGATGAGATCTGGAAGAAACTGGAGTCGCAATCAATTTATGTCGAAAACCCTAACGTCAAAATTGTATCTAAAGCAGAGGTTATACGGGCTGAAGATGCAGGAGGGGACCGATTTAGGGCAACATGTGAATATCTTCAATCAGATTATCACAGATTTGGCTTCACTCGAGGTCAAGGTTGAAGATGAAGACAAGGCGATGATTTTACTGTGTTCGTTACCCCCTTCTTACGAACATATGGTGACTACCCTTACATATGGGAAAAAAACGATCAAGACTGAGGAGATTACTTCAGCGTTGTTGGCTCACAACCAGCGGAAACAGAAATCTGGAGAGTCGTCTACTCAAAGTGACAGCTTATATGTGAAGGGTAACCAGGATCGTGGAAGAAAACATGGGCGGGAGAATTCAGGAAATCGGAATTTCAGATCCAAGTCGCGAGACAAATCGCAGGGGAAGAAAACTGTGACGTGTTATAAGTGCAAGGAAAAGGGGCACTTCAAACGGGATTGCCCAAACTGGAAGAAACAGACTGGTGAGTCGTCTAAGTCTGCAAATGTGGTACAGAATGAGGAATCCGATTGCAGTGATGGAGATATGTTATCTATTTCGACTGCGCAGTATGATGATGCTTGGATTCTCGATTCTGGATGTTCATATCATATAACGCCTAACAGAGAGTGGTTTGCTACTTATAAACCAGGTAACTCGGGTTCTGTTTTTCTTGGTGATGATAGATGCTGCGGTATTGTCGGTATTGGGGATGTCAAAATCAAGATGTATGATGGAACTGTTAGGACATTATGTGATGTGAGACATATCCCTGAGTTGAAGAAGAATTCGATTTCTTTGGGCACTTTGCATAGAAATGGTTTCATTCCCAAGGCTGATGAGGATAGGGAAACCATTAAGATTGTGAAGGGTGCTTTGACTGTGATGAAGGGGAGGATCACTGCAGGGAACATTTACAAACTGTTGGGGAGTACAGTTGTAGGTGGAGTTCATTCGGTGGAGTCGTGTGAAGATAGCACGAAATTGTGGCACATGCGACTTGGACATCTTAGCGAACATGGCATGACTGAACTGCATAAGAGGGGGCTTCTGCATGGTGTTAAAACTTGCAAACTCAATTTCTGCAAGTTTTGTGTTCTGGGAAAACAGACAAAAGTCAGTTTCAAGACCGGCAAGAAGAAGACAAAAGGAATTCTGGATTATATACATTCAGATGTGTGGGGTCCTACTAAAGTGACATCGATGGGTGGTTCTGTGTACTATGTGACCTTTATTGATGATTTTTCGAAGAAGGTTTGGGTGTATTTCATGAAGCAGAAATCTGAAGTTTTTGCTAAATTCAAGCTATGGAAAGCTGAGGTGGAGAACCAGACTGGTAGGAAGATCAAGTACTTAAGGTCTGATAATGGTACAGAATACACCGATTCACAGTTCCAGAAGTTCTGTGAGGAGCATGGGATTTAAAGGCATTTTACAGTGCGTAAAACACCACAGCAGAATGGTGTTGCTGAGAGGATGAATCGGACACTGGCTGAGAGGGCGAGGTGTTTAAGACTCAATGCGGGATTGTCGAAGAGTTTCTGGGCTGAGGCTGTAAGTATGGCTTGTTATTTGATTAACAGATCACCACGTGCATCTCTGGATGGCAAAGTTGCAGAAGAAGTGTTGACAGGTAATGATGTTAGTTTTGATCATCTGAAGATTTTTGGTTGTCCTGCTTATGTTCATGTTCCTGCTGATGAGAGGTCAAAACTGGATGCTAAATCAAAGAAGTGCATTTTTCTGGGCTATAAGAAAGGTGTGAAGGGATACAAGTTTTGGGATCCAGTTGAGAAGAAGACGGTGATTAGTAGAGATGCAGTGTTTGATGAACAGTCTATGTTGGGATCAGATGCAGAAAAGGTCCAAGTGGAGTTGGAACATGTTCCAGCAGTTCTTGATAAGGGAGATAGTTCGACTTCTGCACCTGATGATATTGATCATGATGTTTCTGGCACAACTGATGTGTCAGAGAGCTACAAGTTAGCCCGGGATAAAGTGAGGCGTACCAATATACAAGCTCCGGTCCGGTTTGGTTATGAGGATATGGTGGCATTTGCTCTTACGATCACTAGTGTCGATCCTGAGACTTTCCAGGAGGCTGTTTCGTGTGGGAATAGTGATAGATGGAAGGGTGCCATGGAAGAAGAGATGAATTCTGTGCATAAGAATCAGACATGGGAGTTAGATGTTCTTCCAAACGGGAAGAAAGCCATTGGTTGCAAGTGGATTTACACAAGGAAGTCATCGGTAACAGAAAAATGAGGGGAAAGGTTCAAGGCTCGGTTGGTGGCCAAAGGATACTCACAGCAAAAGGGGATTGACTATGATGAGATATTTTCCCCTGTGGTTAGACATACTTCGATCAGGGCTGTGCTTGCATTGGTGGCTAGTTGGGATTTGCATTTAGAGCAGCTGGATGTGAAGACTGCTTTCTTGCATGGTGATCTCGCAGAGCCTATTTACATGCAGCAGCCAGAGGGTTTCGCTCAACCAGGAAAGGAGCATTTATTTTGCAGATTGAAGAAATCCTTGTATGGCTTGAAGCAAGCATCGCGGCAGTGGAATATGCGGTTTGATTCGTATATGACGAAGATTGGCTACAAGCGTTGTGAGTTTGATTGTTGTGTTTACACTAAGAGCCTTGGTGATGGTTCCATTATTTTTCTGTTACTCTATGTTGATGACATGCTTGTTGCTGCTAAGAATATGCGTGATATTGTTGATCTGAAAAGGCTTTTGAGTCAGGAATTTGAGATGAAGGATTTGGGGGCTGCGAAGAAGATTCTTGGGATGGAGATTCACAGGGATAGAGGATCAAAGAAACTGTGGTTATCTCAGAAGGGTTATGTGGAAAAGGTGCTACAGAGGTTTGGGATTAATGAAGCCAAACCGGTGGGCACTCCATTAGCAAACCACTTCAAGCTTTCTGTTCATCAGTGCCCCAAGTCGGACAAGGCAACTCAGGATATGGTGG
Source organism: Striga asiatica (assembly GCA_008636005.1). NCBI lineage: Eukaryota > Viridiplantae > Streptophyta > Magnoliopsida > Lamiales > Orobanchaceae > Striga > Striga asiatica. The sequence goes on from BKCP01012736.1 coordinate 3,103,014, forward strand.
AGATACCTTATGCCAGTGCTGTTGGATGTTTGATGTATGCCATGGTATGTACTCGTCCTGATTTAGCTCATGCTGTTGGTCAAGTTTGCAAGTACATGTCTAGGCCGGGTAAACAGCATTGGAGGCAGTTAAATGGATTTTCAGATATTTGAAAGGCACTGCGGGACATGGTATTGTGTTTGGAGATCAGCAGTTGGATCCCTTGGTTGTAGGATATGTGGATTCTGATTATGCTGGGACTTGGATAGTAGGAGATCTACCACTGTGCATGTTTTCACTTTTGGTGGAGGGCCCATTTGTTGGAGGTCGCATACTCAGCCTATAGTTGCTCTATCTACAACTGAAGCTGAGTATATTGCTTTGGCTGAAGCGGCAAAGGAAGCAGTGTGGCTTGCTGGATTGGTTAGGGAGTTGGGTATTCAGCAAGGTGGAGTTCTATTATATTGTGACAGTCAGAGTGCTATTCATTTGGCTAAGAATCAAGCATATCATGCTAGGACGAAGCATATTGATGTGAGGTTCTACAAGATTAGGGAATGGATTGCTTCTGGGGATATTCAGTTGGAGAAAGTTTGTACTGAAGAGAATGCTGCTGATATGTTGACTAAGACTGTTACTTATGACAAATTCAAACATTGTTTGGATTTGTTGAATGTTTCTGCATGCTAGAGTTGCATGGTACCTCCGGCCTGCTTGGTGTGTCTCGCATAGTTGCTCGCTATTGTATTCTCCTAAAGAGGTGATATATTCGCCAAGGTGGAGATTTGTTGATATGGCTCATATATTGACAAAGGAAGGAGGCAGGCCGATGCCTGCGAGCGGAGCAGAGCGAGCGTAGCGAGGGAAGCGGAGCGGAGCCCCCGCGATACGGTACGGGGTATTTATGTAAATTTATACTTTGTAGGGATATGATATAAATACATTGTGTATTGATGTATTTGGGAAAACGAGTGAATAATAAGATCTCTGCTCCGCCGTGGACGTAGGCACATTGCCGAACCACGTAAATCTTGTGTCATTTACTTTCTCGTCTTTAATTCGTATTGATCTCGTTTCACAACAATTTCTTATTATAACATTGAATTGTAAATACATTTTAAAAGTTAATAACTTTTGTATTTTTTATTAATTTTATATATATAATATATCAAATTAATCATCTCTTGATGAGCTCCGATTAACATCCATATTGTATGTATAAAAAAAATAAGTTATATTTATTTTTATAACAATAATAAAATTATTTTTTAATATTAATTAAAAATATAAAATTATTTATCAATTAATATAAGAACGCGTGTAATACACGGGTGTTGTACTAAGAGATAGATATAAATAAATAACTATAATGCATAATAAATTAAAGATTGGTAATACCTTCATCACTACTACCTACGAAATTACTGGTTGGCTGTTGGCTTACAAATAATTTTACTATACTTGTTGCAATGAATGTTGATGATATTGGAAAATAATAAAATCATCCCCCAACATAAAAAGAGTTGATAGGAAATAGAAAGCTATTGGAAGAAGAGGAGTCAGTTGTGTTCTACTCAATCTGAAAAACAATGACTTATTTATCACGAAATTATAGCTAGCTATACAACCAATACAGACATTGGTGGCGTTTTTTTATTTATGAATATGGTGGTATGGGCATGCCATTCTTACAATTTGTTTATAAAATTTTTCTAACTCATACTCAAATTTATATTCAAAATAATCTTACTATTATCAATAGTATCAATATAGTTAAATAATATCAACCAATCTGCTACAATAAAAATTTCATGTTTCAACAAAAAATCATACGATAATTTATTCCAATACAAATTCCACCGAATATTTCAATGGTATAGCTTTTTATTGGAAAGATTTCAACAAAAATTCCCATATATAGAATTATTCCATTTGAATGAGTTTTCAATTGAAATTTGCATAAAATTTGATCATTCCAACGGCTATTATTCCAATTGTTTTTTACCGTAAGAATTTCTGTTGGAATATACAATTTCCATTTGAATTTTCATTTTCGCCCATATTTCAACCGTTGAAAAACGTGTCATTAGAATCATCAAAATCCAATAGAAATTCTAATAGATATCTCATTTCAACGAAATATCTCTGTTAGAATTTCCGTTAGAATCCATTGGAAAATTTCAATGAAAATATTAGCATTGCAATATCTATTGAAATTGCCGTGTCCAGTTGAATATTATATTAGAATCTCATCATATTCTTGTACTGAATTATTTTTACACACTACATCAACTTTAGTAATTCACTATTCTTCTACTCACATAATCTTAATTAACCATCAATTCATATCATTTCTCTCCTACTTTTACATTAAATCAACTTTAATTATTTTATTTTAAATATTATTTTTATATAAACTCAGAATTCACTAATAACTAACAATACCATTTTTATCAATATTAACCTTAATTAATAAAAAAGAAAAAAACTTACTTTTAGCAGATATATTTGTATCTAGGAACGCCTAACCCGCTAATTGCTACTCTTGCCTTCAGGCTAACAACTCGTATTCGATTTAGTATCCATCAACATATCATAGAAAATGTATTGAGTACTTTCAATGAGGGAATTGAAGCTAACAACTCGTATTCGATTTAGTATCCATCAACATATCATAGAAAATGTATTGAGTACTTTCAATGAGGGAATTGAAGCATTGGATTGAAGCTTCACGAATGTCGGTATTGATGCCACCTACATTGATGTAAACGTGATACCAAAACAGGGAAGATCGAGATAGTCTCTCGTGAAATAGAACCAGATAATTTCATAAACTTCAATAATCGACTTCTGAAGTCTTACAGCAGATAATAAATAGAAAAGAGAGTCCACACTTGCCAAACAACTGCAAGGACATTATTTACTTACCTAGTCTATAATAATAAATAAGGAAACTGAATAATAAAATGAAAGGGAAAATAGAAATAAATAATGGACTAAATCCGGAGTCGATCAAATTTATCCAAATATGCCAAGGTAACCTCGTCTCCATCATCCTCCCCCTGTTGAGAAGGATTCGGCCGCGAATCCGAACCAACCTCGTCTCCGTCGGAATTGTCCCCCGCAAATGGTACCAAATGCTTGACGTTAAAAATGTCTGAAGTACGAATATGGGAGGGAAGGCGAAGGCAATAGGCATTCGGATTAATCTTCTCCACTATCTCCACCGGACCAATCTTACGAGCCGACAATTTGTTGAACTCATGAGCTGTAAAGCGATCCTTGGTGAGAACCGCCCAAACATAGTCGCCAACATCGAACTCGACGTGCCGGCGCCTCACGTCCGCTCGTTGCTTGTAGACCGCGGTCGTAGCCTCCAAGCGAGCTCGGACGGCGTCATGCGTGGACCGCAAATCAGCCACAAAGTCGACAGCCCGACGATCATCGTTTCCCGCCGGCAGCGCCACGAGGTCGGACGGGCCCCTCGGTCTCACCGCATACACCGCCTCGAAAGGTGACAAACCGATGGCCCGACTCACTGCCGAGTTATGGGCAAACTCGGCCTGGCTCAGCCGCTGGTCCCAACTATGAAGGTTGTCGCCAACCAAGCAACGAAGTAGATTGCCCAACGAACAGTTAACTACCTCCATCTACCCGTCCGTCTGCGGGTGATAAGCGCTACTGAAATTCAACTGAGTGTTCGCCATGCGCCACAAGCTACGCCAGAAGTGACTCAAAAACTGAGTATCACGATCCGAAACAATGGAGGACGGCAGCCCATGCAAACGGTAAATCTCACGGAAGAAAAGTTGAGCCACATGAACCGCATCCGTAGTGCGCTTACACGGCACAAAGTGTACCATTTTTGAAAACCGGTCGACAACCACAAAAATCGAGTCAAAACCACGTTGAGTCCATGGCAAACCCAACACAAAATCCATACTAACAGCACACCAAGGACGCGAAGGAATAGGAAGAGGACGATACAGCCCAACATTCGAAGCCACACCCTTCGAAACATGACAAACCCGACACCGTTCAACATAACGGGCCACATCGCGACGAAGGGATAGCCAAAAATAACGTCGGCTCACCAACTCCATCGAGCGGTCCCTGCCAACATGCCCGGCCCCGTGCAGCTCGGCCACAAGTTTGAGCCGCAGGCTCCCATCCGGAATACATAGGCGGGTCCCGCGAAAAAGAAACCCGTCCATGAGGACATAACCCTCCACTGGCCCGTGCGCAAGGCGACCCACGATTGGCCCAAAAAGGGCGTCCGCCGCATACTGCTCTCGCAAAGAGTCAAAACCGAGAACCGACACTCGCATGTCCGTCAACAAAAGGGCCCGCCGACTCAAAGCGTCCGCCACCCTGTTCGACACCCCCGACCGGTGACGAAGCACAAATGTAAACTGCTATAGGAAAGCAGTCCAAGAGGCCTGACGGGCAGAAATATTGTCCTAGGAGGCCAAGTGACGCAATGCCTCATGGTCCGTGTAAAGAATAAACTCCCGGTGAAATAGATAATGTCTCCAATGACGAACTGCCCGGACCACCGCGTAGAACTCCACGTCATATGTACTATATCGGGCCCGCGGCCCCGAAAGTTTTTCGCTAAAAAAAGAGACAGGCCGACCGTCCTGGCTAAGAACAGCACCAATCCCTACCTTGGACGCATCACAGGACAACTCAAACGGTTTCGAAAAATCCGGTAAAACAAGCACCGGCGCTGTTGTCAACATGCTCTTTATAAGAGCAAAAGCCTCCTCAGCCTGTGGGGTCCACACAAATGCCTTACCGTGCAAACAGTCAGTAATCGGTGCCGTAATAGTACTAAAGTGTGAGATAAATCGACGGTAGAAAGAGGCGAGCCCATGGAAGCTGCGCGCCTCCATGAACGACGTAGGGGTCGGCCAATCACGAATAGCCGTCACCTTACTGTCATCCACCCGGATACCATCAGCTGAAATAACAAACCCCAAGAATTGAACAGAATCAACCAAGAAAACACACTTACGCGGAGTGGCAAAGAAGGACTCAGCACGTAACACCAATAAGACCTCTCGAACATGCTGCAAGTGCTCCTCCACAGACCGGCTGTAGATAAGAATATCGTCGAAATAAACGACGACACTCTTTCCGATAAAGTCACGTAAGGCCTGGTTCATAAGACGCATGAATGTGCTAGGAGCATTTGAAAGCCCGAACGACATCACCAGCCATTCGAACAAACCCTCTCGGATCTTAAAAGCTGTCTTCCCCTCGTCACCTGGCCGAATCCGGATTTGGTGATAACCGCTACGAAGGTCGAGCTTGGTGAAAACAGAAGCACTATGCAACTGGTCCAACAGGTCATCGAGTCGAGGAATCGGGAAACGGTAACGGACCGTAATCTTGTTGATTGCACGGCTGTCAACACACATCCTCCATGAACTATCCTTTTTGGGAATAAGGAGAGCCGGCACCGCACACGGACTCAGACTCCGACGCACGACTCCCCATTGGAGAAGCTCCTCAACTTGCCGTCTCAATTCCTCATGCTCCGTCGGGCTCATACGGTAATGAGGCCTATTTGGTAATGATGCTCTCGGGATCAGATCAATATGGTGTTGGATGTCCCATAGAGGTGGTAGGCCCGAAGGAATATCAACGGGAAAGACGTCGGCAAACTCCAGTAGCAACAGGCTGATCGCTGCGAGAGGTTCCCTGTCGTCAGGCACATCGGCGCCCACTAACAGCAACACGACGGGGGACGCCCGCATCTCGGACAAAAAACTCGTCCGTGAAAGGAAAAGGACCGGCGACGTCGTGGTGGGTTGCGGCGCGGGCCGTGGTGTGTTCGACAGCAAAATAATTTTGACCCCGCAAAAAATAAACGAGTACTTGTTGAGGCGACCATCGTGCGTTGCCGCACGATCAAACTGCCACGGACGGCCCAAAAGTAAATGGCACGCGTCCATGGGAACGACATCGCACCAGACTTGATCGCGATAAGTTGGGCCAATGGAGAAAGAGACAAGTGCCCGCCGATCAACAGTAACCGCATTACCCTTTTGGATCCATGCGAGCGTATAAGGGTGTGGATGAGGCTCACACGACAACTTCAACTTGTCCACTGCCTCCTTTGCAATCACATTCTCACACGAGCCCGAGTCGATAATAAAGCGACATATCTTGTTCCCGACCGTGCATGTGGACTCGAAAAGATGGTTCCTCTCTGAATCATTAGAACCTCTCGGCGTGAGACACGTCCGCCGAATCACAAGCGCCGTCCCCACATCACCGGAGACATATTCCTCCACCTCGGCCGGTTCAGTATCTTAGGTGGGCAGCCCCTCAAACCCTTCCGTCACAGCATCATCATAAACCTCCTCTGAGAATAATGCGCGAGTATTACCATTTCGTGGACAAACCGCTTGACGATGGCCCACTTCCCCACAATCGAAGCAACGCAGCCCGGTGCCACAGCGCGTGCTCCCGTCGCCGTCATCTAAGGGCCCGCTGTCCCGCCCTGTCGCGGCTGTGAACCACTGGATGACGGAAACCGGCTCGCCGCCGTCCCCTGGCCCAAGCTGCCGCCCACCGTAGGAGTTCCACGCATGGACTGACCACCCGCCCCGAATGACGTGCTTTGTCGCGAAAAAGACACAAAGGAAGGTCCCGACTTTTGTGCCATTTGAAACTCAACGAGAAGTGCCCGTTGATGAGCATCCGAAACCGTCTCCGGGCGAAAAAGATTAAGTGTGTCACTTATGGCCTGTCGAAGTCCACCCACGTAACGAGACACCAATTGATTTTTTGTTTCGCGCAGCTCCACACGAGTTAAGAGTCGATAGAAGTCATTAGTGTAATCGTCCACCGACCATGCTCATTGACGCAAATTTTGCAGCTGTTGGTACACAATGCTATCGAAATTAAATGGGACGAATTCACGTTCTACTAACTCGCGAAACTTCATCCATGAAGTAATGATCGATTTTCCCTGACGATGCCGCATACTGGTCAATTGCATCCACCAAGTCGCTGCACGCCCACGAAATCTGGTAGCCACTAAATCCACTCGCTTGTCTTCCGGAACATCCTTAAATCGGAGGAAGGCCTCGACCGCAGCCCACCATTCGACGAATTCCGATCCATCCGTACTACCCTCAAATTCCAGAATATCCACCCGAAACCCTTGGTCCCAACGTGACCCATCGCCCCCTTCTATCGGGCGCCTGCCGTCATGTCGTTCTCTACCCACATCATCGACGAAGCCCTCACGACGCCGCTGATAGTCGTCGCACCGCCCCCAGGCACGGCGCTGCCCGCCATCATCCTCGTCGTCGCCAAAGTCTCCGTCAAAACCCCCGTGACCGCGACCATCGTCACCCGCAGGCCGACGGCGTCGATCCGTCGCGAACGGATTGTCGACGCTAATAGTCTCCTCGTCCGCCTTGTCGCCGGACGGAGTCTGTGGTGACCGGTGACGGGGCGCCTCGCCATAGCCGAGTCCTCCACGTCCCCCGCGAGCCCCTCCACGCGTGCCCCGGTCGCCGACAGCGCGATTCGTACGGATCTCGTCCATCATAGTCCGCATCGCATCCCGCAACTCCTCAATTCCGGAAGAGAGATCCGTAAATCGTTCGTCCATCCCGTGAAAGCGATCATCCATTCTCTGGAATCGCTCCTCAATGATGTTGTCGATTTGTCCTCTCTTAGGCGGCATTGCGGATCGTTGCTGGTTTATGGATACCAACTGATATATGTAGAACGTGATACCAAAACAGGGAAGATCGAGATACTCTCTCGTGAAATAAAACCAGATAATTTCATAAACTTCAATAATCGACTTCTGAAGTCTTACAACAGATAATAAATAGAAAAGAGAGTCCACACTTGCCAAACAACTGCAAGGACATTATTTACTTACCTAGTCTATAATAATAAATAAGGAAACTGAATAATAAAATGAAAGGAAAAATAGAAATAAATAATGGACTAAATTCGGAGTCGATCAAATTTATCCAAATATACCAGGGCAACCTCGTTTCCATCATACATGTTTTGCCGTTTGAATTTCGAAGGAGATTTCAAGGTTGGTTATTTCAGCCCAATCTATTGTTCAACTACCATACAAACTCGTATTACATCAAATTAATGATGAATTTTTAATAAATCATTGAAATTTGAAATAAAAAAAAAAAAAGTTATATTTATTTTTGAGTTTATGAAAATATATTTTAGTAAATGAGTGATGTACGGGTTCTCTAATAAAATAAAAGAATAAAACAGTACAAAAAGTTACGCAATTCCAAGAACTTGGTTCCATGCCTGCTTAGATTTTACGCCATACCACAAACAAGCGTGACACTGAAGCTGAAAAATGTCGACAACATTAAAATTCCTCAAGATGCTACATGGGATATTACTGGGAAACTCAAGTCGTTTAACAATTATAATAAACCCACCTTTCATATAATTTTACCCTTCACGCTCTTTGCCTTCAAACTCAATCAATCTCATGCACTATGCATATTATAATCTATAACTTCATAAAAAGTTTGAAATTGAATTTGACTACTGCAACTCGAGTACTCGACCTTTCATTTTGTTTGTTTCTAGTATAGGGAAAGCTTGTGTGAAAAAGTTGTCTTGAAGAATAAGGCTAGTGTTATTATACATAGTAAAATTGTGAGATGACATGAGTGTGATGGCATTTTTTTTTTTAATAAAAAAGGATATATGATTTATCAGTTTTGTTATGGAGTCATCGGATGACTCGGCTTATGGAGTCATCCATACTTATTCACCAATAGTGTATTGACATGTGTCCTGCAATAAATACACTTTGGATGAGTGTCAATACATTAAAGGATGGATGACTCCATAAGAAAATCATCCGATGACTCTATAGAATTTTTATATGATTTATATATTTTCTAAAAATGGTGTTACTTGAATATCTTACCCAAAATTCTTTGACATTAGTTATTTGTTATTTGTTTGCTTTTACGCAACCTCAAACCTGCTGGCTTGGTAAACAGTGGGAAAACAAATACAAGAAAGGCAAGAAAAGTTGTAGAACTAAAATAAGTTGCATCATTGACAAACTCAATCGCTATTCACCGCCCCCCTTTTACTAGTCACCGCCCCCCCCCAATTACTCTTTTGCCCTTAACCCTTTTTTTGATTTCATCTCTCTAAACTTTCTATCTCTCTAAACTTCCGAACTTCAACGAACGATTCGAGCGTTAAAACAAATCCAAAAAAATGTCGAAAAAATTCTACGGCCTCGGCAAAGGATTCTTCTCCAACAAGGTAATTTTTTTTTTTTTTTTTT